>OZ025255.1:32883771-32907146 GCA_964019135.1 Arenicola marina
TTTCTGTACGTTTCTCATAACAGCATGCTCTTTGCCTGAGAAATTTTACAGTTAGTCAATCAGGTGCCGTTATCACTATATAGTCCTTCATTCAACATTGTTATATCTTCTCAAAGATACCTGTCCAGACTGATGCACGCATTAGGATATGCATGTATACTGAACTGAATAATAAAAACGTTATTTGGTCTTCCGTATTTTAGGCGCACACACTTCACGTGTTCGGCTTGGCCACGGTCCACGCAGTGCACGTCAACATCACTGCTCATGACCTCACCATCGATGACCTTGGAATAGTTCAAGGTGATCTTCATAAGATTCCTTGCCAGGTGGGAGACGGCGTCGATGGAAACGGAGCTTCTGGTGAGTGGTGAAGACCAATGCTGCGGCGATCTGTATAGGTCAGGTCTATTCCCAGGTTTAACGTAGGTCTATATTTAGCTAAAAGGATCACGGTGACAATGTCGAATATCCGTTTGTAATAATACATAAATTAGCATCATCGGATGTCATATGCCGTGTTATTATTGTCGTCGTCTTTTCAGTATAAATGACCCATTGCACTAGGTATTATGAGATCAACCAATCTCATCCAGTCCAATGTTACTAATGGTATCCCGGGTGTCTCTCGCATCTTAGCACTTTTTTTAATTGCAACACTTAGGCATTATATAATATATAGGCAGTATATATTATATGCTTATAAAGATAAACGACACGTTTAGGTATAAATCTAGAAGCGAAAAGCGCATTAATTGTGCAATTATATTAGAATTATATGCAACTGATTAAATTACCATCTCTGATTATAGCTTCTCCATAGTATTTATGTCTTGCATACGTAATTTATTTACTGTTGTGCAGGGGGTGGTCATGGAGGATCAGGGGGTCGGGGCAGCACGCAGCCCCGCACCGGCCGGGCCAGGGGACACCTGTTTGAGCCAGATCATCGCGGGTGTCGGGGTGGCCACCCCGGCGCTCCAGGCCCCGGTGGGCGGGGAGGGGGGCTGGTCTGGCTGTACGTGACCGGCAACATGAGGGTAGATGGCGTCGTCAGAAGCAACGGCGAGGCCGGGCAGGGTGGTGGGGGTGGTGGCAGTGGGGGTGCCGTCCGCCTCCATATTAACAACATGCAGGTTAGTGTACTGTTTGTCTTCTATGTTAGCGTGAGTCAATTATTCCGAATAGCTCACATCTTACTCATCTCGGTTGACATGTATAGAACTAATCCATTGTGTTGACCCTAGAATGACAGACGGACCATCCTCGTCAGGTGACTCTTCCTTCTGTACCTTGGGCTCAATCTTCCGTAAATACTCTGGTACCCGGGGGCCGGCCCGGTAGCTTAGTGGGCTAGAGCGCTCGCCTTGAGTGCTCTGGCCACCTGAGAGCCTAACGGCACGTGGATCTGTGGTTCGAGCCCCGATGTGGCCATGTCTATGTGGTCGCAGGATAAAGATCCCATGTCCTTCTTCGCAAAGAGTAGGGGGTTACCCCCGGGGACATGGCTCCACTCTCCCTTCCTTTTCCCATTGACGCGATATGACCCAAAATGGTTCAAGCATCCTGAATAACCAACCAACCACTCGTGTATCCGATATTACAGATCACTGGTGTCGCTATATTACCTCCCATTATGTCCGTCGTTTGTATTGCAATATATTGTATACAGAATAAGGTATACGGACTGATAATATAGTTATATGGTCTTAAATCTGGATCATAATGCCGCGTTATTTTTTAAAGAAACCTTAAAAGCCGACAAGAATATCGCACGATCGGATAGGGGGGGGGGGGGGTAGGGCAGTTGCAAGCCCCCCCCCCCCTTGGGTACTTAAACATACACTGTAAAAGTTGGATTCTCCAAGCCCCCCCCCCCGGTCGCAAGGTTTCACAGGACAACCCTCCCCCTTTGCAAATTCTTAGATCCGCCCCTGTATTAATATCAGGTGCAACATCGAACTGACATATATATACAAACGTCAAAACATCATATGTATGAGAGTTCCGTAGCGTACTAAGGACTATAACTGTACAACCTCCAGGGCTATGGGCGGATCCAGGCGCTGGGCGGGGACGGCGCACCTGAAGGCCCAGAGTTCGGTGGTGGAGGATCCGGCGGTCGTATCGCAGTGTACTTCGCCGACAACAAGACTTACTCCGGGAGCTTTGACACGTACGGAGGTCGTGGGGGAGAGCCGGGGGTCTCCAGCACGGACGGCAGCCCGGGGACTATGTTCTTCTACCACACAGGTAACGGCTGAGATATTTATCGCCGAAGACGTGAATACGCTATTTTTGGTAAGGTGAAGGGGGTCAGGAAACTTCTCGTGATAATACATTGGGGTTGGATGAAAGACGGTCTAGATGAAGGTGCAAAGATTCGAAGCCATAGCCACGGAAGCATTAAGACGGGAGGGTGGGGGTGACAATACGAAGTCTAATGGTTCAGGGCACCATCTAAGGGGGGGGGGGGGTGCGGGTGATCCAATCGACATGCAATAGCAAATGACAATTGTTATAGCTTGATATGTGTTATCTACTGTTACTACTAGTCTTCTGGTACCAGTAACATGTTAATTACACATATATACCCCAAACTATCCAGGTCATTATCCAATAAAATGTTAGTTATTAGAAATAGGCTAACTAATAATTGTAGTCCATATACTGATCGTACAGTTGACACTAAATGAAATTTTAATTATTAATTTGGTTTTTCACCCAAATTTCTGACAAAGAAACACCATATATGCAATTTAACTATCCTTGACCTTGACCTTCAGGGTACAATCACTCCACGCTGGTGATTAACAACAACAATCGCGGTCCATTGGAACACGAGAACGTGATCTCAAACTACAACGACCTCTCACGAGATTGGGGTCACGCCTGGTTCCTGCCCCACCATGGCGAGCACGTGTTTGCAGGTAAAGAAACCATGGCGGCAGGCACTGAGATTAAAGACCGTAGAAAAGCGAAGCCCACCTTTAGAACCTAAGTATGAATTAATTATCCCATCTACCAATAATTCATATCATAATATTACTTTTCAACAGTTAAATCGTAATTCTAAAAGATTTGGCCAAAGCAGACGAGACACAGTATACTGGCGCACGAATGGCGAGACGTTAAAGGTATGAATTAATTCGGACGTTGTCAAATGTCATTTCCGGAAGGTCAGGTACACATCTCTTGTGTTAATTGGTTGATGCCGAGACAATTATTGTAATTCTAAAAGAGGCACAAAAGGGGGCACAATAAGTTCACAAGTGAAGTCCCCAAGGCGCACATCCCTTCCACGAGCCGTCGTAATCCGAGTATGTGTTGTGATCGGACTACGGTCGCGCAAAATAATCATTAGTTTTTTTTTGATAAAGGTGAATGTGTGGGAACAATATTTCTGTGCACGATTATCCTTAAAGGGAAGTAAGTCCAATACATGTAAGATTGTTAATTTTATATGTGACAAATATTGTATCAGTAAGTACAATTTTAGTGTTTTATCAGCCAGCCGCTTGAGCCAGTACGTCTCAAATCATTGTGATCGCGCCACGGAAGAAGATTTAATGCGTGTCGGTGCCATAAAAAAAATTTTGCAATTAAGGGCACAAAATACAGGTTCTGACGACAATGATAGCATAACGGATATCATCGTATTTATGCACTGAGTAGCACAGACCTCAACCGATTTGTTTTTTGCTTTTTTCAGTTATGTTGGTGTGTGTCGCTGTTTCTGTTGATTTCTTTTTTAATTACGTTTTGGACGCTCCTTTGTATTTCTTTTTGTTCTTTTTTCTGTGACTGTCATCTGTGGAAAGTGTACTTCGAGTACGAATAAAGATATATATATATATATATATATATATATCGCCTGCATTGAGCATGTGAGGTCGGCCGAGAAGACAACATCGGTATTATATAGGTACATGACATCAGCAGCACCACAATTAAAGGTTATTCTGCCAGCAGTCCATCAATTGCTTCCCCTCTATTCTGGCAGAGAACAACTCGTACTGGTTCGACGAGGTACAGGTGTGGGGCCAGGCCCAGTTGGCTGTCCTCACAGACCCGCCTCAGACGCGCGCGTCCGTCTACTTCGCCAACATGATCGGGGACCGGACGGGGGCGGTGCACGTCGGCGGCGGGCAGTCGATGGACCTACAGCGGGCGGCCATCGACCTGCCCTTCTCCGCCCACGTGTACGAGGCGGGCCACCTGGGCCTGGCTCCGGACACCGTCATCCACGGCGTCGACGTCCACGTCAACGGGACGCTGGCCCACGTGGAGAACCTGACGCTGCACCACGGCGGGGAGCTGTGGCTGTACCGCGGGGGGCGCACACGGGGCGAGGGGGCCAGTCAGTACAGCTTCAGCCACGTGCACGTGCAGGTGAGACACGGGGGCCCGTGGGGGTGCGGGGGAGGAGGGGGGGGGTGGTGCTGGTCAGCGTAACCCAAATAAGGTAGATTTCTTGAAGCGAGTTTATAACTCAATAACCACAAAATGTCGCACTTTTCTCTCGTTCTTCATATGCCCTCAATGTCATGTACCCACCCCCCCCCCCCCACCCCTCCGGGGCATGTGGGCTATACCTATCGTAGTTTTCGTGATTGTTCCTTGGCGGAAGTCGCTTTCACACCACGTTGTTATGTCGCAGTTTCAGTATGTCTTTTAGGGCCCCAGAGGGGCTTTTTCGACACGGCGACACGGCGATTTTTAAAATCGACAACGCGACATTGGGGTTGCCTTAGAATCGACATGCAACATAAGACTTAGCGACACGCGACATGGAACTTTTCCTAAAATCGACACGCGACATGGAACTTTTCCTAAAATCGACACGCGACATGGACCTTTTTTTTAAAATCGACACGCGACATGGACCTTTTCCTAAAATCGACACGCGACATGGCTACCCCCCCTCAGAGGCCCTTCTTTTAAGACCTTATTAGATCGTATCATCCCGTCTGCCTTACACTTAATATCGCATGCTATAATTTCGTATCTCTACCTAAAGTATGTTGGCTATCTCAGCCATAGTTTGATTGTATCATACCAGTTTCAATATGACATTATCTAGTCTGCCATAAATGTACCATGATGTTATTTTGTATTACCCAAATCTGCATATCAGTCATAGTTATACAATAAGCTGTGTTGTGATCTGCCGCAGGATGGCGCTGCCGTCCACGTCCTCTCCGACCCCGTCCTTGACCCCGGGTTGAGCCTGACGACGGTGACCCTGCACGTGGACGGCGGGGGCCTGCTGAGGGGCACCCACATGTACGTGGTGGCCACCAACATCACGGTGGACGCCGGGGGCTCCCTTAACGCCGACGCCCTGGGCTACCGACCCCAGGACGGCGCACCCCTGGAGGCAGACAGGGTCACCCCCCGCCTGGGCCTGCATGGGGTCATCAACCCGGGCTGGGGGTCCCTGGCCTCCCCGGGCGGGGCGGCTACGGGTGCCGGCCACGGGGGAGGCGGCGGCCGCGGGACAGGTAAGGAAGGACATCCTGGTAGCAGCGTCAATGCAATTCAACCAAAACTTTGCACTCGCATACATTTTTATGTTTATGCTTATGGAATTGGAATTCTGTGTTACTAGAGATGTCACTGACGTATCCTCTCATGGGTTGTTACTGTTGATGAAATTGGGGTCTGACCAAGTCGCGGGGCTGTGATGTAACCGGTCAAATTGATATGTTGAGCGTCCAGTAATATTTTATTCCGCCATTATGTATCGCACATGTATCATTCGTGGTTTTATTTCAGATTTCCACTCTGTATGACCTTCACCTTTGTTTCACACGTGGTGTCACTTTCCAGGTATGGCCACTTCCGGGATGGCGTACGGAGACCTGTATGAGCCTGAGGCATTCGGGAGCGCCGGCGGGGGACCCCTGGGTGGCCGAGGGGGTGGGCGCATCTGGTTCAACGTGACGGACACCATACACATCGACGGCATTGTGTCGGCTAACGGCGGGGGCGGGGGGTGGCAGGAGGCCCTGGGGGCCGGCGGGGGCGGCAGCGGGGGCAGCATCTGGATGCACTGCCAGCGGATCACCGGGTTCGGGGCAATCCAGACCCGGGGGGGTGGAGGGAGCGGCGCGGGGGGTGACGCGGGAGGGAATGGCACGGGAGGGCCTGATGCGGGTGGGGGTGGCGGCGGTCGGATCGCTCTGTACTTCCACGTGAACCACACGTTCAGCGAGTTCCGGTATTTGTCCAGCGGGGGAGCCGGAAGCTCTGGGTGTGAGGGGTGCGAGGCGGGCGGCCCAGGGACGGTCTTCCTGTACCACATGCGGCACCAGCACAGGACCCTGGTGATCGACAACGACGGGCTGCCCGGACCCAGGACCAAGTACGTGGACTGGACCTCCCCCGGTGGTGACGGCCCCCGCGCCTGGATCTTACCGCTCTCCGGGCACCACACGCTGGCAGAGGGAGCACACAGGTTCCACTTCGAAGAGCTGCAGGTTTACGGTAACGGCCACGTGGCAGTGTTCCCGCCACCGGCGGAGGGTGAGGGTGGGGACTACGTCCTCTACCCCCAACTCCCTACCCAGGTCCTTGACTCAGGGGCCCGTAACAACGTCACTCTCTTCTTTAAGTACATGATCGGGGATCGAACTGGCGCGGTGCATGTCGGAGCGGATCAGGAACTTGATCTGGAACGCCCGGAAATTGATCTCCCGTTCAACGCGTACGTCTACAATGGCGGCCATCTTGGATTGGCGCCGGATACGACGATCCACGGCGTGGAGATCCACCTGGGAGGCGCTCTCTCCCACGTAGCGAACCTCACCCTGCACCACGGGGGCTACATCTGGCTCAAGCACGGAGGACATACTTCGGGCGATCCGGACAGCACGTACGTGTTCCAGAACGTCCGGGTACAGGATGAGGGGTTCGTCAACGGCACGACGGATCCAGTCTCCGAGCCTGGGATCACCTTCCGTGTGAGGGCGCTGTACGTCGAAGGCGGCGGAGTGCTACACGGGAGCCGCCTGGTGATGGAGGCTGAAAACATCACGGTGGACGCTGGGGGTCGTATCGCGGCCGACGGGCTGGGGTACCACCACGTGCACCGCCAGTCCACTCACTGGCAGTTCTCCTTGCTTGGTGACTACGTCAACCAGGGGATACCCGATGACGTCACCGGGGTGGGGTCAGGCGGTGGGCACGGGGGGTCGGGGGGCCGAGGCGCGCGGGGCGCGGCGGGGGGTCCAGCCTATGGAGACCTGTACGAGCCTCGCGTGCTGGGCAGCGCCGGGAGTCCCGGCCCGGGGGGTGAGGCCGGGGGGACTGGGGGAGGTCTGATATGGATGAACGTCACTGGCTTCATCCTCATCGATGGCGAGGTAACGGCCAACGGCGGACCGCCTGATGACGTCAGCGGCGGCGGGCGTGATGACGTCAGCGGCGGTGGGGGTGATGACGTCCTCGGCGGTGGGGGCGGCGGTGGCAGCGGAGGTAGTATCTGGATGTTCTGTCAGCTGATCCAGGGTTATGGGCGGATCACCGCTAACGGCGGGCGGGGTGCTCAGGGCGACAACCCTGGAGGGGGTGGTGCGGGGGGTCGGGTGGCCCTGTACTTCTGGCGCAATGAGACGATGACGGGCTTCACCTACAAGGCCCGGGGCGGCGCCAGCGGGGGAGTCAGTGCCGAGCCGGGCGGAGCCGGCACCGTATTCCTCTACCACATGATTCACGACCACCGGACTCTCCTAGTGGACAACTCGGGACTTCAGCCTCGGGATCACCCGTACCACGTCATCCAGGATTACTCAGATCTCGGCGCGGACGGATGTCGGACCTGGATCCTCCCCATCTCCGGATCGCACGATTTCGCGTCCCGGTCGCTGTCGCTCTACGACTACAGCTTTGAGGAGCTCCAGATCTATGGATCGGCACACGTCGCAGTCCTGACGGAGCCGGTCCACGCCAACGCGTCTCTCTTCTTCCTCTACATGATAGGGGATCGATCCGGAACGGTCCATCTGGGCCGGAATCAAGCCCTGGATCTGCAGCGGCCGGAGATTGACTTGCCGTTCAGCGTGAGGGCGTACGGTGGGTCGTACCTGGGTCTGGCCCCCGTCACCGTCATCCATGACGTCAGCATCTGGATGCGAGGGGAGCTGGATCACATCCGGGAACTGACGCTGCACCACAACGGGCTGCTGGCTCTCCAACATGGCGGACATACCGCGGGACGCCCTGCCAACGAGTACGAGTTTAACTGGGTACGAGTGCAGGACAACTCGACCGTGAGCGGGATCAACGACCCGGTGACCGAGTCCGGGCTGGCGTTTTACATCCAGGATCTTTTTGTGGAGGGCGGGGGAAACTTCCTCGGCACGTGGCTCCGAATCATGGCCGTCAACGTCACCATTGACGACGGAGGGTCATTGCACGCGGACGGACTAGGGTATCGTCCTAGTGACGTCAGGCATTCAGAATCCGGAACCAATCCAGGCCAGGGGGTCAGTCACGATGGGGGGTCCTCTGGGGGTGGCCATGGGGGGTCTAGCGGCCGGGGGTCAGGGACGGATCTCACTGGGCAGCCCTACGGACACCTGTTCGAGCCCCGCACTCTCGGGAGCTCCGGCGGCGGCCCAGAGGGGGGTCGTGGTGGAGGGAGCATTTGGATCAACGTGACAAACCGGATCCAGATTGACGGCGAGTTGCGGGCCGATGGGGAGTCGGCTCGGAGTGTGTCCGGCGGCGGCGGGAGCGGTGGAAGCCTCTGGATCCACTGTCAGCTGATCACGGGGACCGGGAACATCACCGCGAACGGGGGCGCCCGGCTAGCGCCCGGCGGGACGGGAGGTGGCGGGGCGGCGGGACGGGTCGCCATGTACTTCTGGGAGAACGTCACCTACGTGGGGACGTACCAGGCCCACGGCGGGGAGGCGGGGTCTGAGGCGGGGGGTGAGTCTGGAGGCCCGGGGACCGTGTTCCTCTACCACCAACACCACCGTCACAGCACCCTTTACGTCAACAACAACAACAGACGCAGTCTCGTCGTCCGGCAAGTCCGCGACTACCTCGACCTATCACGTGACAGTTTCAAGGCGTGGTTTCTACCGGAATCAGGCGACCATTGGCTGGCGCAGAGTAACCATGACTACCGCTTCGACGAGCTCCAGATCTATGGCAACGCGCACCTGGCAATCCTGCCCCGTCCCTTCACCGAGGGCGCCTCCCTCCACTTCCGTCACATGATCGGCGACCGCTCGGGGGCGATCCACGTGGGGCCGCACCAGGTCATGGATCTCCAACGGCAGACAATCGACATCCCCTTCAACGCCTACGTCTACCAGGACGGTTACCTGGGACTCGCTCCGGACACCGAGCTCCAGAAGGTTTTCGTCCACGTGGAGGGCACAATGGACCACGTGGTCAACCTCACGCTGGTGCACGGCGGGGAGCTCCGCCTCTTTCAATCCGGCTCGACCAATCAGAGAGCGCCTTTGAACTACGTCATCAACGGGACAACGGTTGTCAAGGCTCGCTCAAGGATCAACTGCTCGGCGCCCTTCGCTCACCCTGACGAGTTCCAATTGACCTTTGGTGAACTCGTCGTGGAAGGAGGAGGACGATTGGCTGGAAAGAGGGTCAAGGTCACTGCATCGACCTTGACCGTCGATGATGGCGGATACATTGAGGTCAACGATGGTGGATATTTGACGCAGGAAGGCCCAGGTACGTGTACACGGCTTAATTAATTAAGCCATAGTATTGTATGTCTTATGTATTATTAAAACTTTCGGCCACAATTAAGCTGACATTATGGTTGTCAATTGCTTTCCGTGCAGTCAGTAGTTAGTTGGTACACGTCATGTTCTATCTTGATATTTACTTCAGAATAAGTGTGATTCTATCTCATTTAAGCTGTGTTAATTGTTAATAATTTTTGATAATGGCTAATTGCATTTATGTCCATGAAAAAATGAAATGAAAAATTGTATGGACCCAGATGGTCACTATAACGTCATGTCGCTATCTACAGGACCAGGCACACAGCACCTCCTGGGCAGCTCCGGGGCCTCCCATGGCGGGGTGGGGGGTCGGGGGGGCTGTGGGGACGGGGTGCTGTCCTGCCGTCTCTCACGCTCCATACCCTACGGCGACCTCTACCACCCTCGACAATTCGGCAGCGGTGGTGCCGGGCCCCTGGGCGGCATTGGTAAGTCAGGCCTGATGACGTGGGAAGGGTGTGCTGGACCACGTGTCTGCGTTGTGTCATATGAATGTTACAGACCATATGAAATACTGACACAATTGTAGTGCAACTTCAAGAGCTATGTAAATATTAGTTTTTTTATTGAAGTTATTGCTAATATGAACACTTAAGATATACTAATGTCCTAAGATACATAAATAATGAATTAACATGTATTCGGATATATTACATATTAATTGACGGTGTTGTAGCCTCTGCCTCACATAATGATTATCCAGACTATCTAAGGGATAAATATAGACAAATATCAGATGTAGGCTTAATCATAATCACAGTAATCTGTTTATTCTCACTGCGTGTCTTTCCAGGCGGTGGCATGCTCAGTCTGGATGTCACTGGTACGCTTACTGTGGACGGCTACATTCAGGCCAACAGCCTTGACCTTGCGGGAGACAGAGGCGGGGCCGGCGGCGGAAGTGGTGGAAGTATACTGGTGCACGTCGGGAACTTCACAGGTAAACAGCAAAATCGAAATATGGCCAGTAATTTATGCCAGTAAAACCCTCAAAATAATGTGCGGAATAGTTGTTTGTAGCCCTATAACGATTGTAGAAAGGGTTCATTAAACTCAGCCATGATCTAGATGGACGAATAAGTGAACATTTAAAACTTAATCGGTTCCGTATCTATTCGCCAGGTGGCCACACCGGTGCGATCCAGGCGTTGGGAGGGGGAGGCGACCTGGTGGAAGGGGAACAGGCTGTCAATGACATCTTGACGGGCCCCCTGGGGGGTGGCAGCGGTTCGGGGGGCCGAGTGGCCATCTACCACTCCACCCTGGCCGGGGTTCCCCCCTATCGGGGCCGCCTGGAGACGCAGGGGGGTCCCGTTGGGACGCGCGCGGAAGCTGGAGCGGCGGGCACGGTGTTCCTGGAGCATAGCCCGACCTCCCACCGGACACTGAGGGTGGACAACCACGGCAGACAACCCAAGGTGAGGCACCAGTGCATCGAGTGGTATAGACCCCATAAATGGTCCAAAATTAATGCAGGAATTAATTCAGACAGTGAAATGCAACTGCCAAAATGGATGTGGACAGGGACACTTAATTTAAGTTAAAGTAGATAAATAATATAAGGAACCAAATGGATTGCAAAATAATATGAAATAGCACTGTCCCAAGTGGCATTATGATCATAAGTGCTGATTGGAAAGATGTATTGTGAAATGGTGTCTGACCCCCCCCCCCCCCCACCTCCACCCCGCAGATGGAGGGTACGGCCATCAGTAACAGCGGCCGTAGACTGGACATCGTGCCGTCGACCGGGGCCGCAGTGGCGACGTTCGGCACCGCGGACGGCCACACTGTGACGTCATCGGGCGGGGTGGCCATTCCCGTAGACTACTGCATGTCGGGAAACCGGAATCTGCAGAACCTGTTCAGCCAGACGTTGATGAACCGCGCCAGCCAGTTCTACATGGCCGAGCGTCGCGATGCCACAGTCACCATCTCACTCAACCAGACATACTTCATCAACAATGTCAGGGTTTACCCCATAGCGCGGCATCCCTCTAATTTTAAGGTCAGTCATTTTCTTGTGTGTATCATCTTAAGTTTCCATAATGTTTGTTTTTTTATTGACTAGAACCTTAAACTTGCATGTAATTGTACGTGGCGGTATTAAAAATAGAAATAATAGATATAAGCTAAAAACTAAATTAGGATTGACAGAACTGTGTTTTGCTATTTATGTATATATAATTTGTTAGATATGTGTATTCAACCAATATGCAATCCGAAAGCCAAACCCATTTGAAGAAGCTTTTTTGCCATTAATATATTTGAAATGACATATATTGATGGTTTCCATGGTGATTGCTTGGGTACCAGGTATGGAGGGGCTTACACGGAAGTCTCACCGTGGTGACTTCCGCTCTCGTGGGACTCCGGCGCCAGGGTGTGATCCAGGGATCCTATCTGGAGCTGCCGGTGATGGCCGTGGCGGACACGATCAGGATCGATATCCAGGGCTACAGCAACAACTACCACTGTCAGCACCACAGCGTGACCTCCAGGGCCGCCCTGTCAGAGGTCGAGGTCTACGTTGGCGGCCAGCACGCCTCACACAGGTCGGTGCCAAGGGGTGGTTTAAAGCAATATGTTCTGTAATGTTTTTATTACCAATCTCTCAATAAGTATATTCTGTCTTGCATTTAAATCCTGAAAACCTGTGGGCTGTCCGGAGAGAAGCACATTTGTTCACCGGAGCAAAAGTTGATGGCCGGCTTTATATCCCTGCGTGCCGGTTCGCTGACTAAAGGACTGAGATAAACTAGTCCGCGCAGTTTTATGTTGAAATTGTTGTTTTACAGATTCAACGAGATATAAAACAAATAGGTATCATAGGTTTGAGATACTTTTAGTGTTGATACTAAAATGTAAAATATCAAAGATGGCGCATGTAAGTAGGCTAGTATCAGCAGGACGCTGTCACTTCTTTATGTCATATCGCGACGATGGGAAGGGCCAAGGCATAGCTGGCAGAGAGGCGCATGGTCACCGGGTATAATCGACGATGGGAAGGGTCAAGGCATAGCAGGCAGAGAGGCGCATGGTCACCGGGTATAATCGACGATGGGAAGAGTCGAAGCATAGCAGGCAGAGAGGCGCATGGTCACCGGGTATAATCGACGATGGGAAGGGTCAAGGCATAGCAGGCAGAGAGGCGCATGGTCACCGGGTATAATCGACGATGAGAATGGTCAAGACATAGCAGGCAGAGAGGCGCATGGTCACCGGGTATAATCGACGATGGGAAGGGTCAAGGCATAGCAGGCAGAGAGGCGCATGGTCACCGGGTATAATCGACGATGAGAATGGTCAAGACATAGCAGGCAGAGAGGCGCATGGTCACCGGGTATAATCGACGATGGGAAGGGTCAAGACATAGCAGGCAAAGAGGCGCATGGTCACCGGCTATAATCGACGATGAGAAGGGTCAAGGCATAGCAGGCAGAGAGGCGCATGGTCACCGCGTATAATCGACGATGAGAATGGTCAAGACATAGCAGGCAGAGAGGCGCATGGTCACCGGGTATAATCGACGATGAGAAGGGTCAAGGCATAGCAGGCAGAGAGGCGCATGGTCACCGGGTATAATCGACGATGAGAATGGTCAAGACATAGCAGGCAGAGAGGCGCATGGTCACCGGGTATAATCGACGATGGGAAGGGTCAAGACATAGCAGGCAGAGAGGCGCATGGTCACCGGCTATAATCGACGATGAGAAGGGTCAAGGCATAGCAGGCAGAGAGGCGCATGGTCACCGCGTATAATCGACGATGAGAATGGTCAAGACATAGCAGGCAGAGAGGCGCATGGTCACCGGGTATAATCGACGATGAGAATGGTCAAGGCATAGCAGGCAGAGAGGCGCATGGTCACCGGGTATAATCGACGATGGGAAGGGTCAAGGCATAGCAGGCAGAGAGGCGCATGGTCACCGGGTATAGTCAACGATGAGAATGGTCAAGACATAGCAGGCAGAGAGGCGCATGGTCACCGGGTATAATCAACGATGAGAATGGTCAAGGCATAGCAGGCAGAGAGGCGCATGGTCACCGGGTATCATCGACGATGGGAAGGGTCAAGGCATAGCAGGCAGAGAGGCGCATGGTCACCGGGTATAATCGACGATGGGAAGGGTCACGGCACAGCAGGCAGAGAGGCGCATTGTCACCGGGTATAATCGACGATGAGAATGGTCAAGACATAGCTGGCAGAGAGGCGCATGGTCACCGGGTATAATCGACGATGAGAATGGTCAAGACATAGCAGGCAGAGAGGCGCATGGTCACCGGCTATAATCGACGATGAGAAGGGTCAAGGCATAGCAGGCAGAGAGGCGCATGGTCACCGCGTATAATCGACGATGAGAATGGTCAAGACATAGCAGGCAGAGAGGCGCGTGGTCACCGGGTATAATCGACGATGAGAAGGATCAAGGCATAGCAGGCAGAGAGGCGCATGGTCACCGGGTATAATCGACGATGAGAAGGGTCAAGGCATAGCAGGCAGAGAGGCGCATGGTCACCGGGTATAATCGACGATGAGAAGGGTCAAGGCATAGCAGGCAGAGAGGCGCATGGTCACCGCGTATAATCGACGATGAGAATGGTCAAGACATAGCAGGCAGAGAGGCGCATGGTCACCGGGTATAATCGACGATGAGAATGGTCAAGACATAGCAGGCAGAGAGGCGCATGGTCACCGGGTATAATCGACGATGAGAAGGGTCAAGGCATAGCAGGCAGATGGGCGCATGGTCACCGGGTATAATCGACGATGAGAAGGGTCAAGGCATAGCAGGCAGATGGGCGCATGGTCACCGGGTATAATCGACGATGAGAAGGGTCAAGGCATAGCAGGCAGAGAGGCGCATGGTCACCGCGTATAATCGACGATGAGAATGGTCAAGACATAGCAGGCAGAGAGGCGCATGGTCACCGGGTATAATCGACGATGAGAATGGTCAAGACATAGCAGGCAGAGAGGCGCATGGTCACCGGGTATAATCGACGATGAGAAGGGTCAAGGCATAGCAGGCAGATGGGCGCAAGGTCACCGGGTATAATCGACGATGAGAAGGGTCAAGGCATAGCAGGCAGAGAGGCGCATGGTCACCGGGTATAATCGACGATGAGAAGGGTCAAGGCATAGCAGGCAGAGAGGCGCATGGTCACCGCGTATAATCGACGATGAGAATGGTCAAGACATAGCAGGCAGAGAGGCGCATGGTCACCGGGTATAATCGACGATGAGAATGGTCAAGACATAGCAGGCAGAGAGGCGCATGGTCACCGGGTATAATCGACGATGAGAAGGGTCAAGGCATAGCAGGCAGATGGGCGCATGGTCACCGGGTATAATCGACGATGAGAATGGTCAAGACATAGCAGGCAGAGAGGCGCATGGTCACCGGGTATAATCGACGATGGGAAGGGTCAAGACATAGCAGGCAGAGAGGCGCATGGTCACCGGGTATAATCGACGATGAGAATGGTCAAGACATAGCAGGCAGAGAGGCGCATGGTCACCGGGTATAATCGACGATGGGAAGGGTCAAGACATAGCAGGCAGAGAGGCGCATGGTCACCGGCTATAATCGACGATGAGAAGGGTCAAGGCATAGCAGGCAGAGAGGCGCATGGTCACCGCGTATAATCGACGATGAGAATGGTCAAGACATAGCAGGCAGAGAGGCGCATGGTCACCGGGTATAATCGACGATGAGAATGGTCAAGACATAGCAGGCAGAGAGGCGCATGGTCACCGGGTATAATCGACGATGGGAAGGGTCAAGACATAGCAGGCAGAGAGGCGCATGGTCACCGGGTATAATCGACGATGAGAAGGGTCAAGGCATAGCAGGCAGAGAGGCGCATGGTCACCGGGTATAATCGACGATGGGAAGGGTCAAGACATAGCAGGCAGAGAGGCGCATGGTCACCGGGTATAATCGACGATGGGAAGGGTCAAGGCATAGCAGGCAGAGAGGCGCATGGTCACCGGGTATAATCGACGATGGGAAGGTTCAAGGCATAGCAGGCAGAGAGGCGCATGGTCACCGGGTATAATCGACGATGAGAATGGTCAAGGCATAGCAGGCAGAGAGGCGCATGGTCACCGGGTATAATCGACGATGAGAATGGTCAAGGCATAGCAGGCAGAGAGGCGCATGGTCACCGGGTATAAACGACGATGGGAAGGGTCAAGGCATAGCAGGCAGAGAGGCGCATGGTCACGGGTTTTATTTCGCCTACAGTGTGCGAAGAAAGACATGGGATCTTTGTCAAGCGTAAACATGGACATGTGCACTGGTGGGATTCGAACGACGCACTGGCCGCTTGCAGTAGCCAGTGAAATGATGGGATGTTTGGGACAATATAATATCGCTGTGTCCACATGCTTTATAACTTTATAAACATAGGTTTGGAACAGTATTCTATCGCATCCATTATTATAATAACAGTCAGAAGAACTGTTACAACCCGTTCTATATCAATTCGCATTATGACGTCGCTAAATCCAGATACGCGGACCGTAATCTGGATGGGGCCAGGACGTGGATCGAGTCCGTGTCTGGATCCAGCCACAACTTCGACGAGCTCCACCTATCTGGAGACGCCCACATCGCCTTCATGGCCGCCGGAAGCGATACACCGGAAGTAGATGTACAAGTGGACCGTCTTCATGGTGACAAGACAGGTCAGACATGGACATGATCAACATGTGAAGTGATTGCCAGACGAGGAGGCTTACTCTTCATTTATTGATCACATGACTTCATATGTTATTAATAAAGCAAAAATATGCATATAAATAAAACAGCAGGTTAACGTTCTATTTGTTATAGATGACCCACACGCATTATATCAATAATACTAACAAAGTTACCTTCGCATACGCATACCTCTAATCAATATGTCTCGCAGGTTATCTACACGTGGGTTACGGACAATCGGTGACGATAAACGACACTGACCCGGATGTCCCGTTCAACTCTCACGTGTACGAGACCGGTCACATCCAGCTCCCCCCAAGAACCTTCTTTCAGAATACTAAGCTCTTCTCATCGGGGCAGGTGGGTGCCTCGCTCGCATGCGATTTGCATGTACAGCATAGATGTGTCTGCTGCATCCCTGCTAAATTATCATTTTTGTTCGGAAAGCATTCAAATGTCCAAGCATTACCTATTAAATGCTGCAATAAACTGTGTATATGAACATTAACGCATTTTTCGTGATCGGAAAGCACTATAAGTGGCAAAGGTCCTTACTGTAATCCGGTGTGATGTGTCGTCGTCGGTACATTTTACTAAAACTATAGTACAAACCGGACCTTGACGACAAAGGAGCACTATAATCTTATTATTATTCCACGCAGCTATCGGCCATAGCAATAACGCTCACCTTTAAAACTGTAAGTTTTTTTTTACAGGTTTCTGGTATCGAGGATTTGTTCGTCTTTGATGGTGGGGAGTTTCATCTGGACACGAACGCCAGTGTAGGCATGATCCAGACTAATGGAGACGTGCACCTGGAAACAATCCACGTCCAAGATGGAGGGACCCTGGAGCTGCACGCTAACGACAAGACGGACGGCTTCAGGATTGTCGCCACCAATATCACTGTCAGTAGCGCCATCTTACGAACGTGACAAGAAACATAAGATTATGTTCACTTTACTTTGATGTTTGTTTTGTATTTTTTCATATTCCTAAATATTACATCATAATTTGGGAACCCTTTATTATTTAACAAAAGTCTTATACTACTTTTCTCCGTTATTGATATAAATGCTTTATCTTAATTATTCGACAGATTTATGGCGGAGGCCGGTTCCAGTCCAACACTGAGTTAAACATCACGACCAGCCACCTGATGGCTGTCTATTCGGGAGGTCAGCTCAACCTCGACGCCACTGGGTGGTTCCCGGACTCGCAGGGACGCTACATCGATCACGTGGGACAAGGTCAAGGTCGTGGTAAGTGTCCTGTAATAAGCCAATAACATAGCAGCCTTAAATTAAATACAGGTTCTTTGATTTTAGGGTCCATGAAATCGACTTTAAATCAATCGCTAGACGCAGGCCAATGTAATCGCCAGCTATATACTGAAACAAGGGTTCGCTCCAATATGGAAAGGGAACTGTATTGCATTTAATGCAGTTGTCAAGGAAGTGTTTTAATTGATCACATACTCCATCGGGTAATGTGCTGATCACCCAGTTCGCCCGTGCTTCATGCTGGCTGGGTACGTTATGTTCTAGCACACTGACATATTGTTTTTTGTTCTAATATACATACCGGATGTAATTTGCCATGTGGGGTGCGTAGGTGGCAGAGACGGCGGCAGTGGGGGTGGTCACGGCGGCAGCGGCGGGCGGGGGGCAGACAACTACAAGGTCGGTCTCGCGTATGGCTCCCTCTACCGGCCGGCTGCGTACGGCAGCCCCGGAGGCTTCGGCACAGACCTAGGTAACTATTGAGTGGCTTGGTGGTTTATTCTGGGACAAAAAGTAAGACAGTATTATTAACCTGGATGAGTTTCTATTCCATCGAGATTTATAGTGTGGCTTGTCTGTTAACGCGCCGTGCCTTGCCAATGGAAAACGCAGAATGGTGATACAACACACGACTTAAATCAATACAAAAGATGCAATAGGTGAATTTTTCATCAACATTTTTTGTATTTTATTTTGAGAACACTATATATTTTTAAATAGTAAAGGAATGGATTTATTTGCACGTCATGTACAAGACTTAATAATGGAAGAACATTTCGATGTCCTCCAGGGAGTTTGTACTTCGGCGAGGCCAGCCTTCACAACGAGCTGGTTGTGCAAGGACTGGGAGGCAGTGGGGGAGGGGCGGTTCACATCAACAGCAGACACGTGGAGCTCGACGGTCACGTGACTGTAAATGGAGAGAATGCGCATGCGCAGCACGCCGACAATGCCGGTCAGTGAACTTTCATTGAGGGCTAAATCATGATTTAAGTAGAGCTGGATGAGATTATTACTTGATCAATAATAATATATCCCGTAATGTCGTATTATAAGGATCACGAACAAGTGCTTACTCCATGTTTTCGTCATGAGCAACACTATTGGGTAAAAAGGTCGTAATCTTGTACGCAATGGAAGCACGATTAACCGTCCCCTGCTTTTGTAGCCGATGATGAAGTATAATCTAATAACATGTCCGTTTTTTTTCATACAAGACGTTGGTGTTTGATCCTGTATGTATATTCAGCGTATTTATATGACTGGTGGCGATAACCGGGGAGCGCAGGCCGCATTATGTGTGTTGTGTTGATGCACACAGGCGGTGGTTCTGGCGGCAGCGTGTGGATCACATGTCAAGACATCAAGGGACACGGGGCAATGTCAGCGAATGGAGGTCAAGGTCGTGGCAGGGGTGGCGGCGGAGGGGGCGGGAGGATATCTGTGTCATGTCATGACCTCCAGAATCTGAACGTCAGTATGACAGCTCAAGGAGGTCAGTGTTGTTAAACATCCCATGATATATATATATGTCTGTCAACATTTAGGGGGTATGATCTTGATTGTTATTTACTTCTCTTTGCTGCACATATTTCTTTCTATCCAAATTGACTGGAATTCTTAACATGAACTATGGGCTTTTTCATGCATATTGGGTATATACATGTGTATAACAGTATCATTTTATCTTAACTTCTCTAATAATTTACTATATCAAATATCTCTCTAACAACCATTTCCAAATGAAATTTGTCATTGCTTTATAGGAAGAATGCATGCATTTAAGAGTGCCATCTGTCATTCTGTGGATAAATAAAACACAGTTCATTAGCTAATTCAATCATTAATCAACATACATCGTATCAATGCAGCGTACGTAGAGATGATTAACCCGTGTTCTGGCAGGCCCGGGGTATGAGTCCGGGGGAGCAGGCACCGTCTACCAGGAGCGGGTGAACGCCACCACTGGGCAGCCGTTGTGGCGGGAGCTGCGCATCGACAATGGCGGGATCCCCTACCCACACCGAGGCACCTTCAACACGGGCGACCTCCACGACCTCTCGGACGGCGACTACAATGACGTCAGCGAGCTGGGAGGCGTCACGTGGTTGTCACATGACAGCGCCCATTATCAGTTCGACGTGGCTGTTGTCCAGGGCAACGCGCACGTTGCCATCCTTAGCAACACGACGTCCGAGGATATCGACGTGCGCATCGGATTCCTGTACGGGGACAAGACTGGCGTGTTGCATGCCGGGAGGCGCCAGACGTTCGGGTATACTCAAGTCGATTCGTACCTCCCGGTGAACGTCATGGCCTACAGGTGGGTTGCGTTATCACAATGGATGCGGTGCAATGCATCGAGCTAGCTTAGCAATGATTAGAGCTTTTTGAGTTGGCCGTTGATATGTGTATTCGCTATTAAATAAACCTCGTTAACCTCGTTAAATAAATAAAGTTTCTAAAAAAAAAAGTGCCACATGTAGGCCTACGTACTGTACTTCAATACGACGATGCGTCTAAACTGACGACGAAATCGTTGCCTAGAGATGCATTGCAATGATCTCCAACAAAGCCACAAAGGCTATCATATTATTTCCTGATCGATAGACATCCAGTGATGACAAGATAATTGGTCTGATGGTCATTTCAGTTAATGCCACTTCGTCGGTTGCAGAATAAATTATTGCTCACGTTAAATAAGTTTTCCATTTGTTCAAAACTTAGGATCGCAGCACTAAGTTTCGAACAATATATGTACAATATAAACTTGGAATTGCCCGATGGACTTGGAACTGGAAGGGTATAACATATATGGCTAGGCTATAGGTTAGTAGGCATGTACTAACAATACATGGATAACATTGCTCACCATTCCTGCTCACATTCCAGACACAGTCGGATGGAAGTCCCCAACCGCCTCACTCTGAGAGGCGTCTGGATGGAGCTGAACGGGACGATAGAGGGGGCTAAAGATATGACTTTGGAGTATCAAGGTCACTTGTCGGTGTGGTCCCACGCCCGGACGGCCGGCTCCCCGCAGGGTACGCTTGACGTCATCAACGTAACGGTGAGGGCAGGCGGCCGGCTCACCGCCCTAGCCGTCACCGCGGAGGAATATATCAACATCCGGGCATCACGCCTCACGGTCAACGGCTATGGCTCTCTGAGGACCAATCGGATGAGTCTGGAGGTTCACAACCTGACGGTCGACTTGTCAGGTTGGTTAAAGCTGCATCTATGTCGTACAGATTGGGGGGTATAGGGTATATATGGTATATCGAAGTATATGGACGGCATTGCGATGAAAACCTGCCAGGCGGAGGCAATTCTTAAAACCATAATACCTTAATGCGAAAACATAATGAAAGTAAGACAACTCATTTACATATGTTGTAGGTGACATAAAGGCTGACTTCTCGGGGTACGAATCGTCCTCGGGTCCGGGTGCCGGGCGGGCCTGGAGCAGGGCCTGCAGCGCGGGGCCGTGCCGCGGGGGGTCGGGCGGCGGCCACGGGGGGCGTGGCGGCCGGGCCCCGCACGGGTACTACTCGGCCTACTCCTACGGGTCCCTGTATGAACCTCGGCTGATGGGCAGCGGCGGCGGGGCGGGGGTGAGCGGCCAGGGCGGGCGAGGAGGCGGTGAGTTTGTCTACTGCTTCAAACGGTATATCTCCAACGTTAGAAATCTATAGCTTTAATAAATTCTAAACTTGATAATAATACTAATAAACAACCCCAACTAATGATAGTTATGCTTGCTAACATACGTAGTACTTGTAGTTTGCCTTACCATTGCGCATTTGATATGCAACCTCAAATTACCATGATGTTGATACAAACAACATGCGTGTTACGATACGAAATATATTGGCCCTATCTTGTCTACAGCTTTACCCAACCCCAGAGGAAATGTTGCGCGCACAAACAGACTTTGAACTTACTTCATTGGAACAGGATAAAGATGTTAACATTAGCGATGCAGCGCTGCTGTAACAGTTTAAAAAATTACGAAAACTATCGGTAGCCTCCCTGTCATTGGGTCAAACTATCGGTAGCCTCCCTGTCATTGGGTCAAACTATCGGTAGCCTCCCTGTCATTGGGTCAAACTATCGGTAGCCTCCCTGTCATTGGGTCAAACTATCGGTAGCCTCCCTGTCATTGGGTCAAACTATCGGTAGCCTCCCTGTCATTGGGTCAAACTATCGGTAGCCTCCCTGTCATTGGGTCAAACTATCTCGTTTTGTTCCTCATCAGGTGTCTTCCAACTGACGGTAAACGACACTATGCGAATTGAGGGTCGTCTCCATGCCAACGGGGAGCCAGGAGCTGACGGTGGTGGCGGAGGGGCTGCGGGTAGCATACTGGCACATGTCAATAATTTCGATGGTGAAGGCAGCCTAGAAACCACTGGAGGCCAAGGTAGGTCTATTGTACCTGTTATTATTAGCTTTGTCTCTTGGCGTATGTGGCGTAAAAAATGAAGCCAATCTAGTCGTGTCGTGTCAAATCGGCCAATTCCTCACACTGTATGGTGAGGCAAACCATGTATTCCCATGTCATTGTGTTCTGTCTCTCCTCCCCAGGCGCTAGTTCCCTGGGTGGCGGCGGCGGTGGGGGTCGCATAGCTGTCTACTACAGCGGCGACAAACACTTCACCGGAGACTTCCTGGTTACCGGGGGCGACGGCCACATCCAACATGGCGGCCCGGGCACGGTCTATATAGCCGAAGTGTCCGCCAATGACAGCGCCCCCATCGAACGGGAGATTTTGGAGTCAGACAACCGCGACCGGATGTCCAGTAGCCGTATCCAGGAAGTGGAGAAGCTGGTTCTGCTATCCACAGGGGAAGCGGCTGACAGCCGGACCGTGCACACCTTAGCCGGAGTGGAACTCTCTCTTGATCAGCCTATCGCCTGGAGTAGCCATACCGGATACCATAGACTGTCCTATGTGATATCCGGATCGGCCACGGACCGCTGGCTCCAGGTCGCAGCAGCAGAGACTACGCTGACCTTGACCTTGCCTTATGTTATGTTCGTTGATCACCTCAGGATGTTCCCGCAATGCCGCACGTAAGGACATTTATTGGTATATTTCTGTTGGTATCTGTCACTAATTTTGTCATGGGTAGAAGCTTGTTTTACATGGAGAGAGCCTCGCTGGTGTAGTGGTGAGCGCATAAGTCCGCAGATCAAGACGTCTTGGGTTCGGACCCGGGCCCGGGCACCTAATCTGGGGCTTAATTCCTCCATTCATCCTTCAATCTCGCTGGATGTTTCTTGGACCACTTTCGCCCTTGCGTGCTCAAAAAAGTCACAAATTCATTTGGTTTACATGATGTCCTTTCAATACCGCGCAATGAAATTATAAAACACCGATAATGTAAATATTCACGGCATTAATTATTGACGTCCTGTCATTGTCTAACAATTAATAATAATGTTCCCTGATATTACCCCGTTGTGTGAGTTACCGTGACATAACTCGCCTTGTATCCCGGTCGCTCGCCAGGAGTTCCCTGAAGACCGACTACCTGGTGTACAGCCAGGACACTGAGGGGCTCCGGAAGAACCACACCGAGGGATACGTGGACACCACGGACTGCCAGGT
>OZ025255.1:32907346-33215456 GCA_964019135.1 Arenicola marina
ATCATGCGTACAGCGCACCAGCTCTTCATAGTGGAACCTAAAATTTACGTAACGGAACGTCGAATAATCGCCTCTGACTATTTCTTAATGTTTTATCGCGTCATCTGGAATAATTGGCAGTAGTTTTTATTGTTGCTCTCGAATAAACTTAACGGGTATTCTAGTTTGATGGAGCAATGTATTGGGATAATATCCCAAAGAGTCTCTTTGGACCTAGGTGCTGGACATTAGGAGGTCACGTTTACCTGTCGTACTGCGTCATTGCGAGTGGACATAGCATAAGAACCATGTCCCTGGGGATACCATCCTCACATTTAAGTCTCACAGGGCGCGAACCCCGATGGCTAGTGTGCTAGATGGCACACGATAACCGAACGCCATAGGCACTAGACCAACAGACAATCCCCACATTAGTGGATTGTTTGGTCCTAGACTGCGGTGTAATACAGTGTTATAGTGCCAACCAAAACACACAGGCTTAGCTTACTAAATGGCCATAATACTATCAACAACTTGACGAGACATGTCACTGTATAGTCCCAGAGGACATAAATGGCATTAATACTAACAACTTGGCAGGACGTGCCACTGCTTAGCCCCAGGAGACAATATGCACTGTCGAGCACTAAACTACCGGGAACCTCAACGTTACATCCCATGTTGTCCCATAACACCCTGGTCCTGGTGTCCTGCAGATGACGGTGATGCTGAGGTCCAGTGGCTCCCACGCCGCCCTCAACGAGATGGAGATCCACGTCCGGGAGGATCCACAGAGCAGCATCCAGAGTCCCTATGACAACGCCCCGGGATCTGTCTGGATCGTGGCCCACGACGAGGATAGACATAAGTTCAACTTTGACGAGGTAGTCATGTGTCTTCATCGTATGGTCTTACGGGATTGAATATATGCATCTGTTCTCTGTGACATATGTTTAAGTTATATAGTGTGATACTGAGCTGCTGGTTATACGCAAAAAATGATTTGCCATCACGGAACGTCACACGGTTCCCTCATATGATTAGCGATATTTAAAGAAGAAAACGTATATTTCGTACTTAAGCTGGTTTTTAGCCATGGTACAAAGAATAATCGACATGGAAATAGAGCAGCCGGATGATAATACGCTACTGGAAGAGATCTTAACATGTTGGTTATAATGACTGCAAAGGTGTATATATCAATAAAGAAATTCCCAACCTGATCGCACTTATGTACACAAACGATCTCGTTAAACTTACGGACTCAGTAGGCAGATTGAGATATTTAAATGACACCGAGGAAGGAATATAACGCGCATATGTTAGTGTTTCATTCATGCCTTTTATTTGCGTCACGTGACCCAGGTGCGCCTGCGCGGTGGTGCCGCGCTCAGTCTCTCGGGAACACAATCCGAGCTGATGGCGGCAAACACAGTCGGCGACCTCACAGGCAGACTGACCCTTCGAGCAGGTCAAAGGTTAGAGGTCACGGCCGAACGAACGTTGCTCCCACACGCCATCTTGGCGCAGCGAACCTCTGATGTCACACTGCCGCTGAAACTTGACTGCAAGAACATTGACGTCACGATCAAAGGTAATATGTCATGCCTTTATACGTACGCATCGGGGGCATGTGAATCAGCTTGCCAAAAAAGGGCATCATCCCGTCATATTGTCGCAACATAAACTTAATATGCAATTTTATTTTGCATCTGAATGTACATTAGCCTAACCTCCAATACAAACTAAATGTTATCAATATATTTTTCCGGGCTTCATGCAAATCTCTATAAAGAAATAAAGCATATACAAGTTACTATATCCTATAAATGAACCTAATGACATTTTGTACCCAGGCCACTTCGCGGCGATGGACAACGTGACGGTCAGCGCGGGGTGCAACCTGACCTTGGATCACCACTCCCCTACAGTGAACACGATCCGGTCCCTGGACGTTAAGTCCTTTGGCCGGATGGTGGTGACCACTGACCGCGCGGCGACCACTTCACTGCGGGGCAGCACGCTCACCGTCCGCAGCGGCGCCAAGGTCACTCCATTACCGCCTGGCAACACTTAATAACTACCACGATGAGTGGCTAAGTGGAGAAATGAATGTTAATAATTGAATTGTACATGTATATAGTGATGGAAAATTACGGATTGTCTTTTTTTTCAATATGCTTACATTTAATACAATTATCAAACATATAGCCACCATATTCCCATATGTTAAGTAACTTGTTATTCCTCATTGCATTAAAGAACACTACCTTCAATAATTATGATGTTCAAACATTTAGATGTTGCCAAAATGGAATAAATAAGCATACCCGTAGCTAAAACTATGTAAATACATTTAGATGTTACAAGAA
This sequence comes from Arenicola marina, assembly GCA_964019135.1. Taxonomy (NCBI): domain Eukaryota; kingdom Metazoa; phylum Annelida; class Polychaeta; family Arenicolidae; genus Arenicola; species Arenicola marina. The sequence continues at coordinate 32,909,698 of OZ025255.1, forward strand.
TGAAATAAGTAGAAAAATCTATGACAAGAAATCGAAAGATTGGCTCTAGAATTGGACGGTGTTTTGTGTGTTACAGCTGATCTCCAACGACTTGGCCTTGAGTTACGTGAACCTGACGGTTGAGCATTACGCCGCCGTCTCCGTCAGCTCTGGACTCCCTCTCCACGCAGCCGCTCAGTGCCCGGGGCAGGGGTTCAGCTCCCGGCGGGGGTCGTCCGGAGGCGGGCACGGCGGTGGCGGCGGGAGGGCCACGGAACAGCCGTTGGCTGGTCCACCCCACGGCTCTTACGTCCAACCTCGTGCCTTCGGCTGCAACGGGGGCCACAGCGTCTTCCCGCACGAGGGCGGCACAGGCGGCGGGCGTCTCCACGTGGAGGTTTCTGATTGGCTGACGGTGGACGGTCGGATTGAGGCTCAGGGTAGCCACTGGGGGTCGGTGCGCGCGGGAGGAGGCAGCGGGGGCAGCGTCTTCATCAGGACTCGCGTCATCGACGGCAGCGGCTTGATGGACGCGTCCGGTGGAGACGGTTACCATGGAGACGGTGGTACCCCTAGCGGCGGGGGTGGCTCGGGCGGCAGAGTGGCGTTATACTACGTGTATAACTTCCATGTCGGTGAGTCATTGGTACTAGGTGGAAGCCTTACACCCTATGCTTAAACCTAATGTTTCGTCGCAATTTTGTGATCAAGCGGGGATAAATATACTTTCCAGTGCAAAGAGATAAATGTAGATATGTTGCTATAAGAAACTAAAACACCTTATGTTTTAGAAGCCAACGAGATGAAGGTTATGTCACCTAAATTTCTGCTTCGGTCGTGACCTGACCTTGACCTGCTCAGTTAAAATGTGTTTTTTCTAGTATCCTAGAGGTTAGGTTCGGTGAGCGATATATTGGCTCCATGAAGAGATATCTCCGGTTGTTAGAAGCGTTCGGCGGGCAGCCTGTAAATACCAGCCGCCGCCCTGGGTCATGAATCTATGTACATACAGCCTTGCCACGAGCTTAGCAGACAAGACAACAGTTGCTGCTGACAACGCGCTTCTGTTTCCGCTCTAGGTGGATTCCGGTCAGCCGGCGGTAAAGGCGGTGACGGGTCCGAGCACGGCGGACCAGGCACCGTATATCTCCACAAACTACCACCAGATGGCGACACAGTCTTCCTGGACGGCACGTTGGACGAGGCCCTGATAAGTCACGACTCGAACGTGACCACCACGGGGCTGACCAACCGCACGCTGTACATCGACAACCGCGGCCTGGGAGCCTGGGACGGCGCCCCCCGCAACATGACCCCAGCCTACGGCAGCCTGGCGCGCGGCGCCCACACGGCCTGGGTCATCCCGGGACCGCTGCCGGACTTCGTGCCGGATCCAGAGGGTGCTGCGGACGGGGCTGAGGTGGTGGTGGATCACCTGCGGGTGTACGGCGAGGGGGAAGTGGGGTTTATCAACGCCCAGTGCCTCAGTTGTAACGTCGACGTCCGCGTGGCCACCATTGATGGTAAGGCGCTGCCTTGTGTTATAATGATTCAATCAATGGAAATTACTTACTGTTTGTTTGTGTTGATGTGTGCGTCCGTTATCTGGTGAAATATGTTTTGCTGAGAGACCCACCTGGTAAGTTTGTTGTTTTGGGCAGTTCAAGCCAATTTATGAACTTACTTTGCAAGATTCTCTGTTCTCTTACCTATCGCTAAAAGCCTTGGTATCGGGCAGAGCCGTGTACCTCAAATACCATATATCTTAATTACCGATATTGTTATAGCTAACACCAAATTTACTATAATTTACTATTATTGTATAAAGCAATACATAAGTAAATGTCACAAGCAGTGCCTCAATTACCCTCACTGTCTCTAGGCGACCGCTCTGGGCGGGTTCACGTGGGCTTCAACCAGACCCTCTACGTGACAGAGGGCAGATTCCCCGCCGACCTTGCCGTGTACGGCGGCGCAGAGGTCACCATGCAGGGCGAACTCGCCGTCATCGGCGTCACCATTAGCAACGAGGGTCGCTTGAAGAATCTGCAGAATGTTACTATCGTAGATGGAGGTTGGCAAAATACTGCACTTTCTGCGCTTCATCGTAACGCTCTTTCATGTCTGAGAGCTAGATAAAATATACCTATGATACGATCAGGTATGCGTTGTGATATGGCATGACACTCAAAGCCAATGTAATGAACATACTAGATAAAGCTAAACTAGTAACATTGAGCCTTTATGGGCAGAATTTTATTATGATGACATATTAAATTTACCACCAAACGACTGAAAGTTGATAGGAATAACGTACACTTACTCCACCACTTCAGATTGCGTTATTGTCATGTGTACCCAATATGTGTATACGGCATTGCTTCACAGGTATGTTTGTCCTACACAAGATGTGGGATCTGCAAGGGCGCAGCATTGACACTGTGGAGTTCGACTTCGTAAACATCCGTAACCATGGCACCCTGGTGGCCAACAATGGCCGCGAGTCACGTGTGTTGCGCTTGAACACTCTGCGCATCTTCCCCGGGGCTCTGCTTCAGTCGACCAATCTGGAGGTACACGCGATCAATGTCACAGTGGACGTCATGGGAGTCATGGAGGTAGATGGAGCGGGCTTCTCCGAAACTGGTACGTTTCAACTTCGCCCGTGTGGTATGAAGACGGTATAACGTGTCTTGATTACCTGCTCTTTTAGATTGCTTTAAATGTGGGCGATAGTTTGCCGGCATAAGAATTATGAACTAGTCAAGGCCTAATGTATATGAAACGTTCTGCACCACTTTGCAAGTAATTTCAAGCAGGGTAACATAAAATTATCATATATCCTACAATGTACAGTTACGACCACATTGTACTGCTGGCGAAAGCGTTTGATTTGGCAATACTGAAGATGTATTCCTTTGCTAAGTTGCAGGAAAATGACGTCGTTATTTTTAAATATTAAATTGCTATATGAATTGCATCTCACTTCTTATCGCTGTATAACATCAGAGGGCGCCGGTGGTGGCGCCACTGTCGGCCCCTACGGCTCTGGCGGGAGTCACGGGGGAGAGGCGGGATGTCCTACCGCCCAGACCGAGGCGCCGCCTGCCTATGGCTCCTTCATTCAGCCACGTCACTTCGGCAGTGGAGGAGGCAGCGGACGAGATGGTGCCACTGTCTTGGCAGGTTGGTAGATTATATTAGATGTACTGTTAAAATAAAGTATGCATAATAAGTAGAATTATGTGATACCTTCGTTTGATACTTGTATACGTGTATTGTACGTATTAGATTCGTTGTTCGTTTTCAACAAAAGGTTCTCGATTTGGTCGCCAGGTGGTGCTGGCGGCGGTATCATCTCCCTTAATGTGAGTGACATTCTGCACGTTGAGGGCCAAGTCAGTGCCGGTGGGCGGGACTCCCCCAGCTCCAGGGGCGGAGGCGGGGCTGGAGGCAGCATCCTCATCCATACGCGCATACTGGAGGGCGCCGGGGTGATGCAGGTCGGTGGATCCAAGGCTGTGGCACACGTTAATAGTTAGCGTTAGCGTCATCAGTCACTGACGAGGAGAATTGGCATCCGTTATGGCATAAAACGCCCAATAATGGCATGGCGACAATGCTTTTGGATAATTGTGGTATAAATGCCGGGCATTGTAAACAAGAGAGCAATATAAATTCGAAAGTGTATGTTGATTATTTTACCTTGACGATGTGACACCGTTTAGGCGCGAAACGTTTTTAGGACTTTTTTTTTTTAAACGTTAATCTTACTATTTTACAAGTAAGTACATCTGAACATTTGTTATTATAGGAAAATTATCTGTACCCTAATACAGTTTTGGCTCTCTCACGTGGCAGGTGAAAGGAGGGAGCGGCGCTTGCGGTGGTTCTGGAGGCCGATTGGCTGTTTACCATCAGAAGTCGTTTTTCATTGGAGAGTTTCTGTCCAATGGCGGCACTGGAGATATAGCTGAGAATGGAGCCTCCGGGACCGTGTACATCCAGGACGTCACTGAGGACACAAGGCTCCTCAAAGTGTACAACAGAAAGGGCTCAGGCGTAAGTTTAATTAGTGCTTAATTAATGAATTAATTGAACGTAATTAATACATGCTGGATATGTTAGGATATGTAAGCAATGAGATCAGTTTGATGGCATGGTAGATTGTCAACGATACACGTGTAAAACGAACACTAGGTTTCGAATAATTAGGCAACTTGCGAAAAAGTTGTGGTTTCGAATGTTTTTGTTAATATGTGACCTCCTCAAATCCCATGTGTCCCTATAACCGTAAGAACAATGTACCAATGTTCTTATTATCTTATGCACTTGTTAACATTAATATTATCTTAGTTATAAGCTATTATTTTTATCTTAGTTATGAGTTATTATTTTTATCTTAGTTATAAGTTATAATTATTATCTTTGTTATAAGTTATTATTATTATCTTAATTATAAACTATTATTATTATCCTAGTTATAAGTTATTATTATCTTATTTATAAGCTATTATTATTATCCTAGTTATAAGTTCCTATTATTATCTTTGTTATAAGTTATTATTATTATCTTATTTATAAGTTATTATTATTATCTTAGTTATAAACTATTATTATTATCCTAGTTATAAGTTATTATTATCTTAGTTATAAGCTATTATTATTATCCTAGTTATAAGTTATTATTATTATCTTAGTTATAAGTTATTATTATTATCTTAGTTATAAGCTATTATTTTTATTCTAGTTATAAGTTATTATTATTATCTTAGTTATAAGTTATTATTATCTTAGTTATAAGCTATTATTATTATCTTAGTTATAAGTTATGATTGTAGTCATTATAGCGGCTATAGCGTCCCATCCTGTGCACCCCTAGATCCGGAGAACGAGGATCACCGTTCCGCCGGTTCAGACCCCCGACCACCACGTGGACCTGCTGGACCTGGGCCTGTTCGCCCACGTCGGTCTCATGGCCACGGATGACGAGGGTTTGCCGCTGGAGGGCGCTAGCAGGGAGCTGGGGGTGACACGGATCGCAGGCGACCACACGGCCACTGTCCACGTGGAACCCAACATGTGGCTCAACATCGACTTCAACTCGTCCGCCGTTCTCTCGTTCCACGTCTCGTTGTATGAGGTACGAAGACCTGGATGTTGACATGGTTGCGTCGCATTAGGAGTTTGCCACTTTGGTTAACATGTCATCTACCGTTTGATGAGTCGTTTCAAATGTATATTTATTTATACGATTCTAATACTTTTGCTAATATTGCGCCCCCCCCCCCCCCGCAAGTATTTCTAACATTTTAATACTAAGATTTTAATCATGATTCCCTTGGACACCAACGAAAGAAACGTATTTCTCAATCGGCAGCAAGTGTGACCACCAAATCAAACTGGCGACTGGTGCAGTTAACGATGTTGTGGCAAGGAACCTAATATTAATTCTAATAAATAAAATAAATATCTCATTAAACTGTAATTTCAAAATGTATAAATGAAGTTTAACATAATGGGTAACACTTTTTGCAAAGAAAAAAAGTGGTCATGTACAATTACGGACACAGATGGAATAGAACCGGAATTGAGCTCCAAATATTTGTACAATTCTTTCAATATCTACAATTTTACAATTACAAAACGCTCTCCGTATGTTAACTGATGCGCCCCCTCTCTCCTTGGTGCTTCAGAACGGGTCTATGAACCTGCCGTCAGACACCTTCCTCAGGGACAGCGTGGTCACCCTGTATGGCGGGCTGCTCCGGGGGCTGAAGACACTCAACATCTCCCTGGGTGGCCGCTTCCACATCCACCCTCCAGCCCGCCTCGACTCACCCACACCCAGCGAGCTGAACCTCCACAGCGTCACGGTGCAGGACGGCGGCACCCTGCGCTACCATGGCAACACCGCCCAGGGAGACCGCCTGTTGGTCAACCTGGACGGCGCCCTCGTGGTGCAGGGAGGGGGGTTGGTGCAGGCCAACAGTGTGCGAGTGAAAGGTGAGTGTATCACTATATTTCCTATTGTTGTGGCCCGTTGCTTAAATACATATGTGGTCAACTTTTAATTGTCATATGATAAGTTTAGAAAGGTCCTGTTACGGCCAAATAAGATTTACGATTGTTTCTTTCCTCGATAATACGCAATAAATTCTTCAATGTTTCTATAAAAACAGAATTATTAATATTTGTCATAATCGTTATTCTTGTTATGTGTTATTGTATTTGTTGTTTAGTACTTATTATACATGTTATTATTAGTATTTATTATAAATGTTGTTATTAGTATTTATTATAAATGTTTTTATTAATATTTATTCTAAATGTTATTATTAATATTTATTATAAATGTTATTAGTGGTATTTATTACAAATGTTATTAGTATTTATTATAAATGTTATTATTAGTATTTATTACAAATTGTATTAGTAGTATCTAGTTAAATGTTAGTATGTGTTATAAAAGTTATTCTTTATATGTATTAATAGTCTACATATATATAACGAGTTCACGCAGTATGTTTGGAAATAGTATTAGAATCTAGCTACGATCAGATATAATATAACAGTCATAAATAAAATAAAAAGAAGATTTACTCAGTTTCTAATTGAAAAACTTGATAACAAAAGTTGTATTATTACAACCTATTACTCTTCCAGCGACGGACATACGCTTGGACACAGACGGTTTGATTGACAGCAGTGGGAGCGGTCACGGCCCCGGCATGGGACCCTCGGGGGTGGCGCGCCCTGGGGGGTCCCCCGCGGGCGGCGCGGGGGGGTCGCACGGTGGTCTGGGTGGTCTGGGCAGCGCGAACACCTCACCGGAACCAGCCTATGGCAACGTGTACGAACCCCTGGCGGCCGGCAGTGGTGGTAATCACGAGCAGGTGAGGGCGCCACTGCATGCTATTTAAAACGATTCATACTTCAGTTTTTTCTCCAGTACCTCAAAACACTAACTACAAATATGTAAATATATGTAGCATTTACCAAATAAAGACCATGTCGTTACAGACGCTTTTTTTGCCAACCATGGTGCGTGTGGCTTTCTTGTTAATAGACGACTTCGCCAATCATATATAGTTCAAATGATTTCACTGTGAGGCGCCACTGCATGTGCAATGCATTCTGAGTATTATTTTGGTCTTTACGAGGTGTTAAGATGGCGTCATCGCATGAAAACATATTCGATATTGTCATTTATTAAAGGAAAAGTTCTTCTTGGTGTCATTTAGACACGCTTGTCGCTTTTATACATGTTATGCCAGTAACGTAAAATTGCATTATCCGGGTCGAAAAATTGTCCAACAACTCATTGTGCCACTCCTGCTTTTGACAAAATGACGTATAATTGCGAAATCATTTGTCACGGCACAAAACTTTCAACGTCGCCCCCATTTTTTCTAAAATAGTGATATATGGATAGCACCCACAGTTCTTGAGGCATAATCATTAAATGATAATTTCAGTTAAGGGCAACATCATAGATTTTTACATGATCTTACTGCGATGTAATTAGAGCAATGGTTGTTATCTTGTTTTCACAATAGCAGCCTCATAACTTTGTTGTGCGATGTAGAACATTTATCACGGGCCGATGCACAGTCAGTTTCAAACAAATGACGAATAAAATATTCAACTGAAATACCTTCCTCCATCTTTAGTTGACCGTATCTGCAGTTAGGGGCCTCCGTGTGCGTACAGTGACAGGGGGCGCTGGTCATGTATCTCACACTACATCTGCATCACTCGGCCCTGGTTTCAGGTGTCAGGGGGTTCTGGGGGTGGCAGTGTACTGCTTGAGGCCGCCCAGCAGATGACCATGGACGGCGACGTGCGGGCGGACGGAGCCCCCGGAGTGGGGGGCGGGGCCGGGGGCAGTGTCTGGCTCAGGGCGGCACACTTCAGTGGTAAGTCAGACTTCAGTGGTAATCACACTGCAGCGGTAAGTCATACGTCAATGGTAAGTCATACTTTAGCGGTAAGACACACGTACTTCAGTGGTAAGTCAGACAGCAGCGGTAAGTCACACTTCAGTGGTAAGTCACAATGCAGCGGTAAGTACATTTCAGTGATTATATTCAGGTTATATTTTCTTATGTATAGTGGCAAACTATTTTTGACGTTGTGATAACTTCATAATCACATGTACCTTTCGTTAAAATACATTTTGGCGTACATTAACACGTCGTTCAATGCACCTAATCAGATTGCTTAGTCAATATAAAGTAATGTAAAGTACTGTTCTGCCAGGCCAAGGGACCGTGTCCAGCAGTGGGGGAGATGCAGACTGTGTCCCGCACTGCAGTCAGTGTGACCCGGAGAAGCGGTGTCTGCAGTGTACCGATTACTACTACTGGGTCCCCTACAACTGTATCCAGGAGTGCCGTGACCATGACAACAGACGTTGGCCGGGTGGGGACCACAGCTCGATAGGCCGTTACTGTTACCACGAGGGTAACACCGCCTCCCTTGTGAGTTAAACATAATCTCATCAACTAATGGAGTTCAATTATAACTACATCAACTTTAAAAGGATAATCAACTAAATATCTAAAAATATTACTCTACAGGTACTAATTTTTTCTATGATCGGCTCTTGAAAATACAAACTGGCCTACGTGCGTAGCCTCTAAAATTTTATACGGCGTTACTTTGGCTTATATATCATCATCACATTGCATACCAATAAAGAATGAAATAAGCAAATTACTAAGGTACAAATAATATGTCTATTACGTGATCAGATTGGCGGTGGCGGTGGGGGTGGCGGCCGTGTGGCTATATACGCCTCTATGACGTACCACTTCACTGGCCATCACGTGACCTATGGCGGCCGGAGTCCCATTGAGACCGGCGGTCCAGGCACCGTCTACGTCAGCGCACCGGAAGTCGCGCAGGAGGACGGCATTGTGGGGCACCTCTATGTGGACAACCGCGGGTATCGGCCGACACGGGATCACATCGCGGACACTGACGGGGACAGCGCCAGGGCCTACGTCGTCAACGACTTTGGGATGGAAGAGCTGGGGCTACCGCAGCTCACGTTTGACCGCCTCACGCTGAAGGCCGCGGCACACCTCACCTTCATCGACCGGACGTTTAGAAATGCTCCCGTTACCATAGGGAGTCTCCATGGTGACGCCACGGGACTTCTTCACGCAGTCAGCCGGCAGCGCGTTGCCGTGACGACCAGCTCCAGTCCGTTCCCCGTCTCTATCAAGGTGTACCAAGCCAGCCTAGTGTCGCTGCCCCCTGGTGAGCAACAATACAGTCATGGACTTGTATCCGTTTGTGGCTAGCCTCCTTAGAGATCGATCTTCTTAAAAATATGTACAATTTATCATTGTCGTGATACAATCTCGTCACATATATGCATTAGTGTGTATACGCAGTGTGTAATTTCGCTTTTATCACTTTGATTTTGGCGATATACAATAGTAACCGGTTTCTATTTTCATATGATAAGTGGAATTACTTATAATTGTGACAATAAACTTCTGCCCCATCAGAGGTGAACTTTCAAAGGTTGGATTACCCGGATATTCACATTGATGGGGAGATTGAAGGCCTGGAGCGGCTCACCGTTGGCCAAGACATCAATGTCGTCATCGGCGAGCAGGTCAGACTGAGTCATCTGGCAGCCGATACACTAAGTGGAACTGAAAAAATATGATTTAAAGCAATAAATCAAACAGCGGGTTGTTAAAGTCCCTTTCAGACTTTTATTTCACGTCGGCATTCTGATGTATTACGTTCGGACATTACTGCAGTTTGGTGTCTCTTGGTGCAACATAAATATCATACAGCTTAGATTCTGAAAGAATTAATAATAATAACATAGCTTTGGCAAACATACCTATGATGAGGGTCGACGTCCTATAGGAATCTTCTCCGTTTGGCCAAGCCTTATTTGATATAGTATATATCGTATGATACGAATTCATACAGAAATTGGAATTAACAGTCTAGAATTTCTCAATGAATGCCCTAATCTACTCCGTTGAACCATATCTTCTCGTGGTCCGGTTTATGGTCGTATGTGGCTTGGTGGTGAATTCGCTACCCAGTCCTGTTAGTCTATTCCAATAAATGTTAATTCCCTCGCGCGTGGCTTCAGGGAAGGACCCGTTCCCTGCCACACAAGACCTTCGCCATGTCAGCGGTGACAGTCTACGCGGACGGTCGCATCCTCTCCGGCTATATCGGCGACAACATGGTGAACGTCCCCGCCCTCGAGCTGAGTGTCTCTCAGGAGCTGCGGATACACGCGGGGGGACTCATTCAGGTAGGTCTACCTACAGTATCCTTCGCCTTGCACCCATTGTATCTGAGTGTCTCTCGGGAGCTGCGGATACACGCTGGGGGACTCATTCAGGTAGGTCTACCTACAGTATCCTTCGCCTTGCACCCATTGTATCTGAGTGTCTCTCAGGAGCTGCGGATACACGCTGGGGGACTCATTCAGGTAGGTCTACCTACAGTATCCTTCGCCTTGCACCCATTGTATCTGAGTGTCTCTCGGGAGCTGCGGATACACGCTCGGGGACTCATTCAGGTAGGTCTACCTACAGTATCCTTCGCCTTGCACCCATTGTATCTGAGTGTCTCTCGGGAGCTGCGGATACACGCTGGGGGACTCATTCAGGTAGGTCTACCTACAGTATCCTTCGCCTTGCACCCATTGTATCTGAGTGTCTCTCGGGAGCTGCGGATACACGCTGGGGGACTCATTCAGGTAGGTCTACCTACAGTATCCTTCGCCTTGCACCCATTGTATCGGCGAACGTATTGTCATTCACTGAATTCTTACAATGCAGATTTTTTTCCAGTGTAATCTATGATATGATAAATTAATACTAATGCATTGCCCACTTTAGTCGTTTTATGTTTTACGTGGAAACTCGCACATCTGAATTCTGGTGGCGACCCTGTTTCCTGCAGTAGTTCGCTGTAATAACGCGTGCGGTATGTACTAGGTCATTTTATCACGTTGAACATGAGATGCGTTTCCATGCAGACCCCTTGGTTGCGGGTACACGCTGCGGCAGTGACCGTGGAGCCCGCCGGGATTATAGGTAGCATGGGGCTGGCACCATACAGCAGTCGCAGTGGAGTCGATACCCCCGCGGGAGGTCAGTGGCGACAGCAATGGGAGTGATCTGTGGCCCAGCTGGGGCGAGACATCCCCAGCGGATCACAACATGTGCAATATATATATATATATATATATATATAACGTGTTGAGACATTATAAGTGGGGACGTTGACTGCCTCTGCAGGGGGGATTATTGCTCGCGTAAACATCTTTATATCTGTCAATATTGTATATTCTATGTGATATCAAACAAGCTGTTTAAGATATTCCAGATATTGAGTTATTTATCTGTATGGTTGTCCGCCAGGTGGGTCTGGTGGTGGCCATGGGGCTGGCGGAGGACAAGGTGAAAGTCAGCCAGTGGTGTGCGCCCCTCACGGCTCTCTGTATCACCCGACCAACTTCGGGGGTCACGGCGGGTCCGGCGGGGGTGCTCACACTGACCCCAACTGCCACTTGCACGAGCTGAACCCTGGCGGTGGGGGTGGCGGGGTGGTCGAGCTCTACGTCACCAACGAGACGACTATCGATGGGGAGATCACCGTGGACGGGGCGCCCTCAGGCGGACCCCGGGGCGGCGGGGGTGCCGGCGGCAGCATTCTCATAGTGACCGGCTCCCTGAGGGGGAGGGGACGGCTGCTGGCCCGCGGAGGGGCGGTACCGGACGGCGCGGCGGCGGGGGCGGTGTGTCACGGCGGGGGCGGCAGCGGAGGTCGCATAGCCATCGACGGGGCGGACGCGGGGGGCTTCCTGGGGCGGGCCCTGGCCCACGGAGGGGCCAGCCCCCTGGAGTGTGGCGGGGCGGGCACCGTGCTGTGGCGCGACCCAGAGGATGACTCCCACCGCCTGACGGTCAACAACCACGACACGTGCTCCCCCCTGGCCCCCCGCGTCTACTACGCCACCCTTGACGACTACCAGCGGGGTCAGGAGAGCTTCCACACCTGGCTCTTTGACGACCTCGATCAAAGTACTGGCGGTGGTGGCGACAATGGCGCTGCGGACAGTATTCATCATCACAGCTTTGCGCAGCTGGAGCTGAGCGGCAAGGCGCAGCTGGGTCTCTGGCGTCGGAACCTCGACACCTTCCAACAAACGGTCCACGTGGAGAAGAGTGTTGGAGACAAGAGTGGCGTATTCCACATCGGGCCGCAGCAGGTCAGGGGGTATTTTCTAACACTGGGGCGGGGTAGAGGGGGGGGGGTATTGTTAAGCAAATAGTATTAATTATTGTTGCTGAAATTATGTCACCCACTGAAATTTTTGATTCATATATTTATGTGAATAAATGTACAATTGTTACATGCAATTTCTTGCTTGCACAGATTTGACGGCCACAACTCCATTGATATGCTTTGTCGCTGCCACAGGAGCTGACAATAAACTTACCAGAAGACAGCCCAGAGTTGCAGTTCGGCCTCCACGTCTACGAGAACGGCTCCGTGCGCATGGGGAGCCTGTTGTACATCAACAACATCACCTTTGAGACAGAGGGTGTGATCGCCGGGGCCGAGGACCTGGTCATTGGCCCGGGCAGCACCGTGGTCTTCAGGTAGTCACAAACCTAAACTAAGTGGAAAGCACTGAATAGCTGAAATGTCCATTTAGCGATATAGCGCATTGCGTTCATAAATAATTGCGTGACAAAAACCTTTGATGACACACCAACACACGAAATGGAGCAGTTTTTGTGCAGTCTTGTGCAGTGTAGCCCCACATTAACCCTTTCGGTGTCCACCCTAATATTAACCTTTTATCATTCCCCGATATGGTGTCAAACAACGTTATTTATGGAGTTTATTCCAGCTATTCCTTCGATATTCCGTTTTATCGCTGTGTACGTCCTAAACTGATATCCAGCCATTCACGGAGTTGTTCATGTTTCACCCGTCAGGGGCGCTGACGGTATGGAGGTGGGTTTCCGGTCCGTGGTGATCCAGGGAGGAGGCCGGATGGTGGTGGAGACGGAGGGGTCGCTGAACATCCGGCCCGTGGTGCTCGTCGGGGACTCTCTGGAGATCCACAGCGGAGGGACGCTCGAGGTCAACATGGCCGTCTTCAAGGTCCACACGTGTATCATTCACCAGGCGGCGCTGGTGACAGCCGATGCGAAAGTGAGTGAGGTCATTGCAAATAAATGCCCAACTGTTAATGACGTAGTACACAAGAGAGCCACACTTCCCCACACCATTCTGGCAAAAAAGAGCAATGTTTCCTTATTTATTGCACGTTACATATTTGTATTTGTGCCACAAGGTTAAAGATATCATAAAGCTATTACATTTAGAATATTTATCAGAGGCAAAGATGCTGTATGAGTAACTTTAATTTATAGTTACCTTAAGAGTTATCTTTATTTATCCTTAGATTGGTACTTTAGTGTTCTCCCATTCTGCTCGCTTCTCACTAGTCCTCCGTGGTTGTGGCCCCCATAGAGGGTGCTGGCATGCATGGTGTGTTGGTACTTTAGTGTTCTCCCATTCTGCTCGCTTCTAGTCCTCCTTGGTTGTGGCCCCCATTGAGGGTACTGGCAAGCATGGTGTGTTGGTACTTTGGTGTTCTCGCTGTTTGTTCGCTGCCCGCTAGTCCTCCATGATTGTGGCCCCGTTGAGAGCGCTAGCATACATGCTGTGTTGGTACTTTAGTGTTCTCCCATTCTGCTCGCTTCCCACTAGTCCTCCGTGGTTGCGGCCCCTGTAGAGGGTGCTGGCATGCATGGTGTGTCGGTACTTTAGCGTTCTCGTTGTTTGCTCTCTCCCCACTAGTCCTCCGTGGTTGTGGCCCCTGTAGAGGGTGCTGGCATGCATGGTGTGTTGGTACTTTAGCGTTCTCGTTGATTGCTCTCTCCCCACTAGTCCTCCGTGGTTGTGGCCCCTGTAAAGAGTGCTGGCATGCATGGTGTGGGCGCTGGACATGGAGGTGACGGAGGGGGGTCATCGGCCGGCACCCCGGGGGTCACCCAGGGACAGCACTATGGTAGCGCCACCCACCCCACCCACACAGGCAGCGTGGCCAGAAGTGACGTCAGAGAAGGGACGGTGGTGGCCGGGGGAGGGTACATCAAGTTTGAAGCCGACCAGGTCTTCAGACTAGACGGTCGGTTACATATATTACCATACACCTGTAAATTCGTGATTATACGTTGATATTTGCATTATTTATTTATATATGTTGTAATATTGTTGATATTTGCATTATTTATTTATATATGTTGTAATATTGTTGATATAGCGTATACCTATGTTCTGAAATGTTATATACATATATATGTACATGTAAGTGATTTGAGAGCCCAGTGGTTGTGGTCCCCCCAAAGCCCCATTTGAAGAATCCTATTATCGAAGGCGGCTTATTTAACCGATATTTGTAGGTATGTCAGCTTTTCAACTTGTAACAATTCGGCCACTCACCGACCCTCTCATGTCCCCGTTGGTCTTCCGTACCTAGGCGTCGTGTCAGCCAATGGCGGGGCCGGGACTGGGGGAGCGGGCGGGGCAAGCGGAGGCAGCATCTGGGTCGTCACCAAGGCTCTCCATGGCAACGGTCTCCTGCGAGCCAATGGTGGAGCAGGTATAGCTATTATATATACATATGGCAAACTCAATATATATGTTAGAACTGGTGATCAACATCAGACTTGATGACGATGGCGTTAGCTGCCGTTATTGTTAATGGAAACCTCGGTAATGTTATCCTCTAAATATTCTTAGTGGTAATCAAATATAAAGTAATAGGCGTAATATCGTCATTATATTCTCATTCGCATAATTTATCCCAAAATTTTAACCAACTGATCTTGGCATGCGAATCTTAACGTGCTTCATGAAGTGACTTATAATGAGCTAATGATGAGGCTAATGATTTGGAGACGTGATTGATGACGTGTTGATGCCATGTTAATGACGTGTTTGATGACGTGTTTGATGACGTGTTTGGTGGCGTGTTTGGTGGCGTCTTTGATGACGTGTTTGATGACGTGTTTGGTAGCGTGTTGATGACGTGTTTGATGACGTGTTTGATGACGTGTTTGGTAGCGTGTTGATGACGTGTTTGATGACGTGTTTGAGGACGTGTTTGATGACGTGTTTGGTGGCGTGTTTGATGACGTGTTTGATGACGTGTTTGATGACGTGTTTGATGACGCAGGGAGTCCGGGGCAGTGCGGCAGTGGGGGTGGAGGGGGCGGCCGAATAGCGGTTCACCTCGAGCACTCGGAGTTCACTGGCCGGCAAGAGGCCCTGGGGGGTGAGGGGCTGTGCTCCGTGGGTGGGGCGGGCACCGTGTACCGTCTGCTCACCGGTCAGGACCGACCGCTAGGGGCGCTGGTCGTCGACGGCGGCTCACAGTCTGCAAGCAGGGTGAGCAACGATCTGGCTGCCATGCGTTACCTGGTTTAACTAGAATTCATCTAAATTAATTAATTATACCTTTATGTTGATGTATTTATCCAGCTAGAATTGACAGATGTATATGTCCTAACGTGCATTAACCATAAAGTGCTACATATGAAGGAATTTCTTATTTATGTCACTATTATATACGAGCGATTATATGGTTGCAATTGTATATTATTGTTAATTATTATTTCCCATCAGACTACCAAGGACATTGAATGGAGCTGGTTGACCTTGGAGTTGGATAATTCCTTGACCTTGGATGAGGTATCCATATTGAATGGTGCCAAGTTTGCTATTGAGACTTCTACTGTTGACTGGCGAACTCTCACCATTAACAAACTAAGTGGCAGCTCTGTACGAGATAAAGGCTCCCTGGGCACCTTGAACGTACAACCCGGTGTGACCCTCACAGTTACCTCCAGCAACTACTTCCTGCCCGTAAATCTTCAAGTGGAAGAGGGCGCCACGGTCAACTTACCCACGGCGCTCAAGTTATTAAACACCGAAACCACGATCAACGGGTCGATGGGAGGTCTGCGGGAGGTGACCCTGGTGAACGCGACCTTGACCTTGGCGGCCACTGCCCGGGCGCCATCAAGCTCCAGGCGGGGGACGTTTGTCTTCAGCCAAGTGGCAGTCCTCTCTGGCGGTCTTATCACCATGGTGGGGGACGCTGTCTCCTATAGACTGGAGGCCAGGGAGCTCAGGGTGGGGGCCGGCGGAGTGGTCAAGATCAGGAGAGGAACGCTAGAGGTCACTGACCTGAAGGTGGAGGAGCGCGGTATCATCACAGCCAATGGACAAGGACTGGTCACTACTCCACCGGGTAAATATAAGTAGATGATAAATAAATAATATATGTTAACGATATCTTGGGTCATATAAAAACGATGGTATGGATACTAGGGGAGGGGTGAGAGCAGTCAAGTAAGTAAGAGATACGTGTGTGTCATCAGATACAAAAAGAACTAGTTATTACCAGAAATTTGATTCAAACTCTAGATTTATGGAGCATCAAGCTCCCCGCACGGTGGCGCTACGCAAGCTAGCTTTTACCGCTGCTGTCGGCCGGGGGCAAATTTCAAGATTCTTGAAAAACGGTCAAATCAGTTGTAATTTCTTGCAACATTATAGTTTTCAAGAATAAAACATAAAAATAACAAGCTTTGTGTATTTAATACAGCAAAAAACATCTTGTACTCTTTCGAAAAAGTTATAATTGTGACAGAACTCTTTCTTTTCATCACCTGATTTCATGTGTTATTAGGCTTAGGCTGGGTCCCAGCACTAATTTGTAGAAATGCGCGACGCATTTTTCCTATCGAATTGCGCAGCGCCGCCCTGGCGAGCGAGTGTGAAAATGCATTGAGGACGTAGGCGACAACAGAGATATAATGGAGCCCTAGCGGAGTAAGTCGAAGGCAGAGAGTGATGGAGCATATGACAACATCTCAATATGCCAGTATCACAATTTCCCAGTTTCGCGATATGAATTTCGTCCTTTCCTTGCCCCCTCAGGATACACAGAGGAGTGTAGTTGC
The DNA here is from genome assembly GCA_964019135.1 of Arenicola marina. NCBI lineage: Eukaryota > Metazoa > Annelida > Polychaeta > Arenicolidae > Arenicola > Arenicola marina. The sequence continues at coordinate 32,926,722 of OZ025255.1, forward strand.
TGCGGCGCTAGCTTTGCTGGGGAAGGGGGGAGTGGAGCCTCTACCCAGAACAGAAACCCGGCATTTGGCTCCTTCCTCGGCTTGGAGGACCCGCTGCAGGGCGCTGGTATCGGTGGAGTGGCGGCAGGGGGCGGTGCCGTTGCCATTCTGGCCCAGTCGGCTGACATCCAAGGCACCATTCAGGCAGAGTAAGTACGGCGCCCCCCTTAAGCGTAATAAACGTTCCCTTCTTCTATTATTATATGTAGTTTTCGTTCCGCTGGGCCATGTACTGCTTGCCAACAAGAATAATGTGTGTCCCTCCGTCACCTTAATTAGGCAACATGAAACGTTGTCATGCTTGGTCGAGCAGGAGAATTAATTGAAGCGGCAGAAGGGTTGTCAACATATTATATATATAGGGTTTGCACTGCAGTTCCATTCCGCTTCCCTGTAATGTATTCTGTGTTTACGTATGTTATACGCCACCCCATGATATATCAATGGTGCGTCCCTGTCTCTGACCCTTACAGTGGGGCCACGTCTCCTGGCTCGACGGGCGGAGGCGCAGGCGGGAGTCTCCACATGACGGCCTCCAGCCTCGAGCTCACGGGTACGAACCTATGTCTATAGCAGACAGGACTGCGGCAGGATGAGTGCCTTCAGAATACATAACATACATCGCTTCTTATGGAGTAATAACCGCGCCAGGCAATTCCATGGCACCGAGTGCGGGATATGCACCATTGCACCCCAGCGGTAGCGGAATCCATTAGCGGATTCATGTACAGATATGTAAACTCTATTAGTCAAATATAGAACCACACGACAACATGTCATTAAATAAAATCTAGGTTTTTAACAAATACGTTAGTAAAATAAAATAATAGTAGATTTACATCTACATTTAAGAATGTTGCTTCGCATATGTGCGAATCCATTGCCGAGTTTCGCAATTACAGTAATGTTTGTCTGTATATCCCAGGTGTCCTCAGTGCCAGTGGTGGTGCCGGGGCGAGTGGGTGCGGGGGCGGAGGAGGGGGCGTTATAGCCGTGGCGTACCAGACTGGCCACGTGGTCGGGGGTACGACTGCCTGGGGGGGTCCCGGGCACGAGGCCGGGGCGGCTGGCACGGTGTACCTCCACCACCGGGGGAACACCACACATCGCAAGGTGAGCGGACTATATCACAGCTGGTTACATCATTATGGCAGTAAATACCGAATTATATTTAAATAAACTGAATTAAGGAATACACTACATGTATATAGAATAATACAAATACTGGCAAAATGTGTTTTGCGAGTATTTGGATTTAACACTATTCAAAAAGCATACTGGGCATCATATGTATTTCATTATATAAATCTATTAAATAGGATTCTATATTTTTCAGTTGCAAAAGAACAGTCGTGGTGTGTACTAAAAGGTAGAAATACTGTTTATCCTGTGCAATGGCTCATCGATGAGTTTATTTGATGTTCAGGTGATTGTGGACAACGACGGGCGACAGACAGCGGCCAGGAGTGTCATCTCCGTCGACGCTGACGTGTACCTAGTGTCGCTGGAGGAGTTGGAGCTCGTCGGTGACGTCGACGTGGGCTTTACCGCCAGGATCGACTCCCAACCCGTGCTGACCGCTGACGTGGCTCACATCCGGGCACCGAGCGGCGCCAGCGTCGTTGTCTCCAACCGCGTTCAGCTGTCGCTAGACGGCGCTAGCTCCTTGAGAACCGGTAACCCGGCCTGGGTTGGAGAGTGGTACTACCTGCAGAGTGACGTCACGGTGTTGAGGGGTGGGTCGCTGCGAGTGCCTGGTAACCTGGTGGTGCAGGGTGGCGCGGCGCTGGAGTGGTGCGGCGCCGTCCTGGGCCTGGCCAACGTGACGGTGCGCACGCAGGGTAGTATCCGCCTGGCCTTCCCGGCACACACCGTCAGAAACCAGGACCAGTACCTCGGGCGGATCACGCTGGATAGTCTGACGGTGGACCACGGCGGGGCCGTCAGCGGCACGGCTCTCTGTCAGGATCCCAGTGGGACCAAGGCAGTCCAAATCCAGACGGACCGACTGAACCGGGAATCGGGCTTCACATTCGATCCTGTCTACATTTCCCTGGCGAGTGGCTATATGGAGACGGTCCTACACGAGCCTCGACCCACGGCCAACTGTTCCGTGACGCTGCACGGAGCCCGGGACGCCGTGGTCTACAGCGGCCAGGTCTGCCAACTTGACCCCGGGGTTCACCGCTTCCGGACTCTCCAGGTCCAATCCGGAGGGGTCCTGACCCTGACTGGGGATCCGGATGGCTCAGCAATGACTTCCATAGATGTCAATAGCTTTGAGATCCAGCCCGGCGGAGTGGTGACGGGAGTGGGGAGGGGTTACGGCGCGGGTCTTGGCCCCGGGGCGGGACGGGGCGCTGGGCGGGGAGGGAGCCACGGAGGGGTCGCCGGGGGGAGCGCCGACTGGGGGCTGCTGTACGGGGACGTGCTCCGGCCGGCGCACCCCGGCAGCGGAGGGGCCGCGGCGGCCGGGGGCGCCCAGCTGGAGCTGCTCATCCGGGACAACCTCGTCATCGACGGTCTTCTGGATGTGTCCGGGGCGGGGTCCGCCCAGGGCGGGGGCGCCGGGGGCGGTCTGTATGTACAAGCCCAAGCCATCCTCGGCCATGGACAAATCAAGGCGAATGGCGGCGCCGGGGGAGCGGGCTGGGGAGGGGGAGGCGGCCGTATAGCCCTCAGGTTGGCCCTCGCCTTCAGCTCCGTCTTCAGAGGCCATGTAGTGGTAGCTGGAGGAGAAGGTACCCAGCCCGGCGCATCAGGTAGGCCATTTTAATATATTTAATTAATTAAATTAATATATATAAACTATTTTTCATTTCTTGAGTCTTCAATTGAGCAATTAATTCTCAATAGCGATATGAAATATGCATGGTATCCTAGCATTTATAATATGGCACAAAGCACGATATGAAAAATATTTTTTAAACAGCATTAAATGCGAAGTCATTTCTACAGCCCCCGGGTATGTTCTGTCAGTCGTTTGACAGTACATTTAAATTTACGCTATTAGTGGATATTGTAATAAAAATCTTAGTCTTGAATAAACAATAAATACACATACATGCACCCATTTCACTTTGCGAAATGCCCTTTATGCATTATAACCTTGACCTGTAACCCCAGGGACGCTGCTCTTGCTGGAGCGGCAGCAAGATATCACGTGGACAACATTGGTGATAGAAGGCAACAGCGACAGCCCCGTGGCTCTCGTCTCGTCAATTAACGTTCCGAGTCACGTGGACGAGATCTACCTTGTGGGCGGGGGCTCACGTTTGTTGGTTGTCATACCCTTATCAACCCAACTCTTCAAGGTCAGTCAGACGCAGAGATCGTAACTAAGCTCTGATATGGGGGATGTTTGCAGACGTGAAAATGAAGGCTTTTGGTATCGATTCACATTCATGGGACGGTTTTGTGACCCATATGGAGAGGTTGGGAAGTTTGTTGTGAAATGGAAAGTCTACCACGAGCATCGATTTACACGTGAAACGCCAGAAAGGGGGCACAGTCAGGATCAAAGGATAGGACTTCGATGTGATGCATGTGATAAGCTCTTCCGGTCTCAGACAGGCTTATTCAGTCATAAATGCGAATGTCGCGAACTGTATCCGATCGTTCTTCCAGACTACGGCAAACTATTGTTAAGTGCGGGCTCTAACATGGTAGATGGACACTGAATCCCAGTACTTATAGTACAGCAAATATATAATTGACCGATATAATATTTGTAACGCTACGTTATGTCCCCTACAGGCTGAGGGCACCAACACGGTGGAGGTGGCGAGCGGCGCCTCACTAACCATACACAACATCTTGGACGACGTGCGCGGCACCCAGTGCAGCTTCCTGGTGCGAGCCGAGGGCCGGCTGGACATCCCAGAGCACCACGACGTCACAGTGACGTCATCAGGCGCTGGCGGGGCCCAGCTGGACGTGGCGGGCCTGGTTAACATCCCCAGTCTGGTGGTGGGGCCCAATGGGCGGCTGTTTGTGAGGCGCGGCGGCCAGCTGGCTGTGCGCAATCTCACACTCGGCGGGGATGTCAACGCCATCTTTGAGGATGGTGCCAAGGTCGGGAGTTCGTCGGCTGAGGAGTTTGCGCTGAGTTCGCTGGTGGTGGGGCCGCGCACGAAAGTTAACTTCGGTTCGGAGACTGTCAGTGTACATACCGACCACTTCGAGATGCTCTGGGCGTCGTCTCTGATTGTCGCGGCAGATACCAAGAAGGTGGATGTGACGGCGAGTCGGACTCTGTACATCCACGACGAGGCCGTGGTTGACCTGAGCGGGGGCGGGTTGCTGGGCGGCCCGGGGATGGGGTCTGGCCCCGCCCAGGGCGCCAGCCATGGCGGGGAAGGCGGTCTCCACGGGGGTTCCGTGTACGGATCGCTCACCGATCCCGCGATGCACGGCAGCGGGGCGGAGTCCTCCCGAGGGGGAGGGGTGATCCGACTGATGTCCCACGACCATCTGATCCTGGACGGCCGAGTCCTGGTCAACGGCATGGACGGCTCCAGTTTATCCGGGGGAGCCAGTGGTGGAAGCGTCTGGATTTCAAGCAACAGGATTAGCGGTCACGGCGTGATCCAGGCGAATGGCGGCTCGGGGCCAAGTCCGGGATCCGGTGGAGGGGGGGGAGGCCGGATCGCGATCATCGCCACGGATCTGTCGGGATTTAACGGACACGTGTCCGCTAACGGTGGTCATGCCGACCACAGCGGAGCCGCGGGGACCGTCTACAAGTCCTACACAGACGTCGGGATCCAGAAGATGGACGTCATCATAGACAACAAGGACCAGCGGACTGACGCCAGGACAATCCTGAATGATCCATCCAGCCAGCTGAGACTGATCCTAATGAGGCGCGCCCTGCTGGAGTTCGGGACTTCTGGGTCGCTAGCCTTTCAGACGATTTTAGGGGACAACAGCGGTGTGATCCGTATCCAGAACGGGCAATCCGTGGACTTGGCCACATCCTTCGGGATTAACCATCCTTACACGCTACCCTGTAAGGTGACCGTGGATCTGGAAGCCACTGTGGCACTGCCTCAGAAAGTCCTGCTGACGGATTCAAATCCGGCAATAGATGATGATCCCAATTTGCTGTTGCTCGGTACCCTGACAAACACGCGGGAGCTGGTGGTGGGAACCAACTCCCGCGTCTTCCTGGGCGCCACCTCCCGGACGTCCACTGGTAACGTCATCAACCCACCGGGCCAGGCCACGCTGAACCGTCTGGATGTCACCAGCGGAGGTCATCTGGATCTGGCTCCGGACTCCGGACCTGGCAGTAATTACACACTGGTTGTCCTGGAGCACCTGACGGTTCATTACCGGGGGCGAATTAGGGGTCGAGACATCGTGATCCGTGCCCGTGAAGTTACCATGGCAACAGAGGGCGTCCTGGAGGCGGATAGTCAAGGTCACGCCCCGGAGGAGGGTCCGGCTGCCGGGATCACCATTGGTACGGGGGGCTCCGGAGGCAGCCACGGCGGCTGCGGCGGGTCGGCCGCCTCGGGTGCCGTGACTCCGATGTATGCCGCGGGGTCTCTGTATCAGCCCGCCCTTCTGGGGTCAGGAGGGGGTGATGGAGCTGCGGGTGGCGGTGGGGAGGGTGGCGGGAAGATTACTCTGGAGTGTTCCGTCAGCTTGGGGCTGTACGGCCGTATCCAGGCCAGAGGGGGTGTCGGGGAGGGGGCGAGCGGCGGAGGCGCGGGGGGCTCTCTGTGTATCGTCACGCGAGATCTCCTAGGTACCGGCAGTCTTGACGTCCGCGGGGGTGACGGTGGCGAGAGCGGGGGTGGGGCTGGTGGGGGTGGTCGAATCACCCTTACCGTAACCGGCGATTACAACTTCACCGGGGAGTTGGTGGTCCACGGAGGGACCGGGCGCGGAGGGGGTCAGAGCGGGGGGTCGGGTACCACACTGCTCACCACCACCCGTCTCCACGCTCCCTACGTCACCCTCCTCCTTGACAACGGAGGCCGCCTTGGCAACCGGGGCAGCTACTTCCACGAGCCTGACGCCCTGGAGATGGCGCTCCACGAGCTACGTGTCGCCAACCACGTCTCACTCCACCTCACTGACCCTGGCATGACCTTCGTGACCAGGCGTCTCTTCAGCGACCAGACATCTGTCATACACGTGCCGGACGACTTGACCTTCGTCATAGACGCTGACCTTCAGGAGACGACCATCGACTGCAGCTTGGATGTATCCAGGGACGGCGAGATCCGGGTTCCTCAGCGAGTGACCTTCCTGGGTCCCCACAACGTGTTGCACGGTCAGTAATCTACAGGGGCTCAGATATCTCTAAGAGAAACTAATTTAGGGTATCTTGTTTTGCGAAACGAGCTGACAATTTGTATTTCTTATAGGAGCCTGTATCTTCCCCGTGAGCAGGCAGATTATTTATTTTGTTACGGGGAATGGATACATGGTCGCCGGAGGGGCTACTGTGGCTCCACCTACCGGCCGGCTCTTAACATTGTTTGAAAGCGTTACCCGAAGGTTTTCGGCATCGATTCGGGTTCCTGGGAGGACTTACAACGCATAAGACAGGGCTGAAACGTTTCATGCGAAATGGACTGGTCCACCACGCATTGGTGAGCAGTCACACCGCTAAGCTCAATATAATTTTCTGAAAAGCCATGTCGTTAATGCCAATGTATGTACGTGGATATGTCTGAGACTACGCCCACATGTTGCAGGCACCTTGACCAACCTGAGGGACATCGTGGTGGCCTCCCACCAGCAGGTGTCCTTCTCCCGGCACACCCGCACAGCCATCATGGTCGACGGGGTCTACACGCTCCAGTCCCTCCCCGGCGCATACCGGTTCTCCACATTCACCGTTCAGGACTACGCCAGGGTCAACTTCGATTCCGGCAACCTGACCTTGACCCTGGGTCGGCTGGAGCTGCTGTACGAGGCGACGGTCACCAGCACGCAACTGGTCATAGAAAGCAATGACGTCATCTTACATCCGGGTTCTGCAATCAACCTGACCGGGGGTGGTTACTCGGCCAATGCCGGACCAGGAGCGGGCAGATGGGTAAGCGATATTCAATGGGGTCAGCAAAATGACTTTGTATGGAAAGTGGATAATTGCACCGCAATGGGCCTTGTGCAGATCTGTTTTTTGGTAAGCGTACGCTATTTTTCGTATATTGATATTGCGTCCGAGAAATCCGAATACAGAAGTCCGCGACTCGCAGCGGAGGCAACTTTGGACTATCTATCCATCGATTGTTTTAAACATTCTCAGACTCCAATGACAAAGCTGAAGTCATATAATCTTGGCAATCAATAGCAACAGTTTGAGAATTCCTAACCGTACCATTGATAAACCTTGTTACATAGACAACTGTTAAATATATGGGGGTTTTACCAGAGGAAAAGGCTTGGCATTTCTCCCATGGACATTATATACCACTGTGAAATTCCTGATCTACAATCAGCGATTAATGACCAGTCATTGGTTTAGGAATACTTTGTTTGAATCTTTACATAACAGTACGCTGAGAATTGTTCCCTGGTCATCCCAGTGTTCTTCTCTTAAGAAGTCAAAGACTTGTCCTTCCTCTAATCTTGGGCAACGTCTATCCTCACATGAAATGTAAATGGACCTCATTACTCTATTGCCGACCAGGAGGGTGGCCAGGGTACAGGAGGGGGACACGGGGCGCGTGGAGGCTCACCCAGCCTAGACCAGAGCGGCGGACTCACTTACGGCTTGACCAGGGCGCCAGCAGGCTTCGGCAGCGGCGGAGGAAATGACGTGGGCGGTGACGTCACGGATGCCAGTGCCGGGGCGGGAGGCGGGTGGCTGAAGCTATCGGTCTACGGAACAATTTTGGTTGAAGGTAACAGTAATTTGCTTAGTTTTATGATGTTATTATGTATACTAGTATCTTCTCATGGATCTATTAATATGCTTCTGTTAATATTATTAATGATAAGGACATGTCGACAATAAGAATGAACGCTTCTAATCCAAATAAGCCCATTATTATTATAACCAAATATGTTTTTTGTCGGTAGAGCGAAACAGACCAAATATTATATACGTGTACCTTACTCATGCCTCTCTAGGGGTCATCCAAGTGAATGGGGCGCCGGGGTCACGTACCCATGGAGGTGGGGGTAGCGGCGGCACCGTGGATATAGTGGCCCAGGCCCTGAGGGGTCACGGGCTGCTGGCCGCCAGCGGGGGCCGGGGTGGAGGGAGAGGAGGGGGAGGTGCCGGCGGCAGGGTGAGGCTGCAACTACAAGAACCGTAAGTACATCTCAGAGGTTTGGAAACAGATATACATTTGCTGTCCTATATAATAATAATAATAATAATAATAATAATAATAATAATAATAATAATAATAATAATAATAATAATAATTAATAATAATAATAATAAGCAGGATAACGATGTTGGTGATGTTTCTAAGTGTGGTGTGTAAGCGTGTGGAATGTCTATCGTGATGTTATCCCCCCCTTGGCTAGTCAAAGAAATGCATTAATTGTGATGACAGAATTATATGTTTCAGCTACAAACACGTGCATATCATGACCTATGAGTGACCTTTACCTAACCTTCGCCTCTACTGTTAACCTCTGTAGCTACACCTTCTCTGGGAGGGTGGTGGCGTTCGGTGGTGGCAGCGAGGAGGCCCTGGGCACCATCAAAGGAGGGGCGGGCACCGTCTACATCCAGCACAGCCTGGGGGTGGCCGCAGCCACCCCCCACCTGCTCTGGGTGCAGGGAGACACGACATACCCCGGTCAGAAACAGGCGCGGACCCGTGTCTCTGGCAGACTACCTGAAGACTTCCTCTACGATGACGTTACAGTCACAGGTAAAGTGCTTGAGATGTTATAGACACATGTACGGCCGTTTTCGATTACCGTATTTCACTGCATAAGAGCCAGGGTTCTTATTTTTATACGACATCGCCAAGAGACTTAGGCGCGTTTTAAGAAGTCACACAGCACAACTCACCAATGAGCAAATAATAACTACTTTACTTTAATAATAAGAATAAATCTGTTAATATTAATTAGCGATCTCCGTCATCCAGGATACGCACACGTCGAGTACGACGGTCTGGATACAGTTCTTCAGATGTCCCGTCTCCATGGCGACCGCACTGGTTGGGTGCACGTGCAGGACGCCCAGGTACTGAGGGCCGAGGTGGTGGAGGGGGAGGCGACACAAATGCACTGTGTCGTCAGCGTGGATGTTGGGCCGGCTGCCACGCTGCACGTGCCCCTTGACCTCCATCTGGACGGTGTGACCTTGAATGTAGCTGGCAAGGTGACCTTCAAGAATATCGTCGTAGAAAAAGGAGGCGAAGTTTATCTGTTGACTTCATCGCAGACGGCCAGTTATAGCCAGGGTGACTACGTGCCCACCTCAGCCGCAGGCACCTACTTCCTGACCTCTGTGACCTTGAAACATGGCGCTGTTTTCCGGCCGGAGAGCGGCTTCCGGTTGATGGTGGATGTCATGGAGATGAAGCGTTACGTCACCATCGAGGCCGACTTTGTCAACGTCACTTCCGGAATGCTGATCTTGGAGAGGGGGGCAGTTCTGAGCGTGTCCGCCAGGGGGGTCCAGGGCGGCCGAGGTGAGGGGTCCGGGTTGAGAGGTGGGGCTCACGCCAGTGAAGGGGGTGTGGGTGATGGAGACACCTTGCAGGAAGCGTCCAGACCGTACGGGACCATCTACACGCCCACTGAGCCTGGCTCGGCCGGCGGGGGTGGTGGGGGGCTGGGCGGTGGGTTTATTTGGCTGTACGCTGACGTCCTCCGCTTGGACGGCAGTCTGGTGGCTGACGGTGGCTCCTCGGCGGCTGGCGGAGGGGGCAGCGGGGGTAGTGTCTACGTCACGTGTGCCGGCACCATGTTCGGGTTGGGAAGCGTGACCGCCGGCGGGGGTGACACCCACTCGGCGGCGGCCGGGGCGGGGGGTGGGGGCAGGGTGGCCGTGTACGCCCGACGGGACCTGTTCCTGGGTGCTCTGCGGGCGCCGGGCGGCATGGGTCCCGGGACCCACGGCCGTGGCGGCCCGGGATCCATCTACGTCCAGACCGGACACCACATCGACCGGACGTTGCGGGAGACCCTGGTGGTGGACAACAGCAACGAGCAGCCCTACCACTATCTGACCCTCAACGAGAGCGGCGTGGACCTGGTCCTCAGCAACGTCAAGCTGCACCAATACGCCAAGCTGCAGGTCTCGCAAGACGGCCGGCGGCGTTCGCTGAATGTGAAAAAGGTTGACGGCGACGGGACGGGACTGCTGCGGTTACAGCGCCACCAGACGGGCACGTTGGAGCGCCACATAACGGGAGATTACGCCAGCTCCAAGTTGGAAGTCAATCTGGAGCTGCACGACGGCGGAGAATTCATTCTGTCGGAGACGACTTTCATCTTGGGCAAGGCGCCCATAGCCCTGGACCTGGACGGCCTCATGCGAGGGGTGCTCAACTTGGTAGTGGGTCAGGGCAGGACGGTCAGGGTGGGCTCCAACGCCAGGGTGGTGCCCCTCAGGGAGACCGCCCTTAGTCGCCAGGCTAACGTGACCTTCTCGCTACTGCAGCTTGACCCCGACAGCCACGTGGCGTGGGACACCGACAGTGGCGCTACCATGCTGCTGGGAGCGCTAGCAATGAAATTTGCGTCTTCCATGGAGGCCGATTACTTCAACATCTCCTGCACGGACTTCAGTCTCGAAGTGTCCGCCAAGCTGTCGGCCGCCGGGTCCGACCGACCGGACTCCGCCCTGGACACCACGCTGGGGTCCGCCTCCCTCAGCCCGGGGGGCGGGGCCGGGGGCGCGGGGCATGCCGGTCGAGGAGGGGAGGCCGCGGGGGACATGAACGCCGGAGGAGCCTACTACGGCTCCACCTACCGGCCGACTCTGCCCGGGAGCCGCGCGTCGCCCTCTGGTGGGCGAGGCGGTGGTTGGATCCGGATTGCCGTCGGGGACTTGATCCAGATAGACGGCGAAATCTCCGTCAACGGCTCGCGATCACCTCTAGGTGGCGGTAGCGGAGGCAGCATCCTGCTGGAGGTGGACCGCATCGAAGGCATCGGCGCGATCTCATTGGCTGGCGGCGACGGAAGTGGATCCAGCGGCGGCGGCTCCGGTGGCAGGGCCGCTGTCTACTCCAGGCAGCGCATCCGGTTCCTGGGGCGGTACTTGGCGCTCGGAGGGTCCGCCACGGACCCCTTCGGAGCCGGCCCCGGGGGTACCGTCTACCTGGATGACATCCGCAACCAGTGGCCCTACCGTAGGCTGCTCGTCGACAACGGCGGGCGGCCGTGGGAGCGCTGCACCGCCGTCCACGAACCGGGCGTCGTCACCCACCGCCTGGACGAGCTCCATCTCACTCACCAGGCGGCGCTCAAAATCAACAGCGACTCGCCAGGTGGCGCGACGGTCACGGTAGATGTGAGAAAGACCGTCGGGGACGGAACCGGCCTGCTGCATATCCAGAGTCACCAGTACTTCAATCTGGAGTACGAGCAAGCCGTGCTGAAGTCGTTCACGACGCCGCTCAACGTGATTGTGGAGCGGGACTCCGAGGTTCTGCTCCCCTCTACGCTGTATATATACGGCAGGGGGGTCACCCTCAGGGGGTACCGGGAGGCCAGGGCCCTCCAGCTGTGCGGACGGCTGACCGGGGTGGTGGTGGCCGTGGTGGGGGAGGAGAGCCGCTGGTACGTGGGGAGCACGGGCCACACGGCCGCCTGGGCCAACAACTCGTACACCCACGTGGACCCCCCGGGGGTCCTGAGCCTCGCCCGCCTCGACCTCAAGAGCTACGCCTCCCTGCAGTACGCCCCCGACGTCCCCATGATCACCGACACGGGGGAGGTGACTGTTCGCTACATGGCGCGGATATCGGCCGAGAACGTCACCATGGCGACGGGGTTCCTGAGTGTGGAGGCCGGGGGTCGCCTGACGGCCTCGGCAGTGGACCGACCCCAGGATTCTCTGGACGACCCCTGGGGGGTCGGGGTGAACGGCACGGGGATGGCTTCGGGGGCTGGGCACGCCTCCCGGGGGGGATACGTGTACGACTCGACCGGGGGGTCCGTGCTACAGCCAGGGGGTCATTACTACGGTAGTATCTTCCGGCCGCTTGTTCGCGGAAGCGTAGGGGGGTCAGCAGTCCTTGGCGGAGCTGGGGGTGCCGGGGGAGGGGTCGTCCACGTCAGGGTGGGCTTCACGCTGTTCGTGGACGGTGACGTAGTGGTGGACGGGGCGCCTGGTGAGGGGCAGGGTGGAGGGGGTAGTGGGGGGTCCCTCCACGCCGAGGCCTGGTCCCTGGAGGGTCACGGGGCGCTGTGTGCGCGGGGAGGGGCGGGCGGCGCGGGGGGCGCGGGGGGCAGGATCGCTGTCCACCTGGGCAGCCGGAACCACTACGAGGGTGGGTACGTGGCCCTGGGAGGGGCGGGCTCCTCCCCGCGCTACAAGGCGCACGGGGGTCCGGGGTCCGTGTACCTTCTGGACACCCGGAACACGCGTCCCTACACCCAGCTCCGGATCGACAACGGCGGCCGCCACTGGGACCAATACCTCACCCTGGACGAACCCGGGATCGCGGAATACCGCTTCGACCAAGTCCACCTCACGGGCAACGCCTCGATCCAGATGACCTCAATACCGGTCCAAGCGAGCAAGACTCTAACCATCTCCACACTCCATGGCGACCGCTCCGGACGCCTCCACATCCGGGCCAACCACACCTGCTATCTGGAGCAGGCGGACGCCGCCAAGACAACAACGAAAACTCCGGCCAACATCTGGATCGACGAGGGTGGGAGAGCCTTCATGGCCACCTTGGTATACATCCTGGGTGCCGGAGAGGTCGCCTTCCAGTGGGATGGCGAGCTGATTGGAGTCCAGCATCTCCGGATCGTCCCCGGACGCGTGGTTCGGATGGGGTTCCAGGCGCACACCAGCGCCGTCATGGAGGGCCGCTACATCCCCGGACAATCCGGGTTCTTCAACTTCTCCAGCTTCGAGCTCGGCGCCGGGTCGTCCTTCACCTTTCCGATCCCGATGGGCATGAGCTTCACGGTCGGCAATCTGGTGAGTAAATTATGGCCAACCTGTACCATACACATTCTGGTAAATAGTTTATGGCCAACGTGTAAAATACATAGTCTGGTAAGTAGTTTGTGGCCAACGTGTACAATACATAGTCTGGTAAGTAGTTTGTGGCCAACGTGTACAATACATAGTCTGGTAAGTAGTTTGTGGCCAACGTGTACAATACAGAGTCTGGTAAGTAGTTTGTGGCCAACGTGTACAATACAGAGTCTGGTAAGTAGTTTGTGGCCAACGTGTACAATACATAGTCTGGTAAGTAGTTTGTGGCCAACGTGTACAATACAGAGTCTGGTAAGTAGTTTATGGCCAACCTGTACAATACACAAGCTGGTAAGTAGTTTGTGGCCAACCTGTACAATACACAATCTGGTAAGTAGTTTATGGCCAACGTGTACAATACAGAGTCTGGTAGGTAGTTTATGGCCAACTTGTACAATACACAATCTGGTAAGTAGTTTATGGCCAACCTGTACAATACGCAAGCTGATGAGTAGTTTATGGCCAACCTGTACAATACAGAGTCTGGTAAGTAGTTTATGGCCAACCTGTACAATACACAAGCTGGTAAGTAGTTAATGGCCAACCTGTACACTACACAATCTGGTAAGTAGTTTATGGCTAACATGTACATAATGATATACATTGTAATGTTATAACTGGTTAAGCGGAATACTTTGATCGACGTGGCTGGGGTCGTGGAGAGCCAGTGTGCATACCGTGAAGCATCTGGTTGTTTCTGTGTCAGGACATGAAGTACCAGTCGAGCTTCAGCGCGGAGTACTTTGAGGTGAAGGCCACAGACTTCATCCTGGAGTCTCTGGCCACGCTGGCCTGCACCGGGCGGGGGTACACCAGCGGGGGTCCCGGGGACGGCGCTACCCCCGGGGCAGGGGCCGGGCACGCTACCAGAGGAGGCAACGGTAAAGCATATACTATTGTAACATTGTTATTAATAATTATGATTATTATTATTATTATTATTATTATTGACAACTTTATTATATGATCGTTAATATTAATGTTATTGTTTAGATCTATACTATTTATATTTGTCCATTGCCATTGCCATTAAATCAAACCAGCACCATTACCATTAAAGTAGGGGTATTTTGTGACAAAGCATGGCTTGAACACGCCTTTACTTTACTGCTGTCCAACAAGGCATGTTCTCGCGTGTTCCTTGTACATGTACTTGTACCAGGCATCAACGTAATGACACATGCACCGATAGATTAGTACAACCAGTAATCGTTAGCAATAATAATTAGTCCAGAGCCGTAGTCTCTTCAGTGAGATGATTCCATTCGTAAGATACGATCTGTTCAGTTTTCTAATGTAACTGAACTGAATCATTTCGGTTTTGCCTTCATTACCCAAACAGGAAGCGTTGGCGTAGGTGGCGCCCCCTACGGATCTCTGTTCGAACCCCGTGCTCCAGGCAGTCGGGGTGGTGATGGTGTGGGGGGGTCGCCCGGGGGCCGCGGCGGCGGCAGGATGGACCTCCAGGTGGGGTCAGTCTTCCTGCTGGATGGAGGGGTGTCCGTGAACGGTCTGGATGGGGCATCCGGCTCCGGGGGAGGCAGCGGCGGATCAATCTGGATCACCGCAGGTGGGTTAGGATTGCCACTACACACATTCCGTGCCCTTGCCATTAACATAATGTTAACGTTTGAAATATCTTAGTATTATATAAAGTGTTTCATACTCTATTCCAAATATTCGCCTGCACATAGAAAAATAGTAAAACCGTTTTACTCACTGTTTAAATATTTAGAGAATATATGAATTATTTTGAAATAGACGACGGAATGAAGATACGAATGCTAGTATATGTTAATATGTATTTCAATACTTCCATTGTTTAATAAAATGGTGTAATGAACATGTTGAATATTCTATTGTTGTAATACATGCTGTTGAATATTCTATTGTTGTAATAAATGTTGTTGAATATTCTATTGCTGTACGAACAGTTGTGGAATATCGCCATTGTTGTAATACAATACTGTGAGATATAAGTGTTTGACCACTAAGCTCTCGCATTGACAGGTGACATACGAGGTCACGGCGCTGTAGAAGCTATGGGAGGACGGGGCCACGGTTCAGGGGGAGGAGGCGCCGGTGGTAGAATAGCCATCCACACCCAGAGCGGCAACGAGTTCTACGGCTCGCTATTGGCTGGCGGGATGCCTGGTTCCTCCGCCTCGGACACTGGCGGTCCGGGCACCGTCTTTGTCGAGGATATGGTGGAGAGGAACGTGCTGTGGCAGTCGAGGCTGTATGTGGATGGGGGGAACCTCTCCCCGGCCAAACCGGTGATGGTGGACGAACGGAACCCGAGAGTCGAGCGACTTGGACTGCTAGAAGACAACATGGCGAGTGTCGCCTTTGATGAGGTGATGCTGAATAACAAGGTAACTATATCTGCACAATCTGCAAGCTTAATTAATTAAACTAAATGGTGATAATTTACACAAAATCGCTTCCTATATTTATATTAAAACAGAACTAAAAAGGAAAAATAACTAACTAAAAACGCAGAAATGGGTCATTTTGTTTTGTGAAAAAATGATGGCAACACTGCCATTTTATTATCATTACGATATCACCCCTTTACCATAAATAGGCCCTACCATACGGGATATGATAATTTGTCAACGTTAGCACCACAGTCTCCCCCTCTTCCCACACCCAGGCCGCGCTGCAGATCTCGGGGGATGGCGCTGACGGGGTATCCACCCTCTCACTGGGACTGGTCCTGGGTGACGCCACGGGACTGCTCCACGTCACTTCCGGCCAACGGTTCTACGCGGAGTTCTCCCCGCTGCGCGCCTCCCGCGCCTCGCCTCCTGTCAACTTGCGCGTGGCCCCGGGGGGTGAGGTCTGGCTGCCACAGGACGTCCGCCTGATAGGGCTCGCCAACCCCGCGCTGGACCTTCAGGGTCACGTGACGGGGGTCTACAATCTGACGCTGGCGGAGGGGACGCACGTGGCTCTCGGAGAGACGGCGACCAACTCCAGATACGTGGATGGCGAATACGTGTATTCACCAGCGGGTGAGGCCACAGGAACCTGTCCTATTACTTGTGTGTATTCACCAGCGGGTGAGGCCACTGGAACCTGTCCTATTACTTGTGTGTATTCACCAGCGGGTGAGGCCACAGGAACCTGTCCTGTTACTTGTGTGTATTCACCAGCGGGTGAGGCCACAGGAACCTGTCCTATTACTTGTGTGTATTTACCAGCGGATGAGGCCACAGGAACCTGTCCTATTACTTGTGTGTATTCACCAGCGGGTGAGGCCACAGGAACCTGTCCTATTACTTGTGTGTATTCACCAGCGGGTGAGGCCACTGGAACCTGTCCTATTACTTGTGTGTATTCACCAGCGGGTGAGGCCACTGGAACCTGTCCTATTACTTGTGTGTATTCACCAGCGGGTGAGGCCACAGGAACCTGTCCTATTACTTGTGTGTATTCACCAGCGGGTGAGGCCACTGGAACCTGTCCTATTATTGTGTGTATTCACCAGCGGGTGAGGCCACAGGAACCTGTCCTATTACTTGTGTGTATTCACCAGCGGGTGAGGCCACAGGAACATGTCCTATTACTTGTGTGTATTCACCAGCGGGTGAGGCCACTGGAACCTGTCCTATTACTTGTGTGTATTCACCAGCGGGTGAGGCCACTGGAACCTGTCCTATTACTTGTGTGTATTCACCAGCGGGTGAGGCCACAGGAACATGTCCTATTACTTGTGTGTATTTACCAGCGGGTGAGGCCACAGGAACCTGTCCTATTACTTGTGTGTATTCACCAGCGGGTGAGGCCACTGGAATCTGTCCTATTACTTGTGTGTATTCACCAGCGGGTGAGGCCACTGGAACCTGTCCTATTACTTGTGTGTATTCACCAGCGGGTGAGGCCACTGGAACCTATCCTATTACTTGTTTTAATGCGACATTAGATTAGACTGCCAATCAAATAGGAAGAACATATTCTAACATAGGAACAACACGTTTTACAAATTTACAAAATAGTGCTTCCCAATATTACCAAAAGGTATGATAAAACGCCCATGTTTAACTTCGTAATTAACATTTCATATTAAGCAGTTCTAGCTTGAGTTATGTTAATCTGGTCTGGTATATTAGGCCAATTGTATAAAAAGATCAATGGAAAAAGGAAACACCCTCCACTATCCCGATCAAGTGCCCGCTTTAGTGTCAATATCGGTCCCATTTATACTTTGTAACATTACGGCAATAATGTGGGGTTTTTTTCTCGACAGAGATGGGAGTTCCTGTGTAACAATATCGCATTTTCATTATCTCGGCTTCAGTCATTTTCGTATTTTATATCGTGTACTTTTACTGCTACAATGTATAATGGAACCTCTTTATATGACAATAAGGATATTATTATTATTACCATTATACCTTTAACTATGCCAAAAACCCAGACTCACTCTTGACATTCTCCAGGCGTCCTGGCGTTCAGTCACGTGACCTTGGAGGCCCACGCGGAAGTGCGTCATCCAGGACACCTGCGCCTGGCGTCGTCGCACATCCGGTTGAGGTTTGCATCCCGTGTGGCTGCCGACAACATCACGCTGGAGGCCGGCGACCTGGAGGTGGAGGGCGACGCCCGTCTGGATACCGTCGCCCGGGGACTAACGTCCGGACCCGGAGTCGGGGGTCTCGACTCTCTGGGTGTGGCCACGGGCGGGGGACACGGCGGATTTGGTGGCGGTAGCGATCCGCACAACCTGACTGTCGGTGAGATGGCTTGGGTGGCATGGCAACATGAGGGTAGCGACAGATTTATTGTACAGACGTATTGTGGTAGCCATTTTCCTATTTCGCCCCATTTCCTCTAATTTCCCGCCGAGTACAACTGATGCGAAATGAAATACTGACATTTTGATTTTACCAAACCATTTGTGAAAACCACGATGGACATTTTACTCTTCTACTTCAATGTTAATTGTCAATTCATTATAGATCAATTCGGTGGATCTATAAATTGTGATGTATCTATCATGGTATATACATTCCGATCCAGACACGGTTATATACCTTGCCTATAACATTTCAACGAAATATTTGGTATTACAACCCTAATAAGATACTGCAATAAATCTTTTGTAGTTATACAAGTCACGCCAAGGACAGATATAAATTTAAAGCAATATTTTATGCATCGATCAAAGCTGAATTTATGCCGTTGCCGGTTTTCTAACATGCAGACTTAACTTGCTTCAGGTTGGCCTTACGGGTCGTACCGGACACCCCGACACCCTGGCAGTGGGGGTGGGGGCGTGGCGGGGGGTCGGGGCGGCGGGGTCGTGCACGTCAACGTCAGCAGAACTCTTCACCTGGACGGAGTCATCGATGCCAGAGGGGGTGTCGGCGGAGCAGGGAACAGCGGCGGCGGCAGCGGCGGGAGCGTCTTCATCGTGGCCACGAACTTCTCGGGTCACGGGGAGGTCACGGTGGAGGGTGGTTCTGGGGGGCAGGGTGGGGCAGGGACAGGGGGTGGGGCAGGATCCGGGGGTCGAATCGCCGTCAAAGTGCTGTGGTTGAGGGAGTACTCCGGGGTTTACGTGGCGTACGGCGGGGCGTCCCCCCAGGACGCAGGGGGAGCTGGGGGAGCTGCCGGGACGGTATACTACACGGACTCGGGTCTGCTCGGCCTCACCGGGCGCGAGGCTCTCAACACCTCGGCCGGCATCGTCTACAGGGACGGCTTCCGGAAACTCGTCATCGACAACGCCGACCGGAACCACGTGCTTCCCACGGCAATCGAAAGCGAGGCTGACGACCCAGGAGGTGACGGGGTGGACGGCGGCGGCGGCGGCGGCGGCGGCGGCGGCGGCCCGGTGTTGGAGTTCGACGAGATGGAGGCCAGAGCTCACGCCGTCCTCTGGCTGATGGACGCCGGAGGAACGCTAGTGGTGCACAGGTTTCTAGGCGACAGGACTGGACTGTTCCACGTGCGGCGGGATCAGAGACTGTACGTGGAGTTCGTGGCCTCCCAGCTGAGCTACACGGTGGCCCCGGTCAGCTACAGCGTGGACCAGGGCGCTGAGCTGGTCACCCCGTCCTCCCTCGTCATGCTCGGTACGCGCTCCCTCATCCAGGGACTCCTCACCAACGTGCGCAATCTCACCATTGCAGAGGGCGCCACCAGCGTCTTCTACTCCACCGCGCGGACTGCGCAGCTGGAGAACGACCAATACACCCACGTGACCGATCCCGGTGACGTCACCTTTGCGGCTCTGACGATCCAGCGCGGCTCGACCCTTGAACTGACCCACATCGAGCGACCTTTGACCTTACACCTGGACACATTCCGCTTGAAGTACGAAGGTCTCCTGAGGATGAACAAAGGTTTTATCGACTCGGACACCGCCGTCATAGAGAGCGAGGGTGTCCTGACCCTCAGCCACACGGGGCACCCAGGGGGCTCTGGCCCCGGGGCGGGACCCACGGACACCCTGGGGCGGGGCCTCGGGGCCGCGCACGGGGGCCACGGGGGCAGCCTGGAATCTCACACCGGAGGTAAGTGTAAAGGTGTGTAAGGGTAACCTAAGGTTAATTAATGTTGTCTTATGTACTTAATGACATATGCCGAGTAGCTCAGGTCGCCTTCGTCCTGCTATCCGTGTTTTATGGATAAGACCACCCCACCTCCCTTTCTTTCTATTCCTCTTTACCATCGAAGATATAAATCTACTGGTCGTTGAGCAATTCCATGTATCAATGATCAATCAATTATTGCGATAAGATGGTTCGTACGAACATCTGAACGCAAAAGTTTTTGTAATTGTTCTTATGCATGGTGGCTCCCCCAAGCTCCACGCCTATGACCCCCTTACTGGAATCTTTGTATGTACTCCACGCTATAAGACCTGCAGATCTTCCTCTTTGTCTGGAACGCTTTTCTAAATAAAGTAAATGAAAGGACCAAATGGGGACCATTGTTTCCACTGTTTTTGTTCCCATTGCAGGTGTCCCCTACGGGTCTCTCTACAGCCCCAGCCAGGAGGGGAGCGGCGGCGGGCACGGTGGGGGCGTAGGGGGTCGCGGGGGTGGCAAGATGTTCTGGCGCAACGGTAAGACTTTGACCGTGGACGGCACCCTGGCGGTGATGGGCGGGGAAGGGGAGGGGGTCGGGGCGGCCGGGGGTAGCGGCGGCAGCGTTCTCATCCACACCCTGAACTTCACGGGGTTTGGGACTATCGATGTGGGTGGGGGCCACGGGAGTGAAGGGGGAGGGGGTGGCGCGGGGGGACGCACAGCCGTCCACATTGCCTTCGCTAACAAATTCGCGGGTAGTCTACGGGCGGTGGGGGGTGCGGGCTCCGGGGCCCACCCCGGGGGTCTTCCTGGGGGTCTCTCCGGGGGTCTTCCTGGGGGTCTCCCCGGGGGTGCGGCAGGCACTGTGTACGTGGAGGAAACCAACCGCGGCCCACAATACGCGGACATCAAGTACGACCCCCATTACCATGTCAACCGGACGCTGATCACCGTGGCCCAGCACAGACGTCTGGAGGTGGATAACGCCGACCGGGATCTCGCGCTGTATCTGGATCACGCCAAGCCCTGGATCTACACGGTCGTCAGCGAGGGCGACCAGTCCGAGTACGAACTGGACGAGGTACGACTTGCAGGACACGCCAACCTGATCCTAGGATACCCAACGGGTGGTAACAACCAATCACTCGTCGTCCGGATCCGCAGATTCCACGGCGATCGGACGGGACTCCTGCACCTGCGACAGAGCCAGACTCTCTACGTGGAGTACGAGGAGTCGGAGAGCAATGCCACGATGCCTCCGTGTAGCTTCTGGATTGACTTCGGCTCCGAGATGTTCCTTCCGGAGCAGGTGGACATCCTCGGAACGCGATCGTGGATCGCGGGTCGCCTGACCGGCGTTCAGGATCTGCACATCGCGGGCGGCGCGGACGTGGTCTTCCTGTCCACGATCCAGACCGCATTGGTGGAAAACGGACAGTACGTCATGCTGACGGATCCCGGGAACGTGACCTTGACCTTGCTGGTGGTAGAGCGGCGGTCGCGGGCCGAGTTCCAGCAGATCCAGGGAGAGTTGACCATCAAGTGCGCCACGCTCAGGGTGATGTACCAGGGTGAGCTCTTCATGAATGAGGTAGATATCTACTCGACCACGGCCCTGGTGGAGAGCCAGGCCGTGTTTCACCTGGATGGCACGGGTCACAAGGCGGAGACAGGCCCCGGGGCGGGGGCCACCCTCCCGGACGGCACGCCGCTCGGGGCGGGGCACGGCGGCTGGGGAGGGGGCCCCGGACCTCAGTATGGCGGCGGCCCCTACGACTCTGTCTACACCCCACACCAGCCTGGCAGCGGGGGTGGCAACGGCCAGGGCACGGGAGGGGCGGGCGGCGGGCTGCTGTACTGGGAGGTGGCGGAGCGGATTGAGGTGAACGGGCGGTTGTCCCTGCGTGGGGCCCCGGCGAGCGGGGGGGACGCCGGCGGGGGCAGCGGGGGCAGCGTCCTCATCAAATCCCTCAACATGACGGGCCACGGGCTGATAGCCGTCGACGGCGGGCACGGCATCGGCCGCGGAGGGGGTGGCTCCGGAGGACGGATCGGCATTCACTGCCGCTGGCGCTACAGCTTCGGCGGCCGCTTCGACAACTTCGGCGGCGACGGCGGGACGCAACACGGGCGCCACCACGCGGGGGCGGCCGGCACTACTTACAAGGAGGAGAACTATCGGGAGTTGGAATACCGCCATAAGAAGTACGACCCGGTGCTGAACGCCACGTTCTTGGCCGTGGACCACACCTACATCCACTCCGATAACGAGGCCAAGCGGAGTCCCGCGGCCACTCTCCTCATGGAAGACCGCAGAGACCTCTACCGGTTTGACGAGATGGAGCTGACGGGGTCCGCACGGCTGTTACTCTACCACCCCGATGACGTCACCAATGTCCAGCTGATCGTCCATAAGTTCATCGGGGACAGGTCTGGGCAGCTTCACCTGCGGAGTCGCCAGGTGGCGTTTGTGGAGGTGGTGGAGTCCGTGAGTAACAAAACGGAGGCCCCGTGCAGCTATCTCGTGGACGCGGGGGCCGAGATCGTTCTCCCGCGAGAGTTCCACGTGCACGGGTCTAACAGCACGCTGGCGGGACGCATTACGGGCGTGCAGCATCTCCACATAGAGGGCGACACCTTCGTGGAGTTCCAATCTACTGGACAGACGGCGCTGCTGGTAAACGGCTCCTACACCCACGTCAGTCGGCTCGGGAACTTCGGGTTTGACACGGTATCCGTGAAGAGGGGTGGGCACGCCGGGTTCACTAACATCACCGACTGGCTGCATCTGGAGACCAGCGAGATCAGAATCAAGTACCAGGGACTGCTGTACATGAACCACGCCCAGATATCCTGTTCCTTCGCCTGGATAGAGAGCCAGGGGGTCTTCCACCTGGACGGCAAGGGCCCCGGACCCGAGGAGGGGGTCGGTCGCGGGGTGACAAGGGGAGGGGCGGGCACCGGGGCCGCTCACGGGGGGTACGGCGGGGCGGAGTCACCCGAGGATGTCACTCACCCGTATGGGTCCGTGTACACCCCGGTTGATTTGGGCAGTGGTGGGGGTAACGGGCAAGGTGTGGGGGGCCGCGGGGGCGGGGCGCTACTGTGGAATGTGGGTCAGCGGCTGGAGCTGAATGGGGTGATGGCGGCCCAGGGGTGGGGCGGGGCGGGGGGCGGGGCGGGGGGTGGCAGCGGCGGTAGCGTCCAGATTCACACCACCAACATGACAGGCCACGGCGAGATCAACGTGCGTGGCGGGGACGGGGCGGGGCCGGACGGGGGCGGGGGTGCCGGCGGCCGGGTGGCCATCCACTGCCGCTGGCGGTACACGTGGGGCGGGCGGTTCCGGGACCGTGGGGGGTCGGGCGGGGGGTCGTACAACCTGACCCAGGGCGGGGCGGCGGGGACCAGCTTCATCGAGAACAACCTCCGGCCGCTGCAGTACCGCGCCCTCAAGTACCGGAAGGACTTCAACGACACCTTCCTCCAGGTCGACCACCGCTACCTGCACGTGGACAACGAAGGTCTCCTGGTGCCCGCCGCTACCATGGTGATGGAACCCCTGACCCTGACCTACGAGCTGGACGAACTCGAGATGACGGGCCACTCCCGGCTGGTCTTCTACCACCCCGCCGACGGCAGCGAGGTCACGGTCACCGTTCACAGGTTGCTAGGCGACAAGACGGGTCGGGTGCACATGCGCGATATGCAGACTCTGTACAGCGAGGTGCTGGAGTCCGTGCGAAACGTGACTGAGGCCCCGTGCAGCTACGTCATCGACCAGGGCGCCGAGCTGGTGCTCCCAACGGAGGTACACCTCCACGGGACGAACACCGACCTGGGCGGGCTGCTGACCGGCGTACACCACC
The DNA here is from genome assembly GCA_964019135.1 of Arenicola marina. Lineage (NCBI taxonomy): Eukaryota > Metazoa > Annelida > Polychaeta > Arenicolidae > Arenicola > Arenicola marina. Next base: position 32,950,334 of record OZ025255.1, read on the forward strand.
TGTACGCCGAGGCCGGAGCTGACGTCACCGTGTACGCCACCGCGCAGACGGCGCTGGTGGAGAACGCCACCTACGTCCACGTGACCGAGATTGGCGACTTCTCATTGGCCACGATCACCGTCAAGTGGCGCGGCCTGTTGGCCGTCAACAGAACTGACCGTAACGTCACGGTGAGAGCGGCTCGCCTGGAGATCAAGTATCTGGGTACCATGGTGATGAACCACGGCGTGGTGGAGGTCGGGGAGGCCGACCTCGAGTCTCGGGCCCTCATAGCCCTAGTGGGCACGGGGTACCCTCAGAGACAGGGACCCGGACAGGGGCGGGGAGTCGCTGGGGGGAGCTACGGGGGTAGAGGGGGTGGCAACACGTCCGCCGAGGCCTACGGGTCGGTCTACACCCCGGTCCATCTCGGGAGCGGTGGGGGTGGTACCCTCGGGGGAGCTGGGGGTGGCCACATCAATGTCAAGGTCGGCAGGACCTTCCATATTAATGGTCTGTTGAGCGTGCGCGGGGGTGACGCCAAGCTGGGGGGAGCGGCCTCGGGGGGTGGGAGCGGGGGCACCATCCTGGTGGAGGCCTTCAACATGACGGGTCACGGGCGGCTGGAGGCCGATGGGGGTGACGGGGCGGGACCCGCGGAGGGAGGGGGTGGCAGCGGGGGTCGCATAGCCGTACACATCACCTTCAGCAACACGTATGGCGGTGAGTACTCGGCCGCTGGGGGGCGTGGCGGCGGCGGGCTCCTCGCGGGGGGTCTGGTGGGCGGCCCGGGCACCGTGTACAAGCACGAGTCTAACCGGGGCCCCCAGTACCGGGAGCTGAAGTACAACCCGCGCCTGAACACCACGGGGCTGTCCCCCACCCACACCAAGCTGCGGGTGGCCAGCGGGCCGGGGGCCCACACCGACAACCCCGCCGTCGTCATGGAGATGGACAACACCTTCTACGAGTTTGACGAGGTAGAGGTCAACGGCCACTCGTACGTTCACTTCCGGCATGTCCCGGTAGATGGCGCCACCGTCGAGGTGGTCATCCACGAGCTGACCGGAGACAAGAAGGGGTTGGTGAGAGTGCAGCGGGGCCAGCGGGTGGTGGTGTTCCGCGTGGAGGCCACCCACACCTACCTGGAGGCCCCGTGCGGCCTGCACGTGGACCAAGGCGGAGAGGCCGTGTTGCCCACCACCACCATCCTCCTCGCCCAGACGTTCATCCTGGAGGGCTCCCTCACCGGGGTGGAGGAGCTCCTCATCGAGAGGGGAGGGGCGCTGACGGTGCGGGGGAGAGCCAGCTCGGCCCCCCGGGCGCCCGACGGCGACCTGGGACCCTCCCTCCACGACCCCGGGGTGCTGATATTCCAACGGCTGGCCATCAGCAACCAGGGTGAATTCACCATGGAGACAGACCCCCACCGCGGTGTGGTGCACGCGGCTGACATGGTGGTGAGGGCGGGCGGCACCCTGACGGCCGCCAGCCTGAAGGTGGAGCTGAGGGCCTCGCGCCTGACGGTGGAGAAGTCGGGGGTGGTGACGGGCCAGGGCCACGGCTACCCGGCGGGGAGCGGACCGGGGGCCGGCCACGGGGGCCAGCACGGGGGAAGCGGCGGCGGACACGGCGGCACAGGTAAGCAACCCCCTCCAGGCGACAGCTGTGATGGCGATCTCCCGGCAGAGGGCGTTACACTTGCGCCATAGTCCCTCTGCCCCACGTCAAATTTAACCATCAGAATTATCCCTCATACGCAAAAATTAAAATGAATCTTATCGAAGATAAATTCGCAGTTTGGCATAAAATACACAACTGTTTAGCATTTACCGTGCCACTGGTATCATACCTAACGAATGCATTTGAGTTTGAGTAATTTGAAACCATGTTACTTCCGAACTATATTTTCGAGTGCGATCGAGGTCAAATGAGTGAAGCGTTTTGAACTTTGACCCTGCTGTGACCATGTCTGTGTCGTCGCAGGATAAAGATCCCATATCTTTCTTCGTAAAGAGTAGGTGGTTTCCCCCTGGGACATGGCTCCACTCTCCCTTTCTTCTCCCATTGACGCGGTATGACCAAGCGTGGTTAAAGCGACCTGAATAAACAACCAACCAATGTAAACCGAATACGCCCGTTACTTCTTTCAGTTTTCTGGAGGTATATGCGCTCTGTATACGTTCAACTTGCCACTCTGCCGACACAGGGAGCACGTTCCTCACATCAGCTCTGCCCCCTGACACCGCCCACCTCACGGTTGACCCCAACGGTCTTGGGGTCACGAATGGTTTTAGAGGTTTTTTTTAGATTGAATATTATATTTTCGATGCCGGATTTGAAAAAAATAGACATTCCGTTGTCGAATGATCACAATAAAAGAGTTAAGCGAAAAAATATTTCAAAATAACACGGGGTCAAAGTTCAAAACACTTCACGCCTTTGACCTCGACCGCACTCGAAAATATAGTTCGAAAGTAACATGGATTCTAATTAATCAAACTCAAATGAATTCGTCAAGTATGGTACCAGCGGCACAGTAAATGCTAAACAGTGGTGTATTTGATGCCAAACTGCGAATTTATCTTCGATTAGTTTCATTTCAATTTTCGCGTATGAAGGATAATTCTGATGGTTAAATTTGACGTGGGACAGAGAGACTATGGCGCAAGCGTAACGCCCTCTGCCGGGAGATCGTCAACTTGCATGTCCTTGCACTACTTTGATCAGTCCTAATGTTCTGCAGGTATATGCGCTCTGTGTAGGTTCCACTTGCATGTCCTTGCACTACTTTGATCAGTCCTAGTTTCCTGGGGATATATGCGCTCTGTGTACGTTCCACTTGCATGTCCTTGCACTACTTTGATCAATCCTAGTTTTCTGGAGGTATATGCGCTCTGTATACGTTCAACTTGCATGCCCTTGCACTACTTTGATCAGTCCTAGTTTTCTGGAGGTATATGCGCTCTGTATACGTTCAACTTGCTTGCCCTTGCACTACTTTGATCAGTCCTAATGTTCTGGAGGTATATGCGCTCTGTGTACGTTCCACTTGCATGTCCTTGCACTACTTTGATCAATCCTAGTTTTCTGGGGGTATATGCGCTCTGTATACGTTCAACTTGCATGCCCTTGCACTACTTTGATTAATCCGAGTTTTTTTTTCTGGAGGTATATGCGCTCTGTATACGTTCAACTTGCATGTCCTTGCACTACTTTGATCAGTCCTAGTTTTCTGGCGGTATATGCGCTCTGTATACGTTCCACTTGCATGTCCTTGCACTACTTTGATCAATCCTAGTTTTCTGGGGGTATATGCGCTCTGTGTACGTGCCACTTGTATGTCCTTGCACTACTTTGATCAATCCTAGTTTTCTGGGGGTATATGCGCTCTGTATACGTTCAACTTGCATGCCCTTGCACTACTTTGATTAATCCGAGTTTTTTTTTCTGGAGGTATATGCGCTCTGTATACGTTCAACTTGCATGTCCTTGCACTACTTTGATCAGTCCTAGTTTTCTGGCGGTATATGCGCTCTGTATACGTTCCACTTGCATGTCCTTGCACTACTTTGATCAATCCTAGTTTTCTGGGGGTATATGCGCTCTGTGTACGTTCCACTTGCATGTCCTTGCACTACTTTGATCAATCCTAGTTTTCTGGGGGTATATGCGCTCCGTGTACGTTCCACTTGCATGTCCTTGCACTACTTGGATCAATCCTAGTTTTCTGGAGGTATGTGCGCTCTGTATACGTTCCACTTGCATGTCCTTGCACTACTTGGATCAATCCTAGTTTTCTGGAGGTATGTGCGCGCTCCGTGTACGTTCAACTTACATGTCCTTGTACTATGGTACTTTCCACAGGCGGGTACAACAGGCAGCGAGACGTGGTGGGCGGGAGGCCGTACGACAGGCTGGCAGAGCCCTCAGAGCCCGGCAGTGGGGGAGGGGGTGTCAACGGGGCAGCCGGCGGCAGCGCTGTCAAGCTTACCGTGGCTGGGGTAGGTTACAATTCCAGACCCCACCCTGTGGTGTTTCTTTTATATTGTTTAAGCATAAATGCGTCGTATTCTTTGTGAATTTACACACATTTACACACACATTTATATATATATATATATATATATATATATATATATATATATATATATATATATATGCCCGGAATTGCTGTTCAAATCCCACTTTCGCATCATTGTTTCTCAAACGGGATCAGCGCGTGGCCAGGTCGGTAGCGGATTGCGTGCTCTTAGCACCGCAGACTGCACAGTGCCAACATGACGTCCTCATGAAAAAGAATAGGGACTTTCCTCTCGCCTCTAACCTCATTTTCGCGATATGAGTTTTTAAGATAATCCAGCTGTCTGTCAAATACGCTTCCGTGACGTCACACACATGTACCCTGTAATTACCCCCCCTGTCTATCCTCCCAGCGCCTTGTGGTGGACGGGACCATCACAGTGGACGGAGACCCTGCCCGGGGGGTGCGGCTGAGCGGCGGGGGTGCGGGGGGCAGCCTCTGGGTGGCGGCTGGCACCGTGGCGGGGCGGGGCACCCTCTCAGCCCGAGGTGGCAGCGGCTATGACAACGTGCACTACGTGGAGCCGCGGTACTTCGGTAAGTATGCTATAATCAGTGATAAGGACAGCATGAGGACATCTACAGGTAACTATCGGGAAGGAAACTGACAGGAAACTGCGAGAACACTGATAGATAACTACAGGATATAGACTGTATAAACGCCTGAATGCTACGGACAGGAATATGGGTTGAAACAGGTGGAATACATGTCTTACCGAATGGGGCCGACATTGACCATTCATTTGTATAAAAATAGCATACCTTGACATGGCACATATATATAGTTATGTATATGTATATGTCTGTATTGTAGGCTCATAGCCTCTTATACAAGGCACCCATTGCAGCAGATAATACAAAATTAGATTTTCACCGCGCCGAGATACATCGACGGTTTTCGGGGGAGTGTTCTGTTTCTGATGACATTACATTGAGATGCCACTAATGTGAAACAAACATCAAAGTTCGGAAATATAATATTTTGGCAGATACTAGGCATTGTGCCTTTGTGCTGACCATCATGTATCACGGTGATCTGGATCCATGTCACGGATTACACGATTCCCTGGATCTGGTCTGTTCTTTCCGCTAGGTAACGGAGGCGGTGGGGGAGGTTACATCGCCCTTCACGCCACCTCGGCCGACCTGTTTGACGGGCTGATGACGTCATCAGGAGGTGCGGGTCCCCCGGACACCGGATGTGGCGGACCTAACTTCCGGCAAGTGGAATCCGGAGAGTCCACCTGGAACAGGGCCACGTTTGACATCGGGATTGGCTGCCGCTATGACGTCACGCCGGACTCTCTGCCGTCTTCAGGATGCGATGAACTTCGTGTTGACAGTGGAGTAGTGTCCGTGGGACAGGTGAGTGGAGCGTCCTTTGGTGTCAGGTCTATAGACGAACGATGGTGACTTGGGCTGTCCTGACCCCGGATATACTGTAAAAGAAAATGTTAGTGCCTTAGACCACTGTGACCACAATAAACCTCCCGGGACAGTGACACGTGATTGGATGAAACATGCCCCAGATGCAGCTACCAGGGTTCGAACCCACGACCTGTTGACCTGCAGCTCAGCCTGCCTGCCGATGAATGTGCTGAACCAGAACCAGAACCTATTTCTTGTATTAGTTATCGTCGTCGAAGTAGATCCCGTGTCTAGGCACAGCTTACCAGGATGATGTGGAACAATATTATTACTCGACAGTTGTTAACCTTAAACACATGCGTGCACTAATTGTAAGCCTGCTATTTTTCATAGTATATGTGAAGCATATTGGAGGCGATAAATGGACGTCTGGCGGTGGTATCCTATATTATTGGACGTCTGGCGTTGGTATCCTATATAATTGGACGTCTGGCGGTGGTATCCTATATAATTGGACGTCTGACGGTGGTATCCTATATTATTGGACGTCTGGCGGTGGTATCCTATATAATTGGACGTCTGGCGGTGGTATCCTATATTATTGGACGTCTGGCGGTGGTATCCTATATAATTGGACGTCTGGCGGTGGTATCCTATATTATTGGACGTCTGGCGGTGGTATCCTATATAATTGGACGTCTGGCGGTGGTATCCCATATAATTGGACGTCTGGCGGTGGTATCCTATATAATTGGATGTCTGGCGGTGGTATCCTATATTATTGGACGTCTGGCAGTGGTATCCTATATAATTGGACGTCTGGCGGTGGTATCCTATATAATTGGACGTCTGGCGGTGGTATCCTATATAATTGGACGTCTGGCGGTGGTATCCTATATCATTGGACGTCTGGCGGGGGTATCCTATATAATTGGACGTCTGGCGGTGGTATCCTATATAATTGGACGTCTGGCGGTGGTATCCTCTATAATTGGACGTCTGGCGGTGGTATCCTATACAATTGGATTTCTGGCGGTGGTATCCTATATAATTGGACGTCTGGAGGTGGTATCCTATATAATTGGACGTCTGGCGGTGGTATCCTATATAATTGGACGTTTGGCGGTGGTATCCTATATAATTGGACGTCTAGCGGTGGTATCCTATATAATTGGACGTCTGGCGTTGGCATCCTATATAATCGGACGTTTGGCGGTGGTATCCTATATAATTGGACGTCTGGCGGTGGTATCCTATATAATTGGACGTCTGGCGGTGGTATCCTATATAATTGGACGTCTGGTGGGGGTATCCTATATAATTGGACGTCTGGCGGTGGTATCATATATAATTGGACGTCTGGCGGTGGTATCCTATATAATTGGACGTCTGGCGGAGGTATCCTATATAATTGGACGTCTGGCGGTGGTATCATATATAATTGGACGTCTAGCGGTGGTATCCTATATAATTGGACGTCTGGTGTTGGTATCCTATATAATTGGACGTCTGGCGGTGGTATCCTATATAATTGGACGTCTAGCGGTGGTATCCTATATTATTGGACGTCTGGCGGTGGTATCCTATATAATTGGACGTCTGGCGGTGGTATCCTATATTATTGGACGTCTGGCGGTGGTATCCTATATAATTGGACGTCTGGCGGTGGTATCCTATATTATTGAACGTCTGGCGGTGGTATCCTATATAATTGGACGTCTGGCGGTGGTATCCCATATAATTGGACGTCTGGCGGTGGTATCCTATATAATTGGATGTCTGGCGGTGGTATCCTATATTATTGGACGTCTGGCGGTGGTATCCTATATAATTGGACGTCTGGCGGTGGTATCCTATATAATTGGACGTCTGGCGGTGGTATCCTATATAATTGGACGTCTGGCGGTGGTATCCTATATTATTGGACGTCTGGCGGTGGTATCCTATATAATTGGACGTCTGGCGGTGGTATCCTATACAATTGGATGTCTGGCGGTGGTATCCTATATAATTGGACGTCTGGAGGTGGTATCCTATATAATTGGACGTCTGGCGGTGGTATCCTATATAATTGGACGTTTGGCGGTGGTATCCTATATAATTGGACGTCTGGCGGTGGTATCCTATATAATTGGACGTCTGGCGTTGGTATCCTATATAATCGGACGTTTGGCGGTGGTATCCTATAATATTGGACGTCTGGCGGTGGTATCCTATATAATTGGACGTCTGGCGGTGGTATCCTATATAATTGGACGTCTGGCGGGGGTATCCTATATAATTGGACGTCTGGCGGTGGTATCATATATAATTGGACGTCTAGCGGTGGTATCCTATATAATTGTAACCCGCTGTTGCACAGATTTTCTTTCGTATATTATCAGGGCACCTTGACAGTGACTCACGTGACCGGGACCTCAGACGGAGTGCTGGCGGTGGGGGGCGGGGCCAGGGTGGTGGTCCTGGGGGAGGACTTCCGGACCCACGTCTACCCCAGGCTCCACGTGGGCCTCAGGGGGGCCTGCTACCTGCCCAGCACCACTTACCTGGAGGGATCGGACCCGGCGGGACCCCAGGAGGAGTTCGCTGGCACGAGCGGCGAGCTGGCCGGGGTGGCCGAGCTCTACGTGCGGGGCACCTTCGCCCTGGACACGTGGGGCTCCAGCGCATGCGTCAACGGCAGCAGCGGGGACGAGAGCGAGGCTGGCCGTTACTGGTTCACGGCGGTGACGGTGCTGGCCGGCGGGGAGGTGGGGCTGGTATCTGCCGGCCGCACCCCTGTCGAGACCCTCCACCGGCCGCACACCGTCCTGCACTTCGAGGAGCTGGCGGTGCGGGGCGGCGGGGTGATGCGGGTCGGGGGGCCGGCCCAGCTGGCGGGGCGGAGGCTGGAGGTGGCCCTGGGCGGCGCCGTGACGGGGCTGCACCTCGTGGCCCGGGAGAGGCGACACGGGGACTCCACCGAGTACCTTTGGACGGGGGGTCATCACCAGGGACGGGGCCCCGGTGCGGGGTGCCCCACAGGCGGTGGAGGGTACGGGGGCCGGGGCGGCGGGCGGAGCTGTCACGGCCCCGCGTACGGCAGCCCCGGGGAGGCGGCCCGGCTGGGAAGCGGCGGTGGCAACTGCGTCAACGGTAACCTCGGGGGTCACGGCGGCGGCGCCCTCAGGGTCTCGATCGGCAGGCTGATGGTGCTGGAGGGGACCATCGGCATGGATGGCGCGCCGGGGTCCCCGGGGGCGGGGGGCGGTAGCGGAGGCAGCATCTGGCTGGACGCCGAGCGGCTGGAGGGGTGGGGCTCCCTGCTGACCCCGGGCGGGGCGGCCACCACCATATGTGTCAGTCACTGCTACCACGGCTGTTGCGAGTGGTGTTACGGCGGGGGTGGCGGCGGAGGACGGATCCGCACCTTCACGCCGACCTACGGCAACAAGATCGTCTACCACCAGAGGGCAGCAGTGGGCGGGCCCAGTCAGTCCGGTTACATCGGTCTCACCGGAAGCGTGGTGACGTCATCCATAGGGCGTTGCTCTGGCAACGGCACGTGGGACACCCAATCAGAAAGCTGTCAGTGCGCGGACGGATACTCTGGCAACCATTGCCAATATGAATGCGACTCCTTGGTTAGCTGCCATGGCAACGGTTACTGTGGCGACGAAGGACAATGCGTGTGTCATGCCGGATTTGTAGGACAACAGTGTGAGAATCCGTGTGACGCGGCCGCTGACTGCAACGGTCACGGACGCTGTACGGGTTGTGGATCATGTCAGTGCGACTCCTGTTACCATGGTGACGATTGTTCCTCATTGTGCAGCGGAAACGGCCAGTGTGCCAATGGGCATTGCGCATGCGCAACGTGTCACGCAGGGCGTTACTGTGAATCGGAATGCGGTGGCCATGGCAACTGCACGGCTGGGACCCAGGAATCTGGATATCATTGCCAGTGCGCTGAATCCTGGCGCGGAGATGTCTGTACTACCCCGGGATGTCCTGGAGAGAGCGAAGACTGTTCAGGACACGGACTCTGCAATGCTGTGGATCACACATGCGTCTGCAATCCAGGATGGAAAGGTAACGAAACTGGTCAGGAGAAGTTTCTTCCTCTCACAGTCGCCACAATCGCCCGGTTCCATTCGGCTTCATTAGAAATACAAAGCAAGTTTGATCACTCTAGTTTTGAAGTTTGTTTCACCAATATGTTTTTTGTTGGAATAAGACCGTTCACAAAACAATTCAGGACCAATTCGTGAAGGTCAACTGTAGTTTAAATAGCTCTTAATATAGTAGTTTATACATGCACTTAAGTACAGTAAGATGAAAACTAATTGTCCATATGGGAGCTGGGATATAATTTACGTGCATTAATGCTTGTGTTTTCACAATCTGCAGGCGCCGACTGTGGAGAGCCTGACTGTCCCGGGGAGCCGGACTGCCAGGGTCGGGGTGTCTGCAGTAGCCATGGTGACACTCCACGCTGTGCGGCCTGCGACCCGGGCTGGTTCGGCCCCGCGTGCGACAACCCCTGTGTGTACGGCCGGCACGACCCCCTCAACGAGCGCTGTGTGTGCAACACCTCCTGTTACCATGGCCACGGCTGCGACGTCGAGTGTTCCTTCCACGGACGCTGTGCCGTCACGCTCTCCTGTTACTGCGACCCGCTGTCGGGTTGGTCTGGCGACGTTTGTCAGAATCCAGGCTGCCCGCGCGGTCCGGATACCGATCTCGAGTGCTCCGGACACGGCGACTGCAACTCCGAGTCCCGGATGTGCACGTGTTTCAGCGGCTGGGCCGGCCTGGCCTGCCACCTGGCGGACTGTCCCGGCGACCCGAACTGTAACTCTCGAGGTGTGTGCGACGAGGGGTTCGACCCCCCGCGGTGTCTCGGCTGTCAGGGACCCTGGATGGGCCCGGCCTGCGCCGACCCCTGCCTCCACGGCGCCCAGACCCCCATGGACTCCGGGGTGTGTGTGTGCGAGGCGGGGTGGGCCGGGGTGGGCTGTGACTCGGAGTGTTCGGGCCACGGTCGCCTGGAGGGCGGGCTCTGTGTCTGTGTCCCAGGCTGGAGGGGAGGCCTCTGCGACATCCCGGGCTGCCCTGGGCTCTTCGACTTGGACTGTAGCGGCCGAGGTATATATAACAATTATGTTATCTGCATTTAATGACGTTTATAAAATGTAAAATGTTTTATAATGTGAAACTTTCACAAACTGTAATGTGAAGTGTAAACAGATTTAGTTTTTTTTTATAACATATAAAATCATATTAATGAAAACTCTGCATGTTATGATATGACAGATAGTTAGCAAAGATAACAAAGTTGCATTGATTTAAGCTTGAGATAAATTACGTTGCTATGGTTACATGTTGTCATGGTATCAACAGGGGGCTGTGACAGCAGCGACCACACGTGCACATGTGATGCGGGTTGGTCGGGGGAGGGATGTGAGCTGGCCGACTGCCCGGGGACCCCAGACTGCACGGGTCACGGAGAATGTAACTCCACCCTCCCCACCCCGGCCTGCCTCTGCCATCAGGGGTGGATGGACCACGACTGCGGCAAACAGTGTCTCCATGGCGACCAGTACCCGGCGGGGAGCCTGAACTGCAGTTGTCACCCCGGATGGGCGGGGACGGAGTGTGACGTGGAGTGCTCCTACCATGGCGCCATCGTCAGTGGCCGCTGTCAGTGTGACGTAGGCTGGCGGGGGCCGCTCTGCGACATACCCGGATGTCCAGGTAAGCATCGATGACGTCACGGCTGTCGGTTTGACGTAGGCTGGCGGGGGCCGCTCTGCGACATACCCGGATGTCCAGGTAAGCATCGATGACGTCACGGCTGTCGGTTTGACGTAGGCTGGCGGGGGCCGCTCTGCGACATACCCGGATGTCCAAGTAGGCATTAATGACGTCACCGCTGTCGGTGTGACGTAGGCTGGCGGGGGCAGTGAGAACAGTGCGACCGGGGGGAGGGGTGTTGGGGAGGGTGAGGCTGGAGTACTATCCAGGCGGGGAAATCTTGCGACCGGGGGGAGGGGGGCTGCTTATGCAGTTGCGCAGAAAGAATTGTGACTGTTCCCCCTGTGTCCCCTTCTTCAGAGGAAAGGGGGGGGGGGGGCACGTGCTCCCCTGTGCCCCGTCCCCCTGGATCTGCAATGGGATATAATCGTCGCGTCGAGTGTTAATAGTTTTTGTACGATATGCCCGACTATATTGAATGCGTATGATGTCAAATATTTAAAATATAGTTTAAATGATGCGTGTGACACGTAATACTATATGGTTTGGTTGGTGAGGGCGGGGATATGATGTGCCCGATAGTCCTTTTCTGGGGCCTAGGCGCGCTCCCTGCACGTTAGGTTACATAGCCCATCAGTTGGTGGGCGGCTGGACCAATGTCTTAGATTAAGACGCGTCTCGATGTTACAGGCCTGGACGAGGACTGCTCTGGTCACGGTCTGTGTAACGCCGCCACCCACACCTGCTCCTGCTTCCCCGGGTGGACCAGTCTCAGCTGTCACCTCCCAGACTGTCCTGGCCACCCCCTCGACTGCAGCGGCCGAGGGGTGTGCAACGCCACCCTGGACCCCCCGCGCTGCCTGGACTGTCAGGCGGGGTGGATGGGCAAGGCGTGCGAGGAGCCATGCGAGCACGGCATCCAAACGCCCCCTAACGGCGGGGTTTGCGAGTGTGAGCCGTGTTACGCCGGGAAAGGGTGCACCAGCCTGTGTGCTGGACACGGCGTGTGCAGTGAGGACGGCACACATTGCCTGTGCGACACCGCCTACAGGGGGAGCAAGTGTGAACTCCCCGGATGTCCCGGTCTGGAGCATGACTGCTCGCTGCACGGGTCCTGTAACAGTGCCACACAGACTTGTATCTGTCTGCCGGGTAAGGAACCAGCTTACATATACACATCTCTTATACTGTAACAGCGCCACGCTGACCTGTATCTGTCTGCCGGGTAAGGAACCAGCTTACATATAGATACTCGTTTTTCTGGTGTTTTTTTTTTTTGAGTTATGCAACCTGTGCGCCGCCATGAAGATGTATCTCGTGGCCAGATATATTTCCAAGGAGAGAACTTGTAATATTTCCCTCGGTATTATTTTCAAAGGTTTTGTCTCGTTAGAATCGGTGGATTCAAGTATACCTGGTGAACAATATTATTTCTGGCCGAGAAATAAAAGAACTGCGTCTCAAAACATAACTTGGCTAGGTGACGTCACCAGAACCATCTAAACCTGTCAAAAGGTCGCTTTATTACAACGTTTACATGTTAGGCTGTCAAAGCCTGATAGAAGTGACCAATGTTGACCCCCTGTATGATTTGGTGTAGGATGGACGGGCGCTGATTGCAGCACCCCTCAGTGTGAGAACGACTGCTCCGGACACGGCTATTGTAACGTGACGGGCCGGGAACACCCGTCGTGTGACTGTAACCAGGTAATGCCCCCCCCCCACCTCCCACGCCCACCTCCCCTCCCCCCCCGTACAAGGACTGGGAAAATTCTACTGGTTGCCATACCTTACACCGCCCGCCATTTGGTTGTGCCGGGACGTGCGCGCGCATGGATGCTGGCGTCGGCACGAGACGGCAGAGAGTCTCTTTTAAATACCACGACGCATACTAAATGACCACGGAAGCAATGCCACAGTCACAAGCAATGTCCAGTAACCCGGGTACCACCGGGGATCCCTCTCTCGCACTACCAGTATTCCACTACTACTGACAACATTTCTTTGCGTCATTAATTGCTTTAACACCTTTCTGTTCTCATAGTTTCACCTTTCTATGGTCATAGCGCATATATATAATGAATGTGTATCAATGCAGTTGTAAATAATTAAAGGAGCTCTGCGTCGAAAGTTTCAAATACTCGAATGTTTCTGGTATATTACAGGGTTGGTTCTGGCGGGACTGCAGCAAGCCCTGTATCCATGGCGATGTTCTCAACGCCCAGGAATGTCTGTGCGACCCCTGCTACTCTGGAGCCTTCTGTGACCTCGAGTGCTCGGGTCACGGCGCATGCGTCAACGGGGCATGTGACTGTGACTCCATCACCTCTGGTACGCTTGTCAATCTAAACCGTTATACAATATCTAGGGATATGACATGGCTTCTCGCGCCAGACAGGCTTCTCTCAGCTCTCTCTCACATTGATCAGACAGTACCTCTATGCGAAGGAGTCAAAACATCTAGCTTGAGAAGCAGTGCCGTATGCATTGTCATACCTTTTTCCTAAATTTAGCTGTCTGATGTCGTACATTTTTAGAAGTCCCGGGTGGTGAAATGCGGGATGGAGTTTTTAACTGAAATAAAATTAAAATTTATGTCACAATGAATAATAAATGAGACAAGGTAAACTCTCACTCGGATCTTAGCATCAAGGTAATACTCATCATCATTACATCTTACTTGACATAGCGTCTGACTTGACCCACTAGCCAAGTAATATCTTGTGATATGGACTGATCTCTAGGTAACTCCTGGACCGGCAGCCTGTGTGAGGACACCTCCTGCCCCTCCGGCCTGGGCGGCGTGTGTAACGGGCGGGGCTCCTGCAACCCCCTCACCCAGGAGTGCGCGTGCGACCCCGGGTGGCGGGATGCCGCCTGCCAGCAGCCCGTCTGCCCGGGGGACCCGGAGTGCGGGGGCCCCAGCCGGGGGCGGTGCACGTGGGCGGGACAGTGCACGTGCACCGAGGACTGGGTCGGGGACTCGTGCCACATCCCCTGTCTCAACGGGACGAATGTGGGCGGGCGCGGGGTGTGTGTGTGCCACAGCCAGCCCTGTCAGCACGGCCTGGGGTGCCACCTCGAGTGCACGGCCCACGGGCGCTGCGACCAGGAGGGGCTCTGCCGCTGTAACTTCTACGACGGCTTTGCCGGCGACCGGTGCGACGTCCCCACCTGTCCCGGGTGGCCGCGCGTCTGCAGTAACCATGGCGATTGTAACCAAGCGACGCGCGTGTGCACCTGCGACCCTGGTTACCGAGGCAGGGCCTGCGAGGTGTTGGACTGTCCCGGGGAACCGGACTGTAGTGGGGTGGAGGCCGACTGCGTTGTCTTCGAGGCGGAGGATGGAGAGGAGGTGCCACGCTGTGTCAACTGTGCCCACCCCTACATGGGGGACAAGTGCGAACACAGGTAGATTGGTTCATACATACATATCACAGTGTGTATATCAAATTATAAGGGTACAGTATGCCTAATATATATATCTAATATTAAAAATTACAAATCGCCCGAGGTTATCCACAAATATATTCATTGGAGGCAATTGCTTCTTGCAAACTCAGGCCCTGGAAGGTCCAGTATATATATTTTGTAAAGGTGACCCGCTTGGTTCATATTGCTTGACGACCAAACCCGTTCTATGGACGCTAAGGCCCTGTCTTGTGTGAGCGCCCTGTGAGAAGTTTGCTTTGAAAAAGTTCTGCGCAGGAATGTTTTTTTTTCATACAAAATATCACATCTCTCAGTGATCACTTCTCGAGCGTCAAGGGAACCGGCGTCCCAGCTCCCCTCCCTGCTCCTCTTCCCACTCTATTGGTATCATAGTGCCATCTCCCCGCCCCGGGCGCTCAGCTCAATGTATTCTTATCTCAGGCGAAACGTGATCTAATTGTTATATTGTCTCCTGCAGCCGTATGCCTGAGAGACATATATTGTTTGACGTGTCTCACTTAACTTTATCGTTATGTTACAGGTGCGTGAACGGAACCGCCGTACGCACAGCGGATGGCGCCTGGGTCTGTGAATGCGACACTTGTTACAGCGGCCCCCAGTGTGATGTCTTCTGCAGCGGGCGCGGGTCCGCGTGTCTCCATGATCAGAACCGCTGCTTCTGCGGCTACCAGGGCTGGCGCGGGGACCTGTGCGAGATCGAGGGTTGTCCCGGCTTCCCGACGGACTGCTCTGACCAGGGCGTGTGCGGCCTGGGCGGGCGATGCTTCTGCGACCCGGGTTGGAACGGCGCGGACTGCAGCGGGGCCGTGTGCCCGGACAACTGTCATGGACGGGGACAGTGCGCCGTGCGGGAGGGCCAGCCCACGTGCGTGTGTGGGGCGGGGTACTTCGGCACGGCCTGTGAGTACCACTGTATCCATGGTGACGTGGTCAACGGGTCCTGCCTCTGTCAGCCCTGCTATCATGGCTTCTACTGTCAGACCCTGTGTTCCGGAACCGGAAATTGCACCGCCAACGACACGTGCGATTGCGGGTTCGTCGGCGGGCGCGGGGAGTTCTGCGAGATGCCCGGATGTCCCGGGTTGTTTAACGTGGATTGCTCCGGGCGGGGGTCGTGTCTGCTCGCGCCGGGGGTGACTGTGGGTCAGTGCATGTGTAACCAGGGGTGGAAGGGCCGAGGCTGTGAGGACACGGATTGTCCCGAGGACTGCCACGGGCGCGGCGCCTGTGACGTCACTGTCTCGGGCGGCACCCCGCGCTGTGTACGCTGCGAGGCGGGCTGGATGGGGGAGAGCTGCGAGGTCCCCTGTCACGGCACCCAGACCCCCATGGACAGCGGACTGTGTGTCTGCCATGACAACTGCACCCACGGCCTCTCCTGCGAGGAGGTCTGCAGCTCGCGGGGGACCTGCGACCGCTCCACCCCCGGGGGCGGCGGCTCTTGCCTGTGCCACGACCCGACCACGGGGGCCAACCCGGGGCTGTACGGGGAGTACTGCGAGCGGGCGGGCTGCCCGGGCCTGGGGGTCCAGGAGTGTTACGGCAGGGGGCTATGTAACAGGGACAGCTGGCAGTGTGTGTGCCAGGACGGCTGGTACGGGGACGGCTGCCACCTCCCGGACTGCCCCGGTGATCCGGACTGCCACCACCACGGTCAGTGCACGCTCTGCTCCAACTCAACGCTAACCGTACTGTATCTCCCATATCACATGTATTATGTAACGTTTAAGTACAAGACGAACATTGCTGCTTAACTCGGTGTATCACTGTCAGAAACTGTACAATTCTTTTCATACGCAATTCTACTGCTTATACAAATGTCTAATACGATATGAACAGTATTAGCAAGGCAAGTTCCAAAGCTTATAGTTGGATATTTTTGAATGTGCCATGCAAATATTCATCCTGTAATTCATGTGTATTATGCTCAACAATGTATTTGCATATGAACTTCAAATGTTAATGTCTGTGTTACTTTGCAAAGGTCTAGGTACCTGTAACGGCACTGGCCTGACCCCTGTCTGTGACTGTGGCCTGGAGAACATTGTGTATTAACGTGGCTGACTATACTACATGTCTAGGTATCTGTAACGGCACTGGCCTGACCCCCGTCTGTGAATGTGGCCTGGAGAACATTGTGTATTAACGTGGCTGACTATGCTACATGTCTATAGGTACCTGTAACGGCACTGGCCTGACCCTGTCTGTGACTGTGGCCTGGAGAACATTGTGTATTAACGTGGCTGACTATACTACATGTCTAGGTACCTGTAACGGCACTGGCCTGACCCCCGTCTGTGAATGTGACCTGGAGAACATTGTGTATTAATGTGGCTGACTATACTACATGTCTAGGTACCTGTAACGGCACTAACCTGACCCCTGTCTGTGACTGTGACCTGGAGAACATTGTGTATTAACGTGGCTGACTATACTACATGGCTAGGTACCTGTAACGGCACTGGTCTGACCCCCGTCTGTGACTGTGACCTGGAGAACATTGTGTATTAACGTGGCTGACTATACTACATGTCTATAGGTACCTGTAACGGCACTGGCCTGACCCCCGTCTGTGACTGTGACCTGGAGAACATTGTGTATTAACGTGGCTGACTATGCTACATGTCTAGGTACCTGTAACGGCACTGGTCTGACCCCTGTCTGTGACTGTGACCTGGAGAACATTGTGTATTAACGTGGCTTACTATACTACATGTCTAGGTACCTGTAACGGCACTGGCCTGACCCCTGTCTGTGACTGTGACCGGGAGAACATTGTGTATTAATGTGGCTGACTATACTACATGTCTAGGTACCTGTAACGGCACTGGTCTGATCCCTGTCTGTGACTGTGGCCTGGAGAACATTGTGTATTAATGTGGCTGACTATACTACATGTCTAGGTACCTGTAACGGCACTGGTCTGACCCCCGTCTGTGACTGTGACCTGGAGTGGATGGGTCCTAGCTGCCAGTTCCCGTGTGTCCACGGCCTGAAGCTGCCGGATATGACGTGTCAGTGTGACTCATGCTATACTGGACTCGGCTGCACCGACCTCTGCAACAACCACGGCGCATGCGCTAACGACACGTGCGAATGTGGCAGTGGCTGGTGGGGTGAGTGTGGTGGAGGGGGGCGGATGGAACATTTTTTGTTGGCTTCATAGAAAGCCTAATGCATCGATGAATTCCCGCAATTAAATATTAAAGAAGGTTCAACTCGAAAGCATTGAACAATAAGCCATTGAAACCATCTTGTCGCGGTATATGAAATATCCACTCCTTGTGGCAGGTTCTCCATTATTAACTTCGCGGCGAAGATCCAAATGGTATGTCGCAAGTAAAGCGCAATACAGTCACATACCATCCATAAACCTCCTATGGTGTCCCCATTCAGGATCGGCGTGCAGCGTGCGAGGCTGTCCTGGACAGGGCGAGAGTTGTTCCGGACACGGCTACTGTAACCTGGCCGACCAGAGGTGCACCTGCGAGGACTTCTGGAAGGGAGAGGGTTGCGATGTTCCGGATTGCCCCGGGACACCAGACTGCAGCGGCCGAGGTGAGCTGATCACGTGTATATCAGTGGAGACTTTAACGCCGGTGATAATTATTGCTTTGAATGACAATGTGTATCAGTGAGGACTTTAACGCCGGTGAAAGTTATTGCTTTGAATAAGAGTGTGTATCAGTGAAGACTTTAACGCCGGTAAAACTTATTGCGTTGAATGGCAGAGTGCCAGGGCTTTGGGATAGTACATATGTAATGACCATATTAATATAATACGATAAAAATAAGATATTCCTATCTACCTTATCTCGATGGCCGTCCTTTGATCTTTGAAATTGTTTCCATCGAATATGCATTTTCTTCCTACTTAAGATATAATCGCTTCTAACTATTGTTATATTTATATTTTTGGCACCTAATATCTTATATATATGCATATATATGCATATCTTTATTTGATTAGAATATGTAACCCTTGCTGACAGATAGCTGGCAATATCGCTAACCCTCGCTGGAGTCTGCGGTCGTGTTTAGCATAGGATAAGGTTATTTGCACAACTCTCCATATAGTTTACTTGTAATAATAATAATAATGTTTATTGTCCGAAGATCAAGGGTATACATCGCAGGTAAACAAACATATAGTACATTGACAATAGCAGAAGCCGAAGCTTATATGCTAACATAAAGTACAACTAGATCTATACAGATAGAAAAAGAAAAAAACGTGAAAGGGCCACAGTAGTAGGCTGTTTACCTCAAGGAATTAGTGTGAAAACAGGTATCGCATATTGGATATAAATATAAAGTTTCGACTAGTTTAGTACTAAGGACGACATAATTGTTCGCTTGAATGAGTGAAGGGAGGAGTTAAATTCTATTTTACTATACCATTTATTAAATAAAGTAATAGCCGAATATCTTATAGATTTGCGAAAATGATCAGTTCTAGCCTTTGGAATATGTAGTAGCTTGGCTCCTCTAGTATTATGACTGTGGATGCTAGACCTCGTAACAAATAAAGATTGGATAGGTTCAGGTAATATGCCCTGGTATTGCTTAAACATTAATAAAACAACACTATATTCATAGAATTTCGTCAAAGGTAAAATATTAATTTCTTTAAACAGATTTTCCGTGTGAGAATACTTGTTAACACCTGTAATTATACGAACAGCCCTTTTCTGCAAAATAAACAATGGATGTAAATAGGACTGGTAGGCCGCCCCCCAAACTTCTTGAGCGTACGAAAGATATGGATACACAAATGAAAAATAAAGGCTACGCAATATATCTTTGGTAAACACCTTCCTAGCCCGTGTAATTACCCCTAAACCCCTTGCAATCTTGCCTTTAATGTATGGTAGGTGTTCTTTCCAGAGCAGGCTACTATCGAGTTGAACCCCTAAAAATGTTATGCATGAGACCTGCTCAATAGCATGACCCGAAATTTGTACTTTGGATAAAATGGATATTTTTTTACGTGAGGATTTAAAGATCATAAATTTGGTTTTGCTAAGGTTAAGCGTTAATTTATTAACCTGGAGCCAATGCTTAATTTTGTCCAACTCTAAGTTTACCGTTTGGATCATTTTTTCAATATCATTCCCCGTAATAAAAAAATTTGAATCGTCTGCAAATAGTATGCTAAACAGTTTGCTACTCAGAGATGCTAAGTCATTTATGTAAACGAGGAATAAAAGTGGTCCAAGAACAGACCCTTGCGGAATTCCGCAGTTTATGTTTAATTTCTCGGAGTTAGCCCCATCGTATTCAACATACTGTTCCCTGTCAAAAAGGTAACTTTTAAAACAGTCTAATGCAATGCCTCTGACTCCATATCTTTCTAATTTTAAAAGTAATATATTGTGATTAACAGTATCAAATGCTTTAGAAAAATCTAAGAAAATCCCGATTGCCGATTCCCCCCTATCTAAGGCAGATGATATTTTATCAACTAGTAGTATCAAAGCCAAAGTCGTTGAATGTTTGGGTCTGAAGCCGAACTGGTGGTCATGTAACAAATGGTGTTTATTTATAAAATTCAGTAGTCTATTATACATTACCTTTTCAAATATCTTTGAAATAGTAGGTAGAACTGATACGGGTCTATAATTGGTAAACATCTTCGTATCCCCTGCCTTGAATATTGGAATTACTTTTGCAATTTTTAATTCGTTGGGGAAGTAGCCTTGGGAGAATGATAGATTGATAACATGATGCAACGGTTTCGTTAGATGAGGAATGATATTTTTGATAATTTTCGGACCAATGGAATCCCAGCCAGACGAACCGTTCTTTAGTGATCCCATAATGCTATAAATTTCATCATCGGTAACTGGATCAAGAAAAAGTGTGTGGGAATTTACCTTATCGAGAAAGCCCAATGGTGTATCATTCGTGTTAGGAATGGTTTTACTTAGGGTGCTTCCAATATTTACAAAGAATTGGTTAAACCCATTGGTAACGTCTCTTCGATCCGAGAGAAAGCAGTCATTTTTTATAAAAGTAGTTTGTTTTTTAATGCACTTATTACGATTAATTACTTCCTTAATCGTTTTCTAGGTTTTAAATAGATTTCCCTGATTGGTTTTAATTTGATTCTGGTAGTGAAGTTTCTCTGCTTCCCTAAGTGTATGTAATAGTTTATTTTTATACGTTTTATATTCCTTTGCATATAATTCGTTTTTAAGTGAGCGACTTCGAAGATAAAGTTAATTTTTCATTTTAATAGAGTTCTTTAACCCATTAGTCAGCCAGGGTTTTCTACTTTTATATTTGGAAGACGGGGATACTAATGGAAAGCATGACTCATAGTGTCGACATAAAGTGCCATGGACTTTCGTAAATGCATCTTGAGTATCAGTCTCTTCTAATGTGTCCTCCCAATTTTGCGTCGAAATAATGTTTACAAACTCAGATATATTTTTCCTACTAAAGTTTCTTCTCGCTAAACCTGTTTGTTCACCACTTCTCGGCAGTATTTCGAAATTAGAAATATTGGGAAATGATCTGTTATATCAGTGTACATTATACCCAGCAGTGTTTGATTGACATTCGGATCATTCGTGAATATGTTATCAATAAGTGTCGCAGTTGTCTTGGTCACTCTTGTAGGTTTGCTTATCAAAGGCAAGAGTGAATGACTAAACATCAGATTTACAAAATCAGAAGTGGCCTTATGAGACTCATTATTGAGTAAATTAATATTGAAATCACCAGTGAGATAAATTAATTTCCCCTCTGTATCTAGGTTTTGCAGCACCTCTATCATAATTTCGTTAAACATATCTATGCTTGTGTCTGGCGGACGATATATAACACCAACGATGACATTTTTTCCAGTATTAGAGCTACACTTGTCTATCTCAATAAATAATGCTTCTATGTTATCGTTAAATAACTCAAGCTCTTTTCTAACCGAAAAGGTGATATGTTCCTTGATTAAAAAGGAAATCCCTTCACCTCTTCTATCTGTTCGGTAGTTATTTATTTATGCCATTAAGATCAACGTTGTATTCGTGACACCAGGTTTCTGTCAACGCAAAAATGGAGAAGTTGTGGTTCAAATTACTCAAATAGGATTTAAAGTTTGTGAAATTCTTCTGCATACTCCTAATATTCATGTGCATAATTGATAACATCGCATGATCGACTTTTGAATCCTTACAGTCAGAATTGAAGCCTTCTTCTAAATAATACTTACATTGCAACCCGCTAAACTTAGATTCAGGATAAAAATGTACATCAGGATCCGCGTCGTACAGAGGTGAATCACATTCATCGTTAAGTTCGAATGTGTTAAATAATTGTTCATCTAGTACATGCACTGGGATATCAAGATTATTCGTCTGGTTTAGCGTTATTATTGCGATAAAATCATTGTCATTGTCAATATCATTGAATGGAAATATATCTGACAAACATGTTGTGCAATACCATATATCCCTACCCCGTTTATTACTTCCCAGATCATCGCGGTTTAAGTGAGATATACAGTTTAAGTGATAGATAAGGTTGCATACAGAGCATGTGACTTGATAACAATGACCAAGAACTGCTTTGCTACAAACTGGGCAAATTGGTTTAACAGACATAATAAATCAGATCAGTGAACAGTTCTCTCGAAAACTTACTACTGGGCTGAACGTATATAACATGAAACGAAACGATAATTTGAACTATAAACATTACAGAACCTCTAAATGGTAAATACACACAAAGACACAACAACAAAAACTCATGAGGCGGTATGCACCTTGTACGGTGAAAGTAAAGGTGGTAGCACGAGAGCAACGGGAGCCGAACTTGTACTCATCATCGTGGTCACTAGGCCCCGGATCGCCATAGTTACCATGTCCGTCTGACCCCCCACCCTGCAGGCGTGTGTGACGCCGTGGACTACCTGACCCCCACCTGTGTGGGCTGCGTGTCCTCCATGGGCCGGGCTTGTGAGCTGGGCTGTCTGCACGGTCACGAGTGGCCCCCCTTCTCCCAGATCTGTGTCTGCCAGGCCTGCTACGTGGGTCCCGCCTGTGACATCGAGTGCAGCCATCGCGGGGACTGTGACAACGGCTCCTGTGTGTGTGACGCGGGATTCCGGGGGGACCACTGCCAACACCTCGACTGCCCAGGTGAACTATGCCGACATCATGCCCATACTTTATGCGTGGTCTACAAGGCAATGTTGTAGTAGGCAACCGAAAAGTGACAACGTCGCGTACAAAATGAGTGCCGTGCAATTTAGCGTGGGTACTGTAATATAAAATACCGTATTACAATTAATGGTTTATGAATATCATACACTGTGGAAGAATGATTGTACAAATAATTATTCCTAAAGAAATAGCAGTGTAATTTTAGAATGAAGCCGGAAAGCCGCGATACATTTTCTCGCTGCCGGTTTAAGAGGACTTTTGTCCGAGCGGACTGACCCTCGATATTACACCAATTATATATCTATATATATATTATATCTTTATAGCCAATACATGTTCAGTTAAACAGACAGATCACGTGATATATTGTTTGCTCCACGTCAGGTGACCCGGATTGCTCCGACCACGGCACATGTCTACAACAAGGTGGCGCCAGTGTCTGTTCCTGCCACGCCGGGTTTGCCGGACTCGACTGTTCCGTTCTGGTGTGTCCGGGCCCGGACTGCAGCAGCCATGGTAGGCCTCCGTACTGCAGCGACCATGGTAGGCCTCCGTACTGCAGCGACCATGGTAGGCCTCCGTACTGAAGGGAGTAGAGGCCCATAGGTTAGAGGATCCATAGTTTATGTGTACTACTGCAGCGACCATGGTAGGCCTCCGTACTGAAGGGAGTAGAGGCCCATAGGGTAGAGGATCTATAGTTTATGTGTACTACTGCAGCGACCATGGTAGGCCTCCGTACTGAAGGGAGTAGAGGCCCATAGGGTAGAGGATGTATAGTCTCTGTGTACTACTGCAGCGACCATGGTAGGCCTCCGTACTGAAGGGAGTAGAGGCCCATAGGGTAGAGGATCTATAGTTTATGTGTACTACTGCAGCGACCATGGTAGGCCTCCGTACTGAAAGGAGTAGAGGCCCATAGGGTAGAGGATCCATAGTTTATGTGTACTACTGCAGCGACCATGGTAGGCCTCCGTACTGAAGGGAGTAGAGGCCCATAGGGTAGAGGATCTATATTTTATGTGTACTACTGCAGCGACCATGGTAGGCCTCCGTACTGAAGGGAGTAGAGGCCCATAGGGTAGAGGATCTATAGTTTATGTGTACTACTGCAGCGACCATGGTAGGCCTCCGTACTGAAGGGAGTAGAGGCCCATAGGGTAGAGGATCCATAGTTTATGTGTACTACTGCAGCGACCATGGTAGGCCTCCGTACTGAAGGGAGTAGAGGCCCATAGGGTAGAGGATCTATATTTTATGTGTACTACTGCAGCGACCATGGTAGGCCTCCGTACTGAAGGGAGGAGAGGCCCATAGGGTAGAGGATCTATAGTTTATGTGTACTACTGCAGCGACCATGGTAGGCCTCCGTACTGAAGGGAGTAGAGGCCCATAGGGTAGAGGATCCATAGTTTATGTGTACTACTGCAGCGACCATGGTAGGTCTCCGTACTGAAGGGAGTAGAGGCCCATAGGGTAGAGGATCTATAGTTTATGTGTACTACTGCAGCGACCATGGTAGGCCTCCGTACTGAAGGGAGTAGAGGCCCATAGGGTAGAGGATCTATAGTTTATGTGTACTACTGCAGCGACCATGGTAGGCCTCCGTACTGAAGGGAGTAGAGGCCCATAGGGTAGAGGATCCATAGTTTATGTGTACTACTGCAGCGACCATGGTAGGCCTCCGTACTGAAGGGAGTAGAGGCCCATAGGGTAAAGGATCTATAGTTTCTGTGTACTACTGCAGCGACCATGGTAGGCCGCCGTACTGAAGGGAGTAGAGGCCCATAGGGTAGAGGATCCATAGTTTATGTGTACTACTGCAGCGACCATGGTAGGCCTCCGTACTGAAGGGAGTAGAGGCCCATAGGGTAGAGGATGTATAGTCTCTGTGTACTACTGCAGCGACCATGGTAGGCCTCCGTACTGAAGGGAGTAGAGGCCCATAGGGTAGAGGATCCATAGTTTATGTGTACTACTGCAGCGACCATGGTAGGCCTCCGTACTGAAGGGAGTAGAGGCCCATAGGGTAGAGGATCTATAGTTTATGTGTACTACTGCAGCGACCATGGTAGGCCTCCGTACTGAAGGGAGTAGAGGCCCATAGGGTAGAGGATCTATAGTTTATGTGTACTACTGCAGCGACCATGGTAGGCCTCCGTACTGAAGGGAGTAGAGGCCCATAGGGTAGGGGATCCATAGTTTATGTGTACTACTGCAGCGACCATGGTAGGCCTCCGTACTGAAGGGAGTAGAGGCCCATAGGGTAGAGGATCCATAGTTTATGTGTACTACTGCAGCGACCATGGTAGGCCTCCGTACTGAAGGGAGTAGAGGCCCATAGGGTAGAGGATGTATAGTCTCTGTGTACTACTGCAGCGACCATGGTAGGCCTCCGTACTGAAGGGAGTAGAGGCCCATAGGGTAGAGGATCTATAGTTTATGTGTACTACTGCAGCGACCATGGTAGGCCTCCGTACTGAAGGGAGTAGAGGCCCATAGGGTAGAGGATCTATAGTGTCTGTGTACTACTGCAGCGACCATGGTAGGCCTCCGTACTGAAGGGAGTAGAGGCCCATAGGGTAGAGGATCTATAGTTTATGTGTACTACTGCAGCGACCATGGTAGGCCTCCGTACTGAAGGGAGTAGAGGCCCATAGGGTAGAGGATGTATAGTCTCTGTGTACTACTGCAGCGACCATGGTAGGCCTCCGTACTGAAGGGAGTAGAGGCCCATAGGGTAGAGGATCTATAGTTTATGTGTACTACTGCAGCGACCATGGTAGGCCTCCGTACTGAAGGGAGTAGAGGCCCATAGGGTAGAGGATCTATAGTTTATGTGTACTACTGCAGCGACCATGGTAGGCCTCCGTACTGAAGGGAGTAGAGGCCCATAGGGTAGAGGATGTATAGTCTCTGTGTACTACTGCAGCGACCATGGTAGGCCTCCGTACTGAAGGGAGTAGAGGCCCATAGGGTAGAGGATCTATAGTTTATGTGTACTACTGCAGCGACCATGGTAGGCCTCCGTACTGAAGGGAGTAGAGGCCCATAGGGTAGAGGATCTATAGTTTATGTGTACTACTGCAGCGACCATGGTAGGCCTCCGTACTGAAGGGAGTAGAGGCCCATAGGGTAGAGGATCTATAGTTTATGTGTACTACTGCAACGACCATGGTAGGCCTCCGTACTGAAGGGAGTAGAGGCCCATAGGGTAGAGGATCTATAGTTTATGTGTACTACTGCAGCGACCATGGTAGGCCTCCGTACTGAAGGGAGTAGAGGCCCATAGGGTAGAGGATCTATAGTTTATGTGTACTACTGCAGCGACCATGGTAGGCCTCCGTACTGAAGGGAGTAGAGGCCCATAGGGTAGAGGATCTATATTTTATGTGTACTACTGCAGCGACCATGGTAGGCCTCTCTACTGAAGGGAGTAGAGGCCCATAGGGCAGAGGATCTATAGTTTATGTGTACTACTGCAGCGATCATGGTAGGCCTCTCTACTGAAGGGAGTAGATGCCCATAGGGTAGAGGATCTATAGTTTCTGTGTACCATTGCAGCGACCATGGTAGGCCTCCGTACTGAAGGGAGTAGAGGCCCATAGGGTAGAGGATCTATAGTTTATGTGTACTACTGCAGCGACCATGGTAGGCCTCCGTACTGAAGGGAGTAGAGGCCCATAGGGTAGAGGATCTATAGTTTATGTGTACTACTGCAGCGACCATGGTAGGCCTCCGTACTGAAGGAAGTAGAGGCCCATAGGGTAGAGGATCTATAGTTTATGTGTACTACTGCAGCGACCATGGTAGGCCTCCGTACTGAAGGGAGTAGAGGCCCATAGGGTAGAGGATCTATAGTTTATGTGTACTACTGCAGCGACCATGGTAGGCCTCCGTACTGAAGGGAGTAGAGGCCCATAGGGCAGAGGATCTATAGTTTATGTGTACTACTGCAGCGACCATGGTAGGCCTCTCTACTGAAGGGAGTAGAGGCCCATAGGGTAGAGGATCTATAGTTTATGTGTACTACTGCAGCGACCATGGTAGGCCTCCGTACTGAAGGAAGTAGAGGCCCATAGGGTGGAGGATCTATAGTTTCTGTGTACTACTGCAGCAACCATGGTAGGCCTCCGTACTGAAGGGAGTAGATGCCCATAGGGTAGAGGATCTATAGTTTATGTGTACTACTGCAGCGACCATGGTAGGCCTCCGTACTGAAGGGAGTAGAGGCCCATAGGGTAGAGGATCTATAGTTTATGTGTACTACTGCAGCGACCATGGTAGGCCTCCGTACTGAAGGGAGTAGATCCCCATAGGGTAGAGGATCTATAGTTTATGTGTACTACTGCAGCGACCATGGTAGGCCTCCGTACTGAAGGGAGTAGAGGCCCATAGGGTAGAGGATCTATAGTTTATGTGTACTACTGCAGCGACCATGGTAGGCCTCCGTACTGAAGGGAGTAGAGGCCCATAGGGCAGAGGATCTATAGTTTATGTGTACTACTGCAGCGACCATGGTAGGCCTCTCTACTGAAGGGAGTAGAGGCCCATAGGGTAGAGGATCTATAGTTTATGTGTACTACTGCAGCGACCATGGTAGGCCTCCGTACTGAAGGAAGTAGAGGCCCATAGGGTGGAGGATCTATAGTTTCTGTGTACTACTGCAGCAACCATGGTAGGCCTCCGTACTGAAGGGAGTAGAGGCCCATAGGGTAGAGGATCTATAGTTTATGTGTACTACTGCAGCGACCATGGTAGGCCTCCGTACTGAAGGGAGTAGAGGCCCATGGGGTAGAGGATCCATAGTTTATGTGTACTACTGCAGCGACCATGGTAGGCCTCCGTACTGAAGGGAGTAGAGGCCCATAGGGTAGAGGATCTATAGTTTATGTGTACTACTGCAGCGACCATGGTAGGCCTCCGTACTGAAGGGAGTAGAGGCCCATAGGGTAGAGGATGTATAGTCTCTGTGTACTACTGCAGCGACCATGGTAGGCCTCCGTACTGAAGGGAGTAGAGGCCCATAGGGTAGAGGATGTATAGTCTCTGTGTACTACTGCAGCGACCATGGTAGGCCTCCGTACTGAAGGGAGTAGAGGCCCATAGGGTAGAGGATCCATAGTTTATGTGTACTACTGCAACGACCATGGTAGGCCTCCGTACTGAAGGGAGTAGAGGCCCATAGGGTAGAGGATCTATAGTTTATGTGTACTACTGCAGCGACCATGGTAGGCCTCCGTACTGAAGGGAGTAGAGGCCCATGGGGTAGAGGATCCATAGTTTATGTGTACTACTGCAGCGACCATGGTAGGCCTCCGTACTGAAGGGAGTAGAGGCCCATAGGGTAGAGGATCTATAGTGTCTGTGTACTACTGCAGCGACCATGGTAGGCCTCCGTACTGAAGGGAGTAGAGGCCCATGGGGTAGAGGATCCATAGTTTATGTGTACTACTGCAGCGACCATGGTAGGCCTCCGTACTGAAGGGAGTAGAGGCCCATAGGGTAGAGGATGTATAGTCTCTGTGTACTACTGCAGCGACCATGGTAGGCCTCCGTACTGAAGGGAGTAGAGGCCCATAGGGTAGAGGATCCATAGTTTATGTGTACTACTGCAGCGACCATGGTAGGCCTCCGTACTGAAGGGAGTAGAGGCCCATAGGGTAGAGGATCTATAGTTTATGTGTACTACTGCAGCGACCATGGTAGGCCTCCGTACTGAAGGGAGTAGAGGCCCATAGGGTAGAGGATCTATAGTTTATGTGTACTACTGCAGCGACCATGGTAGGCCTCCGTACTGAAGGGAGTAGAGGCCCATAGGGTAGAGCATCTATAGTTTATGTGTACTACTGCAGCGACCATGGTAGGCCTCCGTACTGAAGGGAGTAGAGGCCCATAGGGTAGAGGATCTATAGTTTATGTGTACTACTGCAGCGACCATGGTAGGCCTCCGTACTGAAGGAAGTAGAGGCCCATAGGGTAGAGGATCTATAGTTTATGTGTACTACTGCAGCGACCATGGTAGGCCTCCGTACTGAAGGGAGTAGAGGCCCATAGGGTAGAGGATCTATAGTTTATGTGTACTACTGCAGCGACCATGGTAGGCCTCCGTACTGAAGGAAGTAGAGGCCCATAGGGTAGAGGATCTATAGTTTATGTGTACTACTGCAGCGACCATGGTAGGCCTCCGTACTGAAGGGAGTAGAGGCCCATAGGGTAGAGGATCTATAGTTTATGTGTACTACTGCAGCGACCATGGTAGGCCTCCGTACTGAAGGGAGTAGAGGCCCATAGGGTAGAGGATCTATAGTTTATGTGCACTATTTTACTTGGGGAGGAATCAATTTAAATTGGAGAGTTCTCGAAGTTGGGTCTGGCCTCGTACATGGGAATTTCTATCTCATGACTTCAAGTGTTAAGTACGAGGCCCTCGTGTTGACAACAAATACAAATAGAAATTAATTACTGAGTGGACAGCTGGCTCATGAAAGGCGTCTCGTACAGACGCTACTATATATGCTCTTATATCATAATACCATCCTGATATTCAATCTTCACGTTTTTTGCTCTATCACATGTTTCTTGCATGCAATTATTATCGGATTCTATAGTGTAACAATACTCTGTGTTGGCACTCTTGTTTCAATTCATTTCTTCGATCTGGCTTTCACAGGGAACTGCACGCTGCCCATCGGTGCTGTGGCCCCCGTCTGTCTGTGTCAGCACGGCTTCCAGGGAGCCTCCTGCGACCGGTGTAGGGACCACTTCGACCCCTCTCAGGGCTGTCAGGCCTGCGAGGACCACTACATCGGACTGGACACTGACTGCGGCGTGCTCTGTCTCCATGGCAACGCGAAGACTGCGGGTTAGTGTGGCACCCGAAATGTGACTATACATGTCATTAAAACGTTCACCCGAAGTGGGATGAACTAAGCTTCGACTTGGACTGCTTACTGAGTCTGTGCGCTGCACTCATCCTGGGGCATTCAGGATATTAGTGGTGTGTATGAATGCGCCGCTGTCACGGTGGTCAATGTAGGCCTATCTCCCTGCACGGTTAATGAATGCCTACGCATGATACGTTCTCAGGGGATTACATCTTCATCCAGGGCCTTATGCTGCTCCATATGCATGAAGTGCGCACGAATTACGTTACGTGCCATTCAAAGCTTAACCGGAATTCATGCTTTAGACTGTTGCATAGTTGAATACCAACCTTAACATATTTCACGACACATACATTCAAGTACTGGGTTATGTCTCTCACAGGAGGCCGGGACTGTGTATGCGACTCCACGACAGACCTGGGCTTCTGGCAAGGAACCCACTGTGACCTGTGTCAGCCAGGGTTCGCCTTACCGACCTGCACAATCTGCCTACCAGGTAATAGTCCAACAATGCGCGTTCAGAGAAAACATCCCAGCAAACCCCAACGTTTGCACAGCGTTGGTTTTTGGTTGTAATCACGTCATCTCAAAGTTAACATCAGAACAACATTGCTACAACGTTTGTCGCAAACATTGAACTAATAATTTCTAGCATACATTTCATAAAATAAAACCTTTGCTTTCTATTGAGATCCATGTGATTTTAGACAAGGAAAATAATAAGAATCGTACATATAAGTAAGTGTGCAATTTCGGCGTTTTTCTTCACATCGTTAGGTCTTTTATTATCTTATTATTACATTCACTGTATACTATAAACACTGTTTCGAATAACTCTCGCGTCTACTTTGTCCTTGAGTTCTATAATGTGGAGGGTTCAAGTGACGTTCTCTACTATGTGTTCCTGTACGTAGTATTGATGTCTTTGCCTGATATAGGTGTAGTGGGACCCGGCCAGTGCGACATCCCATGCACCGCTGGTCAGGGGGAATACCGGGACAAATATGACGTCATTGCGGCCAGCGATGATTGGCTGGAGCGCCAGCCAAACCGCGTTGACGCCGGCTGTGTGTGGGCGTCCCCCGACGCGACCAATCAGACGGTGACGGCGTGGCTGGGCTACACCAATGAGAACAGCCACAATGTGTACACGCCGGTCGGGCCGGACAACGTCATCACCGCATCGGACCAATCAGAGGCCGAGATCGACATCCAGCCGACCAAGCTGAGACCCGGCAAACACATGTATACCGCCAAAATAAGGCATGTGAAAGGCATCCCTTATATATATACATGCATATAGATGCTCTTTTTGTCTCACCAATGTTCGTATACCGTTACATAGTACCTTGTATGACTAACCAAACGAGTGCTAGACTATCCATTAGTAGATATGCGAAAATATTTAAAGTTTAGTGTCTTTTTAAATGACTGAACGTTTCGAAGAGCGAGATTCGAGCTTTCGGTTAGGGTGGAAAAACAGGTTCGCTATGACTATGGATGTGACTAGCGTATCAATGTTAGGTACACCACTTGCAGTGGCCTTGGTATGACGGACCACGTGACCTGGTACCTGGCGTATACCGCCGGCAACTCCGCCAGCATCTTCACCCTAGATGTCGCCACCGCCGCCACATGTGCCACGGACCCCAATCAGGTGACATTCGCTATCACCAGAATAAATATGATATGTGATAACATAATAGTTTTTTACTGAGAAACTTCAGCGGCTCCCAGATTGCGAGTTTCGCTTTTGACACCATGCATATTTCATATGATATGTGTGCGCTCTACATTTCATGATGGATACCAAGGCACCTACCATCAATTATGTATAGGATAATGTGGGGCTGCATAGAACAGGTGATCCTTTGGGCTTCATAGGAAGTATCAGATTATCTGCAGATTATCTGCGGAGTTTATTACTAATTTTTCTATCCACTGTAGGCACATTCATATTTTATC
Organism: Arenicola marina; assembly: GCA_964019135.1. Taxonomy (NCBI): domain Eukaryota; kingdom Metazoa; phylum Annelida; class Polychaeta; family Arenicolidae; genus Arenicola; species Arenicola marina. Next base: position 32,981,970 of record OZ025255.1, read on the forward strand.
GCATTATAATATACTCCTTGCAGATCGAGCCAGAGTTTGACAACGGGGGTTGTTTCTGTCACGAGGGTTACTGGGGCGACCGTTGTCAGTACGAGTGCCCCGGAGGGGCGTCCTCACCCTGCCACGGTCACGGCACGTGCCACACCCTCAGCGGCCGCTGCACGTGCCAACCCCACTTCACAACCGCCTCAAACTGCGCCCAATGCATGCCGGGATACATAGGCCTGGATTGCTCTGTGAGTACTAGGGACGACCACGTGGCACCGCGAGGAACGTTCACGGCCTCCATGGCCTCCTCGGGACCCTTCGTCACCTTCGACGGCGCCGTGTACAGGTTTGAAACCTTCGGAGACCATCTGCTGTTCGCGAGTCGCTCGCCAGAAGGCACTGATGTCCAGATTCAGGTTAGACACATACAAGGGTCGGGGTTCGACTCGGCGGGAGCGGCATACGCCATTGCCATAGCGACGGGGGGCGTGGTGCTTGAGATCTACGGGATGGGTCCGGACATCGCGATCGGTTTGGCGTCATCGACTTCCGGTTCCGGGTACGTCCTGCTGGACGGTGTACCCACGGGGTTAATCCCGGATACGTTTCTGGGCGGGTGGCTGCGGTGTAAGCGTGTGAGCGTGTCCCGCTACGTCATCTCGTCCGTCACCGCCACTAGCGGCCTCACCATCAACGTCCAAGTGACCGCCGGATTCCTGCTGGTCGACGTCATCGCCTCCGAGGACTTTTGCTCCGCGAGTCGCGGTCTGCTCTCCCGGTGTGACGGAGACCCCTTCAATGACTTCGTGTCGCTGGACGGCGTGGAGCTGGTGGCCACGGACCCCAACGTCACCTTGGACCAGGCTGCCATCCACCAAGTCTTCGGGGCGTCCTTCACGGTGGAGGAGGACCAGTCCCTCTTCACCCTGCCCCTCTCATCGGGACCTTGTCTCTACGTGGACGACACCAGTCTCCTCACCGAAACCCCTCTCTGCTCCTTCTCTAACTCGGACGTCACTGTTGAGATGAAGTTCAGGGTGGATTCCGGGTTACAATGCGGGGCCCTTTGGTCCTACGCCAGCCCATCGGCCGGGCCCAGCACGACTCTTCTGGTATGCAACCGGCGCGTCGAGGTCAACATAGGCGTTGTGACCCGACAGATGTCCTTCACCTTGATGCCTGACACGTGGTACCACGTCAGCGCCGTCTGGCGGCGGTCAGAGGAACTGCTGGTGTTGTACGTGGTGAGGGAGGACGGACATCTCAACAGCGACGTCTTCCAGTTTGCTGGGATGGGGCAGGATCTCCTAAAACCCTGTGGGAGCCTGAGACTGGGGCAATGGAATCCAGATTCCACCGGGGCTCCGGACTCCACCAAGCTCAACTGGAGTTACCGCGGATACTTGGATGATATCCGGATCTGGAACGCCAGACTCCAGGCGTCTCAGATCCTGAACCGGGCGTGGACAGCCGGGTGGCTGGGTGATAGCCAACAGCGGAAAGACCTGGCCAACATGTGGCTTATGAATGACGGGGCCGGGTGGACCACTGTTGATATCGTACATCGGATTCCGTTGTCGGCATTCACCCGGACTCCGTGGTCGCACCCTCGGTGGTCTGCCTCCTCTGGTAGGCTATCTGTGCTCCAGGCAGACCTGACCCACAGCTACCGCCGCCCTGGTGGTGTCCGTAACGCCACGCTGCAGCTACTGACATCGTTCTGCCGAGAGGCGGTCGACGCCGCCGTCGGCATGTTCTGTGGTGACTTCAACGTCGGCACCGCCTTCGTCAGCCTCTATTACGAGAAATGCCTTCACGACGCCGTGACGAGGGGCGGGTCCAGTGGCACGTATCCGGTCCTCGCCGCTCTGATAGACCAATGCCGGGCCTCCGACACGGCAGGCACGGCCACCTATGATAGAGACAGATTCCTGTGTACCAGGTACCCAGACCTCGACCACCCGTGGAGGAACAACTGCAGCGAGCTGTGCGTTTCCGGAGCGATGGTCAGAGACGGCGGTGGCGCGGACACGTGTCGGTGCATATTGGGCTTCTGGGGTGAAAATTGCGAACGGACCTGTCAGCACGACTGCGCCGGGAATCCCTGCGAGCAGGTGGGCGGGGCCTGTATCTGCCCTCCGACCTACCAGACGGACGGCCTCAGCTGCTCGGGTTGCCATGACGACTGGTATGGCGCGGACTGTGCCTCGGCGCGGTCTCTGCATAGGTCCAACGGCTCTCACCACGCGTGTCACGTGTTCGGCGGGTCGGCCCACGTGATGCTGGACGGCCAGACCTTCACACTGCAGTCCCCCGGGATGTACACCCTGTACGCCGGCAGCCGGCTGCAGATCTACGCCCGACTCGTGCCCTGCGCTGATGAAACAGCGGCTTGTGTGAACCAAGTAGTGATAGACAAAGCCGGAGACCGGGTCGCCGTAAGGCTGCCCTTCACAGCCGAGACGGATGGCTTCCTCACCTGGCTGAACGGCCAGCCGCACAGCGTGGACGTCACGTGGGAGATCTCAAACGACCTGCAGCTGGAATATCTATCCCCCACGGTCGTCCTGGTTACCGTCTACAGCGCGCGACTCCAAGTGACCTTGACCTCAGTGGCGACTGTCATGAATGTTGACATCCGCGTCCCGAGTGCAGACTGCGCCTCAAGTCGGGGTCTCTGTGGTAACTGTGACGGTGACGTCGACAATGACTTCAACATTGGTCCCAATGACGTCATTAGGCACTCTGACGTCACGCAGTACATCATCGAGCATAAATTTGCGACATATTTTAGAATTGACAGCGACTCTGGATTCGTGTTTGAAGACGCCGACGGCGTGCAGCAGGAATCCCGGGACCTGGATCGGGCCAGCTTTGGTCTGCGATTCATTAACTCCAGCTCCCGATCACATGAGTTTGATCTCGCGGGTGACTTTAACGTCTTCACCATCGAGCTGAAATTGAAAGCTTTCACTCCCACTGCTGCCAGGCAGTGCTACCTGAGCTTCGTAGGTGGAACAAGGTCAATCCATCTGGAGATACGATCTGGAGGCTTGTACATCACAACCAGCAATAACATGACGATCGAGCTTGGTATCGTGGTGTCCAGCACATGGCAACACGTGGCCGTAGTTTATGACCAGGTATCTGGAGGGTGTAACGTCTACAGCCTGTGGGAGACCGGCCGCGTGCAGACCGCCACTGTCCACCTGGGACCACGTGTCTTCCCGACGAGAGGTGTCGTCGTGTACGGAGGTTCACCCTATGACCCTAATCCCTTCCAGGGGTTGCTGGATGACATCCGGTTCTGGCACAGGGGCTTCTTCCTCCAGGACGCCATCCTCAGCGCCAGGACGGCCGTCGACGTCCGCTTCAGTGGCCTCAGCCACCATTGGACCTTCGCAGAGGGGGCGGGTTACCTCACGCGGGATAGCGTTGGAGGTGTGCTGGTGGAAATCCCTGAAATAGGCGGCCCGTTATGGCTGCTGACCGACTCCGACACCATGATCCGCCACGCTGCGCCAGCACCTACCAGTGATCCAGACCTGGAGTGGTGGTTCAGAGATCGGGATTCAGACCTCGGGCGACTCTGCAAGTCCGTCCTCAACAAACTCCAAACGACGTGTACCATCTCGGACCCCGGACTCTGGACTTTCGCTTACTATTCCTGCCTGAAGGGGATCCAGATCAGACCGACGCTGGATACCATCCTGCCGCCAGCCACCTTTCTGGCCTCCTATTGTGACTTCATCGATCAGGCTCCGGAGAATCCGGCAGCTGGAGTCTGTACCGAATTCCCGTTTCTTTCCGATTCAGACATGTGCAAAATGACGGATCACTGTCGATTTGGGGAAGTCGAAAACGCCTCTTGCGCTTGCCACAGTGGTTACTGGGGCGAGGACTGCTCGAAGGTCTGCCCAGGCGGGGTAGACGGTCCTTGTAGCGGCCGTGGACAGTGCCTTCAGGACTCCGGGACATGCGTCTGCGACTCCACGTGGTCAGCTGAGACCAACTGCGCCACCTGCCGGGCGGGGTGGACGGGACCCTCTTGTGACATTCTCCCGCCAGGCGTCACTCCGCCGGGGAACGACACAGCGGGGTATGGACGGCAATACGCCTCGATATTCGGCACGTGTCGTGTTCGGACTCTCAAGGGATCCCTGTTCCGCCTGAGAACCACAGGGGAGTTCTACTTGCTGCGCGCACCGACCGGTCTACGGGTTCACGTCAGGGTGACCATGTGTCACGGAGACGTTCCCTGCGTGACGGCTGTGGGGGTGCGCCGCGGGGCGGACACCGTGGTGGTCCGGGCGGGGTACGCCACATCACACCCACCTTTCACCTGGTACAACGGCGTCAGCGTCGACCCGTTGGTCGCCATGGATCTAGGGGGCTTCACCGGGATTCGGACCTCCACGTTTGCTGTCAGGATTACTGGGCCGTTATCTCTGGAGTTGGTAGTAAGGCAGGTCGGCAAGTCCCTCTCCGCCTCCGTGTCCATTGCGCAAGAAGTCTGCACGGAGACCACGACACTGCTCTCAATGGCAGGACATTGCGATCCAGACATCGACGACCTTCTGGATCCGTTCGGGAGTCCGTGGCGTGTACCCGTTGGGGAGAGTCTCTTCGGCGTCCTGTACGGAACCAATGAATACGGAGAACGGGATATACCCTCTGGAGCCGGCTATTGCCTCCATTTTGACGGCATGACCTGGGTAGCCACTGACAACACCCTCGACGTCCTGGATAGCCTTCGGGATCTCACCATCGAGTTCCACATCAATCCGGATGATCCTATCGGAGTCGTTCTGACCTACATGGCTGACACACGATTCGTGGTGACCCTGAACTCCAGTCTGTGGATCCAGATAGGGGAGGAGATCCATGACACCGGTCTGGACATACATGTTAACACCTGGCACCAGATCCTGATAGTCTGGCAGAGCGCGGTCCGCAGTCTCACCGTCTACGTGGCTCCGGAGAACGGTGCGCTGGTGTCCGCCACGTTCACGGTGACCCGCCACAGGGTGTGGGCCGCCAACGGGATCCTGATCATCGGAAGTAACTTCGCAGGACGTCGGGGTTACTTTGGTCCGGGATTGATCGGTTTCTTTGATGAACTCCGGATCTGGCATCGTGTCTTCACGCGAGTGGACGTCGAGGCACATATCGGGTTACCGCTGGGTGATTCCGTCCGCCATCTTGTCGGCCACTGGAGCTTCGACGAAGGCGAAGGCAACATATGTAGGAGCGGCCTTGGATCGACTGCCCTCATCATTGACGAGTACGAATGGTCATTGTCCGTACCAACCTGGAGACTCTCCTACGCTAGGATACACATCCGGGTGATTGCGTCCTCGGTGTATTTCCGCGATGCCGACCTGGCGCGGCGAGCAGCTGAGAAGTGCGACCGCCTGCTGGTGGCCTCCACGCTGACCGCGCCCTGTCTGGCGCCCGGGCTGCAGCAAGCCATGCTGGCGTCCTGCCTCCAGGACGTGGCCGCTGGGGGGAGCCTCTGGAGCTCGCTCCACGTGGTCCTCGCCGTGGCTGACGTGTGCTGGATGCAGCGCCGAGTGGCCCAGTGGCCCGCGCGGCCGTTCTGTCGGGAATTCCCGAGCGGTTATTTCCCGAGCGTCGTTGGCGCGTCCTGTGGTACTGAGTGCCACTTCGGGCGGCTTCACGATGGACCCGCCGACCGCTGCGCGTGTCTCAACGGCTTCTGGGGCGCGGCGTGCGACAGAGGGTGTCCCGGGGGCTCCGCAAACGCCTGCCACGGACACGGCGTGTGTCGCCAAGGGACGGGGGCGTGCAGCTGCGAGGGTCACTGGCAGGGTGATGCAGACTGCGCCTCGTGCACGCCGGGCCGCGCTGGGTCGGACTGCTCCCTGGGAGTGGTCCCACCCTCCGGTAGCCATGACAACGGTCGTTTCATCCTCAGCGTGACGGCCAACGGGTTCTGGCGAGTGCTTGACGGGTCCTCCTTCGTGTTCCAAGGGGTCGGGGTCATCCAGGTGTACCAGTCCAGCGGGCTGACTCTCCAGGTAGGTCAGGCCCGCTGCGCCAACCACGTGGTATGCGTCACTCTTCTCGGCCTCGATATAGGTGGCGCCACTGTCGTTCTCCACGTGGGAAGCCCCAGTTCGGGTCACACGCTGTTCATCGACGGCCGGTCTGTGGTGATATGGGACACATCCCCGCGGACCATAGCCCCCGGGTACACCATTCACAGGACGGACATGTACCAGTACACCGTCACGGGCCCCGCCGGCTTCACACTCATCATCACCATCCAGGTCACCCATATGGATGTCGTTCTGGCGATCCAAGAGTGTGAGTCGGCCACTGGCTTGGCAGCTCCATGCAGACCGGCCTCGCCATCCACCTGCGCCGTGCACGACCTCAGGTGCTTGATTCAGACCCAGGGACTGGCTCGATACGCCGCCACAACCACGCTGATACTGTCCACCGTAACCGATTACTGCCTGTCATGGGGGGTCGACATCACGGTCAGTATCTTCAGAGATATTCCTGGAATCCGCTGGACACCCAACTTCGCCGTAGTAGTAACAGGTCATGATCCGGCCGTGTCAGAAATACTCCAACATGAGCTGGACCACCCACAAATCACGGTAGAAATTACAGTGCGAGTCATCGTCCCACAGGGAACCATCTTCCGCTACACGAAGGACAAGACATTTGCCATAGCCATCTCTGACGGGTATGTTGTCATCGTGTATGATAACCATATCATCACAACCACCGTAAGGCTGGACGTTGATGTCATCATTCATGTCGGGTTTGTTTACGTGAGATCCACGGGACGCATCACCCTGGTCTGCCATTCCGGATTGTCGGTAATCCAGATCTGGAGAGGGGATTTCCTTCCGGATTGCCTGCCACCAGGTGGCGCGGTGAGCCTGGGAGGCGGCCTCGGGTCAAGCGGTCCTTATTTTACCGGCACCTTCATGAGAGTCGTCTGCTGGAGGCACCAGCTCACCGTGGCACAAATGGTGCACCACAGCACTATCGCACTTCCGGTTGGTGCGGTTGGCGGGAGAACGATCTCGTGGGAGTTCCTCGAGGGTTCCGGCGCCACGAGCCGAGATACCAGCAGCGGGAACAGGATCTACATTCCCAGCGACCAGTCCTGGACATCCACAGCCTTCGTTTTCATATCCCGAACCTACGTGAAATTTGACATCGTCGTGAGATACCCGGATGTCGCCATTGAAAGAATCGCCATCGAGGCATGTAACGGGGTTTTCTATCGCAGCGCTATGGCAACGGCCTGCGGTGCCATGGCAACGACGTTATCCATCAATCACTGGGCGTGTCTCAACAGCATAGCGACCAGCGGCGATACGACCTCGGCCCTCGGCCTCACGCTCACGTTCGCCTACACGTGCCAGCTAGCCCTGGACCTCCCGGAATACCCCGCCAGACAGCTCTGTAATGGCTTCCCGGACGGCAACTTCCCGGTGTACATCGGCAAGGAGTGCGACAGGACCTGTATCTTCGGCCGTCGGGACCCGTATGACGCGGACGTGTGTCGCTGCGCCGTGGGGTACTGGGGCGAGGAGTGTGACCAGATCTGTCAAGGGGGTCCCGACATGCCCTGCAGCGGACGCGGGCGATGCGACGGCGACGGCGCATGCGCGTGTGACACAAAGTGGCAAGGTATGTCATGGACAGGTTTCTAAGGGTTACAATGTTTCAATCCATCTAAAGCTGACGCCTTTACACGAATCAGTACAGAAAACCGGTTTATCTCCATGAAATTGTGGCAAATGCTACATGTGAGTAATGCGTGGACAATGCTGAAACAATTACTCGAGCTAGCATAGAATAATGAGACTTTATCACGCGGCTAATTCATTACTTGAGACTTTTTAATCGTCGAAAGTGTGTAATCAGTGTATAATGTATGCTTGATGCCTCAAATGTACCATATGAGTAGCTTCTATCTGTGCTGTCGTGTATGTTTCACAATAACAACGTTTGAAGCGTGGGAATCCTTGCATCATCATGAAGGCCCCACCATATCATTATATGATAACCTTTAAGAAACTTATAACACTCCCATCGTTTCCTAGGTGATGCCCTGTGTTCGACCTGCACCCCGGGCTGGTCTGGGCCAGACTGCAGCTTTGTGACCAGCGAGGTGCCCCCCAGCCTCACCAGAGCTGTCTGTAAGATGGGCACCCACGGGGAGGTCACAAACTTCCATGGCATCAACTTCGATGTTGAACACCCGGCGTTATACTACATGGTCAAAACAGATGTCCTGTCGGTGATGGTAAGTTCACTCAAGACTTTCACCTGAGAGCTTCGTCAGACAATAAGTATGTGACTCCTAATTTGTCGTAATTTGTCCGGCACGTTGGGTTAAGTCGGATCATTAATGATCCAATGACACTTCGAGGGACGAATGATGATTTGGAGCCCACCGCCTTTTTTCTTCCACAAATTATTAAATTCAATTTGAATGAAACTGAATGTATCCTTTGAGATACAGTTTGCGTTGACAGTTTGCGTTACATAGGTTCTGCTATGCGATTTCCAGGTACAGGAGAGCCACTGTTCGGACAGAGGGGACCTCCCGTACCTATGTATCCAACAGTCCATCGTGACGTTCTACGAACAGATCTTCACCGTGGTACTGCGTCCCAGAGAAGCCAAACCCTCGGAGCTGGACTTTGTCTTTTACATCGGCCGGGACCAATTCGATGAAATAGGCACCAGGAATGTCACACTTCTGTCTGGCTGCACTCTGAGCGTGACCCACAAGTCGCCGTCATACTTCGAACTGTCGCTATGGAACTGGCGCATGCGCGTGGTGTTCAGAAGACGGCAATTCTCGCTCAGCGTCAGAGTTAATTTACGGAAGAAGGAATGTTGCGGTGTGACCTTGATTGGCCTCTGCGGACCCTGCCCCACGTGTGCCCAAGGCCGGAGACCAAACCGAGACTGTCCTGTCGACGGAGAATTCAACCCTGATGAGAGTGACGTCACGACCATTGTTCCTTATACCGACGCCACAGTCGACGGTTTGACAACCGTATCAGCGCTACCTAGCAACGGATCAGTGACGTCAGTAACTACCATGGAAACAGTGACGTCCCCACCAGACAATGGGTCCAACTCCGATCAGAACGAAGGCGTGGTTGATATATCAATAAATGACACCGACGAATCTTTGCAAGATAAGATTAATGGCACCATAGTGTTGAAACCCGATCTCCCAGATAATATCCCGGAGGATGCCAACGTGTTCCAATATCCAGGCTTCGACGCCGGCCAATGCATCTGCTTCCAAAGGAGCTCCGGCATCTCCAGGGGGCTGGAACCCTTCGCCGGCGGCCGGTTCACCACCGTGGAGTTTTACGTACGGACCTGCCAGAGCCCGAGATGTCACGGGACCCTGTGGTCGTACGCCTTGAGGAACTGCCTCGCGATACTCCACCAGACGGCGCTGCAGGTGGCATACGGCGACGCCATTATCTTCGACGCGGGAGTCCAACTGGAGGACCACCGATGGAACATGATATCCATGGTCGTGGACAACGTCAAGCACCTGGCCTACCTCTACCTGTTCGACCACACCGGGGCGCCACGCTACTGGTCATTCGACCTCCCGGAGGCCCTGGAGTCACCCGGACACGTGGCCCTGGGTCGGTGGCAGCCCGCCGGGGATGGCTCTAGTCCGGAGGCCACGGATACCTTCGATGGGTGCATCGACGACTTCCGGATATGGAGCAAGGACTTCGGTCCGTATGAGGTCATGCGTAACTGGGGCAGGTCACCGTCAGGAAACGAAGACCAACTTGTGGCGCTGTGGAAATTCGATGTCGTGAAAGGTAAATATGTGCCGTACAATACTATTTCTGTGCCACGAGAGAAAATCGTCATTGTCCATGTAACACTGAAGAGGGAAGCCTACAGAGGAATCCATTATTAAAGTACATGTAATTATAAAGGGATGATGTAGCGTCCTGCGGCATATTTCACATACATAGTTTAGCCAGCTACGGGGCTTAGTCGGCTAACATCGCCGATCATTTAGATGGTATTTTGAGCTGACTAAGGCCCGTAGTCGTCTAAATTGCGTTCGTGAAATCCGCCACTGGTAGCATCTAACACGTCACATAGCGTGTCTCACAGAGTCGCCTTGTCTTGCAGGATCCACGACCTTCGATGCGGTGGCGCAGGCCAGATTTGAGATCCCTCCCGATTTGTTCCGTCGTCCTCGGCTGATACAGTCTGATGCACCCTTGGTACTGACGGGAGAAGGCGCCAGTGTACCCATTAACAATGACTCCAGGATGAACGGCAAGCGAAGGAAGAGAGCCGCCAATGCCCTGCAAGACCCCACACAGGCCACGGAATTCTGTGATGGGCTCTTCAACAAAGGACCACTGAAAGAGTAAGTATATCCGAGTGTGAGATGTTATTTAGATGGTACGATCCCAATGTAATGTGGACCAAGATGAAAGAGTTATGTCCTATGGCGTGTTTCAATAAGTTTTCAGTGTTCAGTGGTTCGATAACTTGTCTACTGTCATTGTTGCATTGAAATCACCTCTGATGACGATATGATACGTATTTCAGTACATGCGAGCTGATCGGGGAGTCCCTGCGCAAGGCGTACAACGCACAGTGCATCCAGGATGTCTTCACCGCCGGATCCGGAGCGGCGGCCCTGGACTCGCTGGTTGACTTCTCGGACTACTGCCAGGACGTGTTGGGGTTGGCCCAGTGGCCTGCGCAGCCGCTGTGCGCGCAGTTCGACACTGGTTTCCCGGACTGGATTGGCGCGCTGTGTGACGTGCCTTGTTACTTCGGCCAGAAGTCGCCGGCCGCTCCGGGCGTGTGTCAGTGCTTCGACGGCTTCTGGGGGTTGTCGTGTGACGCTGAATGCCCAGGTGGCAGTGCCAGTCCCTGCTCCGGAACCATGCCATGTAATAAAGTCTCGGGCCAGTGTCAGTGTCCAGTAAACAGAGTGGGGTCCGATGATTGTTCGGCCTGCTCGCGGGGCTGGTATGGCTCGGACTGCTCCATCACCCACTCGGGTGGACAGCAGGACGATACCCATGCCGCGGCGCTGGTCTCCAGTACCGGGATTGTGCACACCACCAGCGGCCTGACCTTCCGGCTGACACATCATGTGGGTGAGGTGCACCTGCTAAATATATACCCGTCACTGGCGGTGCAGGCGAAGATCATCCGCTGTCACGGAACCCGCTCCTGCATGTCGTTTATCGGCGTCAGGGTTGGGGATCCCACGCACGGCTATGTCGTGGTGTCACTGGACGCCCTGAAGCCCTCGTCCCTTGGTGTCACCCTGAATGAGACACCCTTAGCGCTAGACCACCCGCTCTACTACCACGGCTTCCACATGCACCGCATGTCCCCGAATGAGGTAGAGCTGGTCATGTATCCAGGGTCCCGAGTGGTCGTCCGCACCATTGGAAGGCACCTCGGTCTGAGCGTTGTCCTATCCCGGACTAACCTGGCGGAGATGACTGGGCTTCTGGCTGGGACTAACGCCAGCGACCCCTCGGCAGCCATCGCCGGCCTGCTGGACACCGGTGGATATGCCCAACCGCTAGACTTCTGCAGGGAGTCGCAGGTGAAGCAACCATCGCAGGGTAGTATGGTCGTCGGTTCAGCGCTTGTGAAGGGCCTTCCGGTCAGTAAAGGACAGGCTCTCAATCACACACAAGTGTCAGCCGCGGTCCTCCGGGACATCGTGGCTTTGTGGGAAGTGGAGACCTGCGATGTCCTCATCACCTACCCTTCCGAGGCGTACAGACAACAGACCACGGGTGGGTTCAGTCTCGCCTTTGGCCAGTCAGCCGCCTACTCATCAGTCCCCAATCGAGACCTAATGGGAGGAGACTTCACCGTCGAAATGCTGCTGAAAGTAGAGAATACAACTGACCCGTCAATCATCTACTCCGTGGCTTCAAATGAGACGTTCGCACTGTTGCACGACCAGTCGCGCGTGGCGATCTTCCACGGGGGGACTTTCTACAATACCAGCCTCGAACTGGAGCCAGCGGCATGGACCAAAGTTATCGTGACCTACGAGCTGCTCACCGGTGAACTGGATGTCTATACCGTCACCGGGCAAGGGCGCGTGGAGCGTAATGTGGTCGATCTGCCCTCTGGACTGTTCAGCCGCCCTACGACCTTAGCACTCGGCCAGTGGCAACCCCCGGAGAACGGTCAGGTCCACGTGCCGTTGGGGAACTTCAGGGGTGAGATCGATGACTTCCAAGTGTGGGATATCCTCGTGCAGCCCACCTTGGTTACCGACACGGGCGCGTTGTCACTTCCCAGCAAGGAGCCGTACATGAGGGCCGCCTGGCAGTTCGACGAAGGACACGCCAATGTGGCCACGGATACGCGACTCCGACGATCCTTCCACCTGCCCGACGGACCGTGGCTCTCCCCCGTGTGGACCCCGTCGACCTCCCACGTGGTGAACGACGACGACCAAGACTCCGATCCTCTGGCGTTAGACCTCCAGGACCCAGCCGTGCTATCGGTGTGCACCGCCATGACGTCACATGTCCGCGATCGATGCGGCGGAGTGTCCGAAGCCGTTTTTGAGATGTTTGCGACACTCTGTATGCAGGACGTGACAGCACAAGGAGATACAGTGGCCGCAGCCCGGGATACCATATTCCATCTCAGTGACATTTGCCATCAAGACTTTGATCCCGCAAATTGGCCGGCAATCGAATTGTGCCCCGTTGATGGCGACAAATCCAATTCCAGACCAGGGAGCGACTGTAAAATACGGTGTGTGTATGGCACTGGGGGTCACCAGGGGGCGTGTCAGTGTGAATCAGGTCACACCGGTAGCCAATGTGACGACGTGTGCCCAGGCGGATCGTGGCACCCCTGCGCTGATCACGGCCAGTGCCTCAATCAGACCACGTGTCTCTGCGAATCAAACTGGGATGGCTCGTCGGCGTGCGACGGCTGTGGCACCAACTGGTATGGCACTGACTGCAGCGTCATGGTGTCTTCTTCCGCCAATTCCCGGGACCACGTGGCGGTGGTAACCCCGACGTCGGGGTATATCACCTTTGATCAGGTGGCCGTGGACTCACCGAACGCCAATGGGGTGTTTACGCTGTTCAGGTCCGCGGATACCGGCTTAGAAATCCAGGGTCATCAAGCCCTGTGTGAGCAAGGATCCTGTTTGGACGCTGCATCGATACGCTACGGGGAGGCCACCGTCTCAGTATACCCAATATCTGGAGACGCACCTCTTGTCTTCCTCAACGGTGAAAGGTTATCGTTCACGGCGTCGAAAGTCGAAGTGACGACAGAGTTTTCGCTTGAGGTAACATCGCCCAATGAGCTCAGAATATTAATCAAGCCCCAGAGCACTCCATCCCAAGTCATCATCAACACAATGGATCACCTGATGCAGATGATGTTGCGGCTGGACACATCGTTATGTTCCACATCGAGTGGGCTTCTTGGATCCTGCGACGGAGATGCCGACAATGATTTGTCGGTTGACAAATCAAGTGCGTCTCGCGATTCGCTGACCAGAGCCAATGAAGCAACCTTCGGGGTTGAGGTTGAGGCCAGCCTGTTCGCATCGGACGGCGAGCAGATGGTGTACAAGAGCAGTCGGCCCGGCTACGCCTTGTCATTCAATAACACAGCCGGCCGATCACAGCCGCTGACCTATGTCTTCCCCAATCAGCGACTGGCGCGGGCGGACGGTGGCGATGTGTCCATCAGCCTCCTGGTGAAGCCCACACAGCCTGGAGGCGTCATCTTCTCCTATGGAAAGCACAAGACGTTCGCTCTGACGAGTACCCATGGCAACGTGACCGTCCACTGCGGGGACGAGGAGCATGCCACGAGCTGCGTGCTCCAACCGGACACGTGGAACCAGCTTATCATAGCGACAAATGGCGAGGGAGGGACATTACACTTCTACCATTTCTCAGAAGACGGGCACCTGCTGTACGACCAATACGAGACGGCGTGCACGAGGCTGATGGAGCCCGAGGGACGCCTCACGCTGGGGTCCTGGCAACCCGCTCCCGATGGCGTCCAGAGGTCCTTGATTCCATTCGTGGGTCAAATAGACGAGCTGTCCATCTGGATGAGCCGTCTACCGTACGCCATCGTGTACCAACTCTATCACCTGAACGCCAAGCCTCGAGCCTTCAGCAGGGACCTGCTGTACCTGTACAAATTCTCGGAAGGCCTGGGGTTCACGCCGCACGAACTGGTAAGGGGTACCAACATGGAGTTACCGACACCGCCCTGGCCGCGACCTCTCTGGAGCGAGGCTGATCTGGATCTGTCTGACCTGGATGCCGCTGCCAACTCCGGACCGGTGAGGTCAGAGGATGTGGAGGCCCTGTGCGATGACGTCTTTCGCTGGTTGGAGGGTAACACCTCGTGTCTAGCGACCCTCGGATCAGACGTGGCGTCGCTGTACAAAGTGAGGTGTCTACACGCCGGGACGGTACGCGGAGCATATTTCCCCATGATGTCGGTGATTCTGCTGTGTCAGCACAATACTGGCACCGAGTTATCCCTGACGACTTGGTGCGACAGGGAGGACATCCCGGAGTGGATGCAGATGTATTGCACGACATGCAATTTCGGGACCGCCTCGGCACTGGAGTGCAAGTGCGATCCCGGCTACTGGGGCGACGAGTGTGACGGCGTCTGCCCCGGTGGAGAGCTCACGCCATGCCACGGGCACGGGCAGTGTAATGGGGACGGCACCTGTACGTGCATGGCCCACTACAATGGCGAGGCTTGCGAGGAGATGGCCTGCCAGAGCGGTTGGATTGGCCTTGACTGCGCCCTCCACCTACCATCCCAGTCCCCGACACCGGGCAACTTCACCCACGCAATAGCGCAGCTACAGAGCAAAGGGCGCGTGACGTCACTGGATGGTACGACGCTGGACCTGACCACGCCGGGAATCTACAACATCCTCGGGACCTCCACGGTGACCGTCTGGACGCGACTCGTCAGCTGTCCCTGCCCACCGCGTCAGGATGCGTACTGGGACTCAGTCATGGTAACCTGGGGGGATCAGTTCGTGTTCCTCAACGTGTCCAGTCATCATCCGGATTACATCGAGATCTGGACTCTTCAGGATCAGTCACACCAGGTGATCACCGTGGTTGACCTGGATCGGGTGTACGTCCGGCGGAGCGGCCCGCGCGTCCTGGAGGTGACGGTGCCCGGGGAACAGCTGACCGTGGTGGTTGCCGTGTATGAGGACGGCCTTTTCATCGTTGTGAAGACCGCCAGCGACGCGTGGCGGGCATACGGCGGACTACTGGCGCCGTGTAACTTCACAAGAGCGGTGGAGAGCCTAGGCTGTGGAGGCGTGACGTCATGCGACGATCGCGGGGACTCCTGGGACATGACATGTGCTGTGACTATCACTCGCGTCAATGTGGAGACCTTTGTGACGTCATTCGTCGTCACTAGCGACGTCTATGACGCGTTGGCTGGCGCCTCGCTGGTGGTGGACACCATCGGCGCGTGTCTCTACTTCGACGACAACGGCATGTCGACGTCCAACCTGACACTGCCCTCCGGCTCCTTCACGCTGGACCTCATGGTCAAACCGCTGGTGTATGGCGGCGTCATCCTGTCCTACTACCACACTGAGGTCTTCATGATCACGGTCCACGGTGACGGTGTGTCCTTGATGTACGGCCCCACAGTGCACCACACCGGCCTTATTGTGAGGCTCAGCGTGTGGGCGAAGCTCGCGTTATACTGGGACAGCGACACCGGACTCTGTGAGGTGTACACGACAGGCCCCGACGGAGAGACCCGGGTCTTCACCGTGGCCATACCAGACAGCCGGGTGTTCGCCAGCGGCGGGGCCCTGGCCTTCGGGCAGCGTCCCCCGGGGGCAGGGGGCACGGCGTACCCGGTGGTGGCGGGGGTCTTCCGCGGCTATATCGACGAGATCCACGTCTGGAGTCGGCCCCACAACCCGGCCCTGGTGGCCGCCACGTGGCGAATGGCGACCTCCGTGGACACCCCAGACCTGGACCTCTGGTGGGACTTCAGCGACGGGGAGGGTCTGGTCGCTACGGAGCGACAACGCGGCCAGCATGTGACCGCCATATCGCGGTACGACCCCCCGCTGTGGGTACCCAGCGACTTCCTGCTGGAGCCCCCTCCAGGGAGACCCCAGGGACTGGCGACGGCTGAGCTCGAGGTCTCGCTGACCGACGCCAGACTCGCGTGTCATGTGTCCATCGATGAGACCATACAACGACCGATCTGCGATGTGGTAACGCCCCTTAGTTACGCTGACGTCGTCACGGGCCACTGCGAGAAGCACGTGCTGGCGTCGGGTAATCTGTCCACAGCAAAGGTGGCGGCCGATCATCTAATGCTGCTCTGTTCGCTCGTCACTGGAACCCCGGTCACTTTACCACCCGAACAATGCCTCTTCGGTATCCTTGAACAGAATAGTACGTGCGACTGCCAGCCTGGCTTCTGGGGCGCTCAGTGTGACAAGCCGTGCCCATCGCATGAGGCCTTTGTCTGCTACAACCACGGCCAGTGTAGTCCAGACCACGGCCACTGCGTCTGCGAGCAGCGTTGGCTCGACAAGACGTTCCTCGTGGATTTGGCGCAGTATAACGTGTGGTCTCACATACGGGTATCTAGCGACAGGCAATACGCGTGCTCTGGATGCACGGATGGGTGGTTCGGCGTTGACTGTAACGTGGCTACCCTGAACGTCTCCGTGGCTCTGCAAGCCCGCTACCACGTGGCTGTGGTGGTCGGCAGCCTGGTGACCCTGCTGGATGGAGCGCTGTTCGAGATGATCACCCCAGGTCCGTATCAACTCCTCCTGGTCGGGGACATATCCCTCCAGGTCATGACCCTGCCCTGCCTGTACAACCACCGGTGTCGCCAACTCACCGAGGTGTCCGTCAAGCAAGGCGCCAGCGTCGTGTCCGTGACTATTATCGACGGCAATCTCACGGTGTGGAGCCAGCAGGATGACGTCATCAGGCAGCGGACTCGGGCGGAAACCACAGGTGGAATGCTGGCGATTGGAGAGATCCAGGTGCGATGGCACCTTCGGGATCATCTGCGGCTGTACCTGGGGAACGACCTGGAGATCGTGGTCGGGATGGCGAGCGGGCAGCTGCTGTGCGGGGTCCAGGTTCCCGTCACCCTCACGGGGATACGCGGGTTGCTGGGCGACGGAAGCGGCAACGGGACGTGGGTGGATGACCTGAACTTCGGGCCCTTGGAATCACCCAACGGCGACCTGTCCAATGAGGACCTGCTCAAAGGCGTGCTCAGTCGCGCCTACGTCACCACCAACCTGAAGCGGCAGTATTCCGTCCCCGTAGGAGACTCCCACCTCCACACCCTGAGCGCCCACCCGCACGTCACCAGCGCTGGGTTCATGATTCGTTTCCAGCACGCCCAGCTGGTGTGGCGGAGTACCACCCAGCTGTCCGTGATGTCCGGACTGACGTTATCTTTCTGGATTCGGCTGGGCGGAGAGCTACATGACGGTAGAACAACCCAGGTGGTCCGCCTCGTGGTGTCCACAGTACACGTGGTGATGCAAGTCCGCGGGGACGTCGTGGTCCTCATCTGGGGGGAGCACACCGTCATCACTTCGCTGACAGTGGCGGCCGGCAGATGGCAGCACTTGTCGGTGACGTGGAGGGCTCTGGACGGACGCGTACAGCTGCACCAATGGAGCTTTATGGGGACGACATCCTTCACGCAGTACCAGATCGGACTCGGCTTGTCTCTGGAATTGCAAGCTATCGAGGTCGGTTCTTCGACGGCCGTCGAAGTCGACATAGATTTTATCCGGAGCTACCAGTATGCCCAGAATCTGCGTCAGATCCAGGCCGGAATGTACGACTACCAGGATGCCCGCTACATGAAATCCAGCACAGGATTATTGTGCCTAATTCTCCTCGATGAAGGGACCGGACCATCTCCTATTGCTACCTTGTATCCTTCTACAGCGGATACGGGATTGTCGGTCCTTGGACGCTTTAACTATGACGGACAAAATGGCGTCGCAACATGGCTGCCATCTGATATCCCCGTTTGGGACGTTCTTGAACCCACTGACCTCCCGATGGTGCCAGATGAAGACATTGTCAGACGCTGTCTCAATGCCACGTCCCCGTTGCCCGTAGCAACGCATTGCAGTAACCTCGGATCCGTGCTTCAGATATATCTGGAGACGTGCATCCGCCATTCCCTGGACGCGTCTGGATCTGATATATCCGACATCCTGACTGCAGTCCTGGCCTTTTACTGCCGAGGTGTCAATGACCTGGATGAATGCCAATTTGACGGGTACCTGGACCTCTGCTTGCACCTTGATGACGTCATCCCGATCTGGATTTGGATCCTGATCGCGGTGTGTGTCGGTGTGGTGGTGGTGAGCTGCACGGGGTGTCTCGTCGTCATTTGCATCAAGAAGAAGAAGAAACGACGCCACAGCATTAATTCCGAAGACGAGAGCCCTATCACTGGCAGGCGCAAAACCATCTGCCCTTCATCAGTCAATCCGGGTACTTCCAAGGAGAAATCCCGCAAAGGGCCAAAGGACATCGGTGTGCCTAAGCTCGTAGGCTTCCACGACGTGGAAAGGGAAAGTTCATTTATGATGACGTCATTTGGAACGGATGTGGAGGTGTCCCACCCCAGCACCACGTGGCTGCAGGCTGCGGGTGACGGGGTGTCAAAGGTCGAGACTAGGGGAGACGGGGTATCCAAACATGAAGCCGCCGTTGGCGAATTTCCGCTGACGGACCTTGAATCCAAACCTGTCACGGTCAAGTCCCTGTCGGTGGGAGATGACGAGAGACCTTTCTCACCGGCAGATATCGATTTGCATTCACTCCATAGCACTGGTGATGCGATTCAGACCCCAATTGGATCTGTAGACGAGACACCGGCATTAACGACCTTTGGGCAACCGCAGGAAGCTACCAAACGCCCCCATATCACCCCCAGACATCCCGAAGCGGGCAAATCGACTGAAGGCAGCACGGTTGTCCCCAAAATGCATTTCGAGCTCAACAGAGACACAACGTTCGACTGGAAAAAGTCCTTGTCTAAGGATTTAAGCGCTTCAGGAGGTAAGGACGGCAACATCGATGACGTCACATCCGGAAGCCTACGCAACACACCAACTGGAACGCCCAACACGGCGAGAAAGGCGGGAAAGGGGACGCATGGAGAGGACTCGCTGGTTCCCTTGTCTCGCTATGCGGATGAATTGAGAGCGCACAGGGAACCAGCCTCTCAGCACACAGCTGGCGGAGCGGTATCAGGGCACCACGACAGCCATGGGATGAGTCACATGTTAAGGGGCGGACTGCGCACGGAGTCACCCAGAACCCCGGAGACCAGCCGGCCTGGATCCGGAACCAATGGAATCGACAATACTTTAACTGGACTTTGATGAAAACAACGACACGTGGCTACGCTTACTACAATTAAGCTCCATCACTTTTTTTTATAAGCTTTATTTCTTTATAGAGGTTTGCAGCAATGTACAAAACATGTGAATGCTCACCTCTCTTAATAATTATACAAAATTGATGTACTTAATCGGTTGGTGTAACCACGACCTGAGCGGGACATGACTGGCGGTCATCGGATGACACTTGGCGAGAGACATTATTATCATATTTATCCATAATATTATCTTTTTGTATCCAATGTGTATAAAACAGGTATGATACTATTTATTCGGATGAATCGCGGTGTTTGCTACGAACAGGCGCGGCCGCAGGTTATTTCACCTGAACTTGTTATCACTGACGCGGCGGTCTTAAGCTATAAGTATCATGACGCGATGGACAATATTCTCCTCGCCCAATGTACAATGTCAAAGGCCAGAATTGGTCGTAAACCAGAACTCGGTTTACCACGTGGCCATCTTTCGATGTAGCTGGCCCTGGGCTTCAGAATAGCAAACATTGCCGCCTATCAATTAGCTTGGAAGATATACTATACCTGGCGTCCTATATTCCTGACAATCAGCCTGTTCTATAGCGTGGCAACAGCAATATTATATTAAAATTCTTTGTGTAATCAATAAAGATAAGTTAGTAACCTTTATACGAGTGTTGATTTATTGAATTCATTGTTATTAGAAGCAAATAGATACATATAGTTAACAATAGGTCCGTAGTTGGCTGTTCATTCGTGAATGCCTAACGACAGAATATATGTACCGAAACGTATAAAAAGCTATTGCATTCAGCCAGAGGACTGTAGCCTGAACACTCAATGTGGTTATAGAAGTGTATTTCAAAGCAACAAGGAGCCCGAGGCCCTCGTGTTGAAAAAATGCAATACACATAATGACATGTGGCGGGGTACAATGTGTACAATATTACTGGACGAGTTCCGTCATTGGACAATACAATACAGAGCCCGAAGAACATTCCCCCACTACACCAGTTGTCTGGGAGTACGGCCCCTGATTACCTGATCGCGATCTATAGACTTTCATGTTGGCAAAACAAGGGGACATTTGTCACAGTGTAATTACCCCTTCACACTAAATAACAACGACAAAGGATTTCGTACGAACCAAAATGTATTTATTGAGACTACATATCCGTAACACTTTACATAAATGTTGTTGCGGTGGCACTCCTTGCTACAACTAGTGTATGCAACATGGAGGTCTTGGGGCGAAGCTGGCGAGGTCAGGAAATGAGGTTTGGAACTTTCTTCCGAGATTGCGAGATTAGGTTGATGAAGGGTATAACGGCCGGGTGTCTCCTGCGGAAGCGTGCCCACCATGAGTGACCTGCCAAGACAAAACCATCAGATCACACGTCAGGGAACATATATCAGTCAAATCGTGACACAATTGGTCCAAGACACCTGCCGGGACAATGAAATGGGGCTGGATGAAACCTGCCCCAGAGGCATGTATCAAGATTCGAACCCTCGACCTGTTGGTCTGGTGCTCAGCCTGCACACCAACAGAGCTGGGGAGGATTTCCAGTCAATAGGTTATCCTATAAGAGCTAGAAAATAGTGCAAATATATATATATATATATCAATAACGCTTACTTTGGGTGGCACTATTTAAAAAACAAATAGCTGCCAAGACGCTTGTCAATAGTCTATAATAACGAAAGTTAAAAGCAAGTAATAATTTCATCTGTATAACCTACCTAGGGTGATTGTTTGGCCTTTAGGGTTAGGCGTCACAATTTTCTTCGCGTGGTCCTTCACTTCCCACAGATTCAGCATGCGACCCTTGCTTCCCACGTCCAGAATCCACTCCTCCAAGGCGTCTTCTTCCTCGTCCTTCATGATAGCCGGACGCCCAGGGCCGGGACCGCCATCCCTACAAGTGTCACACACTCATTTAACCAGATGCCCAGGGCCGGGACCGCCATCCCTGCAAGTGTCACACACTCCTTTACCGGACACCCAGGGCCGGGACCGCCGTTCCTACAAGTGTCACACACTCCTTTACCGGACACCCAGGGCCGGGACCGCTGTCCCATACAAGTGTCACACACTCCTTTACCGGACACCCAGGGCCGGGACCGCCGTCCCTACAAGTGTCACACACTCCTTTTTTTTTTCTTTTTTTTTATTATGTCAAAATAAAAGTGCGGTACATAGGTACATCAAGCCCAATTGACTTATTCACAACAACAATAAAACATGATGAAGAAAGAAAAGACATTGTTTACGTCAATGCAATATTTAGTTTCTCAAGCCAGTTACATATATTTTTAATTTTTGTTACCCTGGTTACCCTGTATATGTTAATTTTTTGTTTTAATTCAGCCAGAAATAATTTATTGATATCGGAGTGAACACATCTAGTTTCTCTTTGGTTAAGTATCAGGTAGATTTTGTATATTATATAGCTGCATACAGTTATTCCAAAGTTATCTACATAGCTGTTGCAACCAGTTACGATGTCGGCTGGTGTGACAGTTCTACACATTACGAATGAAACAGCTTTCCAAATGTTATTGATATAATCACACCAGAATAACATGTGAGGTATGGTATGAGAAACGCGACAGTAAGGACAATAGTCATTTTCTCTTAGTTTCATTTTCTTCAGATTGTAGTTACAAGTTAAAATATTGTGCAAAATCTTATAGTTAAATTCTGACAATTTAGAGGCTGTGATGTCAAACACTTTTCGACTAAAAGCTGCCAATGTATCTTCCTCAGCAGGTAGCAGACACCAATTGCCTAACGCCTTCTGAGGTTTTTTAACCTCGTACTTACAGCTTACTAACGCTTTATATATGTCTTTAGATTTGATATTATTGTTTAAACATGTAATAGGGCCCGTAGTTACACAAGGTAAAATAGTCATGACATCGCGTAACTTATAACATTATATCTCTATATGGATATAGAGCTTTCTTTAGTAACTTGATGTGACGCAGTACATCTCTCTGGTCATTTATCATATGGTACAGGTAGGTTTCATCGACACTTCCATTTGTGAATTTCAAATGGTGTACTTTAGTGATACCAACCTTAATAAACGAATTAAAGAGTAGGCATGTTTTTACATTCCTGTTACCTAACATTACGCTTACGTTTTGGTTTCCCCATAAAGACTCAGTAAGTAAACTCTCGATATCTTGTGGCTTCGGTCGAAAATTTGCTTTCGCGTACGCACTTATGATATTTTAATAGAAGGTGGGCAACTTGGATAACTCAGGCAATGCACTTTTTTCACTGAAGCACATGTCAACGATTGGTGTTTGAAACTGCTCGCAATATCCTTTACCTAGGACAGCCCAATTTGCATTATTTTCATCTGCAAGTAGTCGTATCAGCCACTTGGCTTTCAGGGAGTCAATATACGAGTCTAAGTCTATCATTGCCACTCATTGACATGTTTACGATTTGCATAATCTATAACGTCTTGCATCATACGGACATTGCAACCTATAAACCGTTTTGGTATATAACCAGTTTGATCTGGGCTTATGATACTAGATATGACTGATTTAAGACGCCGGGCCAGCGCTTGTGCCAGGATCTTATAATCAACATTAGATAGCGTGATTGGTCTGTAGTTTTTAAGTAATCCACGAGACTTGCCTTTATGAATGAGCGTTAAAAGCGACGTGCGTTGTGAAACCGACAACATTTCCTCTTCATAGCATTCCTTGTATGATTCAACTAACAAATCTTTTATGTATGGTCATAATGCTTGATAAAACTCCACGGTGAGCCCGTCGTTTCCCGGAGACTTATTTAGTTTCATTGCCATAAGTGCATTTGAACATTCCTGCACTGACACATATCCTTCACAGAGATCGCGATCTTCCTTTGACAATACATTTGTAACCTTTACGGCGTCAATATAACTGTTTACATGGTTAATGTCAGGAGACCTGCTTTTGTAGAGGCTATCATAGTATTGATGTAATTCTTTCAGGATACAATCTTTGTTTGTGATACGGGTTCCGTCCGGTGATTCTAACATGTCTATACTATTATAAGATTGACGAGACTTTTCTAAATTAAGAAAATAAGACGTATTTTTTTTCCCTTGCTCTATCCATTCTGCCCTAGCACGTATCTGAGCTCCTTTTGCGGTATCACACATCAACATATCGTATTCTGCTTTTAGTGTGGTTCTTTTGACTATCAAGTCGGTAGAGCTATGAAGGACTATGGCTCTCTCGATAACCTTCAACTCTTCCTCGACCTTTTCCACAGCATTTTTACGTACTCTACTTTAGATTATACCATAATGTATGGAAAACTCCTTAAATTTAATTTTGCACAAGTCCCATAGATCTCTTTTACAGCAATAATCCTGATACTCTTCTATCGTTTCATTTAAAATATCAATAATCCCAGTTGTATAGATTCATTTGTTAATAGAGAATTGTTGAGCTTCCAGTATCCTCTCCCACGGGTGCTAGACGAGATGCGGATCTTGAAAAGCATCGACTTATGGTCTGGTGTGGGCGCGTGAATAATATCTGCCGCCCTAGCTTTTTCCATTAGATCTGCGGATACAAGTATATAATCAATTCGACTGGAATTACCTCTAGGAGAAGGGTCTATATACGTGTATTCTCTTTTAAAAGGATTCAAACAACGGTAAGTATCCCCCAGATTTAGCACTTTCTTAAAGACAGTAAATTCAGATGAGCTATGGTCAAGATGACCAGATTTTCTGTCAATACTGGCATCCACGGTCTTAAAATCCCCCCCAACCACAGTTTGAGAGGCATTGCATGAGTTCTGGAGAATCCAATTACGTACATGCTTGAAGAAGTCAACTCTAGCTTTGCCGTCATTTGGTGCATACACATTTACCAAACAATATTCTGTTCCCTTTATCACACAGTTTACTAACAGTGATCTACCTTCATTACCAATATGTGCACTAATCAACTCAAAATCTAGCTTAGTGCTGACTAGAATGGCTGTGCCTCTACTGTGAGAAGAATCACTTACTGAATGAAATGCCTTTCCTTCCCACTCTCTATTAAATTTACCAACGAAACTATCCGTGACGAATGTTTCCTGCAGAAACGCGATATCAACACCCTTATTTTTAAGGAACATGAAGACCTTTTCACGTTTTACTCTTTTCCGTAAACCTCTTACATTAAGACTGGTACAAGTCACGATATCACCTTTTAGATTTTCACCCATTGCCGGATTTATCTTTTGGCATGAAATATCAAATTCATCCTAGGTTTCACATTGTTTTTGTCCATTAATCCAGCGTTCATAGAGGTAGGTCTGCAGGGATGGAGGGGTGTCGTTACCGTTTTAGACCATGTAAGACCACGGGCGCTGTGAACTCAGCCGTCGTCGTTGCTCCCTCTGGCGAGTTTACATTCAGATTCGGCTGGCGGGGTACCGGCTAAGGTCTTCCGTTTGTTTGACGGCGTGCACCAGTCGGCCATACTGAAGTTTCGCGTGGTTGGCGAGCATCCCTGGCTGTGACATCGTGCAGAGTTGTCCTTTACGTTGCGGGCCTTTGATTTGCTGTGGGTCCGCATAGGGGGCTGCTCGTCTCTCTTGCGCGGTCTGCTTGCCCGTTCGGAGACTTGGGAGGTCTCTGGATCCGCAATTTGCCCACTTTGGCAGGCCGTATCCTGGGTGGTGTCCGGGGAAACGTCGGTATTGTCTTGGATTGGATTGTCATCCTTTGATGGTACCTGTGCTTCCTCCCTTATCACCTTGTCCCGGAGCTGCTCTAAAAGCGTGCCGATTTTGTTGCTGCCTGGCCAGTATTCGGGCTTCGTCGATTTGGTGTCTTGGAGGTTTAGGCCGCTTGCCCAGAACTTATCCGTTGATGCCTCAGCAATGTATTTCTGGCTTTCTATCAGACAGTGTGTGAAGTCCTCACACTGCTTGGCTTTCATACCAATGAGGTATTCCATGATCTGCATATCCTCATTCGGATCAGCGGTGATCCCTTCGTGGTTTTTCACAAGTTGTCTCACCTCTCCGGCATGTTTTGTATTCATGATTTTCTTGGCCAGGTTATGTTCGCTGGCATTGAAGGCTCTGCGCCACTGCCACGCTTGCTCGACGCTGTGGAACTTTTGGTCGAACGCCAGGAGTTCATGCGTGTAGAAATTTGACATTGAGTGAAAGTGACCGGCGAAGACCGTGATGTCTCTTTCGGTGTTTAGAGCGGAGCAAACAGCTTCTCCGGCCTTGTGTCCCAGCTGGTTGCACGCTCTGCAACCTTTTTGAAATTGACCATTATGGAAAATTTTGCATCTAATTTCAGCGATGACGACGTTTCGCGGTAGGGCTGGATTGATGGGCGATTCGGCGTAAACGTACCGATCACCGTTCTTGAAACTTGTAAGTTTCCCGTTCGGGTCTCTTTCTTGGCAATATCTCACCGATGTGCGGAGACTGACGCCGTTTGTTGTGAGGTACTTCTCGATCTCCTCATTGCTCGCCGATATTGGGAGCTCCCGTAGTATCACCTTCTCACTGACGCTGCTGCTTCCTGGTTTCGTTGAGACATTGCCTATGCTTGGGCTCTTGTCATGCAGAGAAATGAGGAGGCCTCGTATTTGTAAATTGTTTTCCACGAGTAAATTAACTCGGGTAGGTTTTGACAGTGGGTAGATTCGCCAAACACCGCGTATGAGCTGAGCTCCATCAATGGTGCGCGGTCCACACTGTTTCTCCGCCGCCATGCACACGTCGTATGCGTTAAGCGGTTGCTGATTGCCCGCCGGCGAGTTATCGAGGTAATCCTTGAGCTGAAGGAACACCGGCTCTATGCTTGACTGGTCTGGCATGCTTTCGTGAGCGATTCGCTGTGCGCCGTACAACTAACCTGGCAATGGCCAACAATGTTAAACAGAAAATGTGATAAAGTATCGAACAAAACTGAAATATAAAGGTCGAACTATATACAGTTTCCCGGCGGAAAGACAGAAATCCGATCGATGGGTACAGAGTTATCCACCCTGAACTGTTCGTGACCGTAGGATATCCGCTAATGCCAGTAAACGCCGTAAGTATTCAGAGCTGTGAAAAGAACGTCTTGACCCACTGAATACCTCGCAGCCACTCCCACACTCACACACTACTTTACCGGACACACAGGGCCGGGACCGCCGTCCCTACAAGTGTCACACACTCCTTTAACCGCACGCCCATAGCCGAGACCGCCGTCCCTACAAGTGTCACACACTCCTTTAACCGGGCGCCCAGGGCCGGGACCGCCATTTTTAATCTATTATGAATCTGTATAGCTATTTGTCATTTATTATTTAAGACAGATTTGGCCCCCATATGACTTGCTAGAAGGACCTAGACTAGACTAGCCTAGACAGGCAGGACGCAGTTAAAGTAGACCCCGGAGAGGCGATATGTACAATGGATATGTGTTAAAATGAACTGTAGCTTTGCTCACGGCTTGCGAACTCTGGCCCACAGAGTGCTTCTGGGTAAGTTGTAGATCCTGCCAGCCTGTCGCGCCGTAATCTTGCCTTCGCGTACCAGCTGCACTGCCATCTCCATCACGGACTTGTCATACTCCGGTTGTTTCGGAAATGCCTTCAAATAAATGTGTTCAAATATATATTTCTAATATGAAATAGTTCCTTTGCCTGCGTGACGTACTACACTCGGGCGGCCAACCGCTCGGCAGACCGCTCAAGCGATTGTTCGCATATGTTCACTTAAAAACAGTTTCTAAGTATACACGCAAGCGTAGCGCGTGTACCTCTAGATTCATGCTGCTGTTATATATATGGTATCAAAACAATGTTGATTGACTTCAAAACGACATATGCATGTTCACCGTGGTCAAGATACTCTCCTCCCATCTATAATCTATCGGCAAATTCGTAGTATGCCGTATGCGCTGGCTCTACAGTCCATTTTTCAAAATTGGGTATAAAATCGATTGAAAGCACAATATGTTTGACATTTGACCCGTATTATTTAAATAACAAATTCTGACAGGTGGCCGCTCTGGATACCATGCCGCCAGGCTACAAACCGGGAACAAAAATATCATCGTAATTTAATTCTAACTGAGATTTCAATAAATGAAGATTTACATAGTCCATCGTACTCGTCACGTGTTGTGACGTCACTTACCGGCTTTACGCGTGGGTAGTGTATGTGCGGCTTTATACTTGGGTGTTTCTTTCGGAAGGTCCGCCACCACGAAAGACCTACAAAGTGAAAACAAAATATAAAAGCTGCTCGCACAGCATTATTATACCTACATATTAATCCACAAACTATGGTAAAAGTGTCAGTCCCTTAACAGCATAGCGTTTCTTCTGGTGACTGACAACTTTTTGAAACTCATCCTGGCCAATTTGATTGTCAATTGAGACACAGGCTGTCCAGCATACGCTCATGAAAAGTAGGACAAAAGCAGGAATGAAATCAGAGATAAAGTAGAAAAATAGGAACAAAACAGTAAGACTCAAACAGCATATGTACCAACATGCACACTATATCGCAAATCACGGCCTTTTAAAATTGCACAGGGTAAAGCAAATACTAAAACGTATGAAAAGGTAGGTATTTTTTTAAAAAAAGGTCGGAATAATAGGATGGAGACCATAAAGTAGGAACAAGTAGGATCACTGGACAGCCTGGAGACAGCAAAATGAATGCAGCGATTTTCAGTGTTAGCATTAACCGCTTTGTCAATAAAGCTTACTTATCACTCACACCAAGCAGAGAAGTATGGTTTTCAAATTCCGAGGGAACTTTCCTTCCATGTTGTGTATGAGTTAAAACATTTTAGAGTTGCCAACTGCATAATGAAGTCATCAGTTGTACATAGATAGCCAAATCTAAATTATGACAAACATCTATTATGTTGAGCCTACCTAATGTCTCTGCTATTATAGTGCTTCCAGTCTTCTGCCTCCGTATTTCCTCTGCCTTCTCTCTTACATCCTGCGGGGTTAAACGGTCACCGGATCTTCCGGTTTCTAGAATCCACTGCTCCAGGGTGTCTTCATCCTCTTCGTTCATAGAGCTTCGCAACGAACCAGCGTGCTCCACGCTACAACACACAGGTATCACATAATCCCAAATCAAAAACGTAAATATGCTAAAGATATTTATTATTTATTTGAAGCTTGTCGTGTATGAATAAACCTTCATTCACATTCAGTGTACAAGCATTTATATTATAAACATATATAGTCTATCGTACTCTCTTAACTTTCTAAAGGGAAGTTACCCATAGGTTTCATTCTCCGGAAAGTCATGTTAAACTTAAACACATTCTTACATGAACATATATCCTTAGATTATAGCCACAATCCGTTTCGATTATCTAAAACACTTTGGCAGTAATGGGGTCTGCATATTCGAGAATGACGAAATATGAAACAGTAGAGCACTCACGTCCGGGCAACTTGTGAGGCGAGTATGGCCTTGGGTA
The DNA here is from genome assembly GCA_964019135.1 of Arenicola marina. NCBI lineage: Eukaryota > Metazoa > Annelida > Polychaeta > Arenicolidae > Arenicola > Arenicola marina. Next base: position 33,010,910 of record OZ025255.1, read on the forward strand.
AGCTGTACTTCATGCTGGCCTGTCGTATCGTCAGTTTGCCTTCGCGCACCAGATGCACCGCTAAGTCCATTACAGACTTGTCGTATCCCCTCCGTACACGAGCTTTCTTTGTGGATGCCTGGAAATTGGTACATGCACTTGTATAAGATAGAAGCACGAATCACATAATGACGAAAAGGACAACTGACAATGTTCGGCAAAATGACTTTCATCAAATGTCTACTTTTGCCGGAATTGCATATGCGGCGCAAACTTGTGTGTTGCCCTCGGATTACGTACAGACATTAAACAAGTTATTATACAGTAAGGCTTAAGAAGCATACGGAAGGTTTGTTAGATTTTCATATCCTGCACAGACACACACAACTGCACAGGGGGGATTCGAATCATGCAACGGCCGACCGCTCGCTGGTCTAGCACAGCACAGTCGACAATAGCCCAATGAGCTACCTACTGAGCCACTGGGTGAGCCCTCAGCGCTGACGGACCCCGTCACGTTAACAATGTCATCCTCATTGTACCCCCTATTGGATTGCATATATATTGGTACCTGATCAGTTGGTGTCCTCCCTACCGTAGGTGTCGCCATCACTTCCACAACCTCCTGGATGTGATGCTCCCCTCCCGAGTTGGCTGCATGTATTTGGCTGACGCCCGGAATACAGCTCACCGCAGTCACAGCCTCGTTTTCCACCTCAGTTGTCACGGTTACGACATCCGAACCCAACTCGGAGGCGTCAACGAGGAACACGTGCGTATCGTCAACCCTCCCACAGGTGGCGGGAGACGGCGTGGGCAGCACGATGACCTGTGGCTGTCCGTGCCTGGCACTGGGACGACCCCGGCCGGACAGGTCTGCTTGGTACACCTGCTGGGCGTCCTCAGACACCGTCACCATGACGCCTTCACCCACACGTTGTCCACCCACAATGGGACACTGCAGGCGGAACTTTGGTGAACCGTCGCCCACCGGTCGGGGCCCTGATCCGGTAGCCGTCGCGGTGACGTAGTCGTGGCAGTTCCCCTGGATCACCTCCGAGTTCACAACTAAGCGGCTCTCATCAAAAGACCTGCAAAAGTTGCGAAAGAGAGCTTCATTTCAAAATTTAGATGTAATTAGTTAAATAATAAACGGCTAAGCGCCAAATGGCGACATCATATTTTAGGACCTTTTTTCTTCAACTTTTCCATTTCAAGCTCAGTTTCTTCATCATGGCTTACTAGGCAATTTCCTTACTGTACCTGCCAGCAGCAGCACTCCAGACAGGTGTACGTGAGCCTCCCTCCCGCTCAGCATTCCCTTGTGCATGTGTCATATTAGTGTTGTCCGTAACTTTCTTCAAGATACTGGACTGACCTACAACAGGAACAATGATAAATTCAGGTCACTTTAAATCATAGAACTATACTTCAATAGAAAATGATTTGCACAAATAACAGTGTGAATGCAACTGCTAGCATAAAATTAAACTTTTATATATCATGTACATAGAGATAATTACCAAAATCATGCATACCATGGCCTATCTTCCAAACTGAATTGTCGACATCCGCAGCTTTCAGGCGTTTCTTCAAGATACTGCACTGACCTACAACAGTTGGAATAATGGCAAGTTCAGGTCACTTGAAGTCATAGAACTATCCTTCAATAGAAAATTATGAAAATTGCTGTGTGAATGCATCTTCTAGCATAAAATTTAACTTTAACTTTAATTTAACTAATTACCATGTACATAGAGCTAACAACCAAACATGCATACCGTATAGATCTAATGGCTTTCTTTTCAGTTGGTTGCTGGTAATTCTTTCTTCAACATGAGCAATCTTTGACAGGCTTCCCGGATAAGATTCCACTTGAGGGCAAAAGTCTGAGTACTCATCATTCCCATCTTGGATTGTATCATTGTCTGTAGAATCATCTGACTGAAGAGGTAAGAGACACTGTCCCGGGTCTTTTTGGAATGTATCCTTTATTGTTAACAATAGAATCTGATCGTCATCTATTGACACACCAATAAGTGCATCTACCGATAGTCTTGATTTAAAGCTCAATCGATTCCTGCAGAGGGTGGCTATGGTGTCTCTCATCAAGGATTCAATCCCAGGTAGTGGCCCTGCTGCAGTTCGACTGTGTTTCTTCATTGTGGAAAAATAACCCTGCAAAAATTAGTCATGTGATGAGTAATGAACAATTTCACCAGAACAAAGCAGAGGTAGCCCTGAGCAGGCAATGGGGTGATTACATAAACACCATTGATTATAATTACTTGGAAATGTTATGTTTTATGTAAACATAATCAATTATGATTAAGACTTCTATGAAAGGTCATGATTTACATAAATGAAATCAAATATGATTAACATTACTTGGAAATGTCATGATTACAATTATTGGGAAATATCATATGATTACAAGAAATATGAAAGTATTCTTTCAAGATTACTTTCTTTGGTTTTATACCTTAAAGTTACTATTTCGACAAAAAGGAAACAGTAGAAGAGTGGAGTCACATAAATTTATCTACACAGGTTTCATAAATTTAGAAGCAGAAAATTCAAATATTGGGAGTCTTCTCTAGATCATAACTCAGGGGGCGGGGGGGGGGGGGGGGCAAGGGGCGGTCGTGTTCCTAGATCATGAAGAATAAATTTATTTATTCCCAGGTCATGATGAATTAAAAAGGATAACTTCCAGCATACATAGGAAGGGCGGTATCCGGATTCACCGTTACTAGTTTAATATCAAGATTCCCAGCTTCACGATTAATGAAGATCCTTGATCAAGACGCTCGGCTAATACCCCATTCCCAGTTCACGAAGAATTATTGGCCTCAAATGGTTCAAATGGTGGAGAGAATCATCAGGTGATGCTGCATACACTGGCAGTTGGTCAGGAAAAGTCACATGCTCCAACATTGGTTTGCGAAAATATGACTGCAACAATTTAGTGTTGACACACTTTCTTGATGTCCGAAGAAAGAACAAGGTATATAGAAAACGTAAGCACTATTATTATACGCACCTATATTATAATAAAAGCTACAGGCAATTCTCTACTAAAGTCTAAGGATTTTAACATTGACACTGTTGCACCCTTAAAGAAGGGGGCTTGCCTGGGGACACTTGCCGCAAGTACAACCAATGCTGTAGATCATCAGAACTCTTCTGATTTTTATGAAGATATACTTCTCATCCCCAGTTGATGTGTAGGCCCTAAGGCGAACTCTTCATCAAGTACCAATTCAGTACTAAAGGTCACTAAGGACAAAGTCAGCCAGCACCTACAATATAATATATTCTATGACCCTGCCTCTAATATATTATATTGTGAGTGATGAAGTGAAGAAATATATTATATTGTGAGTGATGAAGTGGCCTGTCGTAATATGGAGTCAAACTCTAAAGGCCCTAGCCTCTCCTTTTATATATATTACAATACACAAAGCTTCATAGTTTATGTATTCTTTATTTATCTTACCAACGATCATAAAGTGTGCAAATACTATGTAACGTGTACCAGCTATGCCTATCATCCGCCCTATGTCTGTTAGCCCTGAAGAAGCCAGGCCTCGCTACCGCTCGGCCAGGGTCCTGAAGTGCAGCCTGCAAATCCTCAGCGATTTGAAACCCCTCCACTTTAATCTGACTAGTGTCACTTTGTGGGTGAATACCACGTCCAATCCTTATTATATTTGAATTCTACATACCTTAAACTATCTATTTACGTATAGTTTGTTTCTTTAAAGAACTGTTGATGTCCACAATACCGGCGATATTCCGCATTTCATTCGTGACACGCGCGCAGCCATTCGAAGTGACAAGCGGCAACTTGCTCGCGCTCGATCCCAAGACGTTTTTGCGCATATCTACAAGAAAATAAAATGGGTGTCTTCTGGATGTGGAAATCGCGATATAACGAAGACACACAGATTGCACAGTATAATGCAAGGCTTCATTCAATCTTAGTGTCATCATTATGTCGCGATTTCCACATCCAGAAGACACTCATTTTTTTATTGTGGAGATGCATGACCACGTCTTGGATCGAGCGCGAACGCCTAGCTAAATTGTATGTGGTAAACCGGCAAAACCGGGGAATTTGCCGCTTCCGTCCTGTAGCGCCATCTGTTGACAAAGTTGCCACTTGTCACTTCGAATGGCTGCGCGCATTTTACGAATGAAATGTGGAATATCGCCGGTATTGTGGACATCAACAGTTCTTTAAAGAAACAAACTATACGTAAATAGATAGTTTAAGGTATGTAGAACTCAAATATAATAAGGACTAGACGTGGTATTTACCCACAAAGTGACACTAGTCAGATTAAAGTGGAGGGGTTTCAAATCGCTGAGGATTTGCAGGCTGCACTTCAGGACCCTGGCCGAGCGCTAGCGAGGCCTGGGTTCTTCAGGGCTATATGTCTGTATGTCTTAGCCTTTTTGGCTTTTATAGCTCAGACATCAAAACCACCACCAAGGTAAAGGTTTTGAATAGCACAACACTTTTTGATGTAGAAAACAAGCATGGCAGCATGCGCAAACTGAATTCTTAAATGGCTTATATTTCAGATATTTCGCCGGCTTTCGACTTCAGCAAAGGCGCTGGGAGTAAGAATACAGTTTGTAGATTGCAAAAATGCCAATATCTTAAAAATTAGTTGACACATTTAGCGCCAGGAGCTTTCGAAAGAACTCTACACAGAGCAGTGTTGTGCTGTTCAAAACCTTCACCTTGATGGTGGTTTTGATGTCAGAGCTAAGGACAGTAAGGTTAAGGCTTTAGCCTTTTACAGCAATTCATTGTGCCACTCTTTTTCAAGAATTCCTGCTCACACCCCGGGCCCGGCAAAACTAAGGCACTGTTTCGAGCATGCGCTGTGTCAGAAATAACTCACTTACAACTGTGACACGCTTCAAACTACAAATTTTAGACAGTGATTTAACTTTGTTTTCACATCCATACACAAATTGAATAGTTTGTTTTGAACAGCACTCTGGGAGCCTCTGCCTGTCAGATCATCAGAGGGCAGCAGGGGGCCGATGGAGTACAGACGTGGGGCACACGGGGCGCGGTAGGCCACATGGCACTTGAGACTCAATCCCCATATCGTCTTTTACGAGAAGATACTCGCTGATACGCCTGTTGAATTTCAGTATTTTCTAAAAAGTCAGGTCATAGTAATAATTTGTGTTTGTTTTCCTTACCTTTCCTCACTAATATGATAGATGTAAGTAGGCCTAGATCAAAGCTTACTTTCGTCGACGTCCAGCACAGAAAAATACTTCCTTCAACAAATTTGGTGGGGGGAGGGGGGGGGGGGGGCAAGGGACGGTCGTGTTCCCAGATCACGCAGAATAAATTTATTTATTCCCAGGTCACGATGAATTGAAAAGGATAACTTCCAGCATACATAGGAAGGACGATTTCCTGATTCACCGTCACTAGTTTAATATTAAGATTCCCAGCTTCACGATTAATGAAGAATCTTGATCACGACGATCGGCTAATACCCCATTACCAGTTCACGAAGATTTATTTGCCTCATTCCCAGTTCACGGTGAAATGAAAACCTCATTCCCGAGGAACGGCAATACGCCTTGCCCCCTTTTTGAGGAAGAATGCCATTTTACATGCAAAATGCAGGACACCTGAGACGTGGAGGCCCCCATTGGTGCTCCCCGCCCCCCCCCCCCCCCCTCCCCTTTCCGACAAGGACAGCCAATAAATTATGGATGATCTACCCATTCAAGATATAGAAAAATAATTGCACTTTTTTTTCAAACAACATAAACCAGGCAGGAAAAGAATGAAATAAAGTGAATATGTGTGATATATAATACACGATACGGGCCCAAGTATAGTATTCTTTATAGGGCTGTACAGTCACTACAGGATCTTATCGAGGAACCACATTGAATGAATTTTGCTACTCTCCACACGCACACCATTGCAAACCTCTCCACATTGTACACTTGTTTGCTGCATATGTAACAGCTATGTCAACAACTTCCAGTTCAGACGGAACACTGATACCTTGGAATGCATAGGAACCAGACACAAGGGGATCAGCATGAAATAACCCTTCGGATCAGACACCCGCGTACCATAATCATGGACTATGTCACGCCTGCCATAGAAACGGAGATGACTGACTGAATTAATTAAAGTTGCATATCGAGCTCTTTCCCGCCAAAACTAAGCCCATGAGATATATATATATCACAACTCTCGGATTTTGGCGCTAAAACGCCCCGACCGAGCGGATTTTGGCGGTAAAACCTTTTTGCATGAAGGAATTTTATAAGTGATTGCAATATGTGTAAATAAAAAGTAGTATACCCAGGTCTCTGTTAGTCGCTTTCATTACTTATTCTCGGCCATTCTAGCGAAGTCGTCAGACAGAAAACCCTGGACTTGTGATTAGATTCAACTCATTGCGTTCGCCAATCTTTATAGGCGTGTGGTTGATCTCTCACAAAAATTTAACGATGAAGTACGACTACTTTTGCACAAAAAAAAAGTCTCCAGACTTTTCGTCCCAGTTTGTTTCTCACAATGGACTTATTTCTCATGGCACTCCAGGCCAGACATATTTAGAGCCTTTTGTCCCCACCACAATAGTTCTTCCGCGTCTCCCAATCGTATCATTTAACCCGCAATATCCCCCTTAACAATTTTCTATCGTTTTTTAGTGGGGGGGTTGCAATGGGTTTTTGGCATTATACTATGCACACTATCGCCGATTTTTTAACTTCTATAGTATAGGCGAACCTGAGATATGGCCTTCAAAGGCCAGACCAGGCAAAATGCATGAAGGTACCCTACAATCGTGATTCCTCATTAAAACAAACATCTGTGTGTGAGGATAAACAGTGCTTTTAACGTGATTTTATCTGATCTTCTGAATTCCTCTGTTCGCTGAGGCTCAGTCGACACATGAGGAACGTACAATTTGAAAGGGGCGCAATAATCACGAAGAAAACAGTGAAGAGATACTTTCTTATCAAACATCATTTATTGAACAGTGCATTTTTTAGTCAACAATTTTAGTTTTATCCCAGCTAACAAAATAACGTTCGTGGAACGTTATGCAAACGTTGCCTAGAGCTAAGAGGTTACCTGAGACATTTTCCCGACGTTATGCGAACGTTACCACATAACGTTATGGCTTACGTTCTAATAACGTTCAAGGAACGGTTTTTAGTAACCCTAAAATTGTGGAATCTTCATATAACGTTTTAGGAAGGCTAACATCATAACCCTAAATGTGTTCAACGTTGCCAGAATGTTTTCGGAAGGTTACATGAAAACCCCATAATTATTTAACGTTCTAAAAACTTTTTTTTACAAGATTAAGTTGTATCAGTAACGAAGGAATAATCTTCACGTAATAGTAGCGGAACGTTAGGTTTAGGTTAGCTGAGATACTCCTTAAACGTCATAAGAACATCACATCATCACACAATATATGTCGTGATGTAACGTCACTGGACGCTATGTGACATCATATCATCGTTGTTCTTCCTGTCTCTTTGGGGGCCCTCTTCGAATCCGCATAAAGGGCGTTATGTCCGGATGTCTATTTTGAAAGTTCAGCCACCACCTACTGCCTGCAAAGTAGAAGATACATTTTAGACACACAATCGTAAAGCCCACATAAAGAAAAAAAAAATATCTATAAGTTATGGATCAGCGACGATAAGTATGCTTATACGTAGTTTGGAATAATAAACCAACCTGGGTAATTGTTAGTGAATTTAGTAGATCTGGATTTCTGGTCCAGCAATTCCTTGGCTTTGGCCTTTACTTCTGATGAAGTCAAGTACTGCCCAGTGTTTGCCGTATCTCGTATCCACTGCTCGAGAGCATCTTCTTCGTCTTTTTTCATGAATGGCCGAGATCCCATCCTCAAATCGTCATCCCTGCAAACAAATGGGAACGTAAACTACCCGGTAACATAACAGAAGAATATAAACAATTAGTGACTCGCAGCACAAGAAACACGATGTTACAGACATCAAATAATTAATGCATGGTGAACGTTGTTATAAATTTGTATGGTGAACGGTGTAATAAATGTGTATGGTGAAGATTGAAATGCCCATGTGATGGTTCAGATATCAAATAACATATTCAGCTAATTTTCTCCACATTATACTGAATAGATACATTATTTCCAATGTTCAGAAGCCATTAGCAACAATATGTTGTGCTATCTATACAACGCACAGAAATAAGACAGGTTTATAAAGCCATAACCTGTTTACTACTTTATGACAATTACACTTGCATATTAATACGATGGTTAAGTGGTACCTTTTGATGCATGTCGAACCCTTACCATTCTTATAAAACATGCGTATTTGGGGTTTAAATCTGCTGCATGCCGGGAAATTTAATAGAGAATTTATCAAAAAAGCTACAATTTATTGTGGGTAAAGCCATCGTGCCCCTCTCCGCACCATACCCATCAATTCTTGATCGCTACATATATAGTAAGAAACTAAGGGGCAACTATCTTAGCATTCTCACATTCTTCTGGATCTGTCGATCAGCGTGGTTCTTGGTACGTTGTAAGTGATGCTGGCACGTCGCACCGACATCTTCTTGTCCCGGACCATCCGGGCGGCCACCAGCAGGAGGTCCGTGTCATACTCCCGGCGCTTACACCTCTTCAACCTCTAATAAATAACATGAGGGTCGGTTCTTCAACCTCTAATAAATACAGTTGAGGTGAGTTTTCAAAATCTATCAATGTGCATTGAATGTTGGTTCTTCAACCTCTAATAAATACAGTGAATGTTGATTTTTCAACTTCTAATAAATACAATGAATGTTTGTTTTTCAACCTCTATTGTGGTGTTATGTTGAACGCATCAGGGGGGATATCTACTAAAAGAATATGGTTATTGGTAAACATCTTTCATCTCAAAGAAATATATACGCCTTCGAAATTGAATGATGAACAAGGTGGTGCAATTAGGTGCTGTACGATATTTTTACCGCTGCGGGTTTGGGCATCTGCACCTGAATCAAACGAGCAAAAACACAACAGCTATGTCGTAGCTTAAGGAGATATCTCATTAGGTGAGGTAAACTATAATCTGATAATGTGCCGCCCTAATTAACAGACCGGACACCTGCCACACACGATACATCATTGCCTTCTCCTAGTTACCTGTTCTTCAGTCAGCTTCCTCTCCCGCTTGACTTGAGGTGACGGCGGTGTCGCGGGACACGGCGGACCCGGAAGGGGTTCCGTCGGATTCCCCTCTTCCGGCAGTGGCGCTCCGTCGTTCTCTGGACCCGTAATCTCGTCTTCACATACAAACTCAGACTTCACAACCATAGTCACATCGGATGACGTAGAATCAGAGTCCGACTCCGGTGACGGATCATCGGACTGCCGAAATACAACAATGTGGTGTTCTCCTGGTGCAGGAGTGGAAGCGTCTGGCACGGCTGTATCGGGCGCCTGTATCGGGCTGTCCCCATCCTGTACCGACACAGATACTTCGGCACCCACGACCTGCCCAGTCAACTCATCACCCTCCGGGACAACCAGGTCGTGCGAGACGTCATCCGAAGGCTGGGTCGCAATGTAATCGTGAAAGTTGTGCTTTATCCTCGCGCCTGCAATTCCAGGACCCTGATCATCGGTTCTGCGAAAGGACAGAAGAGTCAAGCACAGTATTCACAAGCAGTTGCCAGAGATACTCCCGCATCGATCGCCAGTGTCGCTTTCTGTGGGTGTGTAACGCGTTGGTTGCTACACGAATTAATTCCTAATTTTCTATCAGTGGCTCTAATGAGTTAGAGAAAAATCCAGTTGCAAGAGTGCTTGTTTCGATAAAAGATACCTTTGAGGAGTATTGGTTTCCAACGTCCAATTCATCAAATGTGTGCTCGAACCACTCTCTCTTCGTTCGTCACTTTGTTTCTTATGCTCAGCGCTCGATTGCTTCAAAGCAATACTTGGTGGATCTTTCTTGAGTGGACTGTTTTCGGCTCCGCCAAGCCGCATGCGTTTCTTCAAATTACTGGGCTGGCCTAAGATGGAAAATAATAATGTAATGTCATGATGTCTTTAAAGTTTAAGCAAAATATTTACTGCTATACAATTTGTAAGGCCGTGATATAGGAAACAAAATTTACATGCAATTAACAGTTATATCTTGCATTAGATTGTTTTGGACAAGGTGGAAAAAGCTGTTCATCTATGTGTTTACTTGGACACAGAAACAAAATGAGTACCACATCTTGCTAAATAGTTTTTTTTTATTTATTTACCGAACCCCAACCTATAGATTCCATTTATCATGCTGCGAAAGGGACCTGTATATATTACAAAGACAGTAACAGACAAAAAACAAAATGGTACAATGATAGTACCATACACCGTTTTCTTTTCCATAAAGCAGTTGATTTTGCATTCCTGATTCTCTGAAACTGTTTCTTGGATTTGCAAAGCTGTTTCATTCTTATGTTTCGCTTGAAAAGCCACCTTCTCCTGTGGTTCCTTCTGGAATGTGTCCTTGATAGTCAACAGTAGTATTTCATCATCATCTAGTGACACACCAATAACAGCATCCACAGAAATACTAGATTTGAAGCTCAAACGATTCCTGCAGAGAGCAGCTATGGTGTCCGTAATCAAAGACTCAATCCCAGGCCTTGGTATCATCCGTCGTCGTTTCTTCATGGCAGCAGTTGGCCTGAAAGAATTATTATGATTTACAGAAACATTGATAGACATAGAATAGTTATGTAACAGGGCCAGTTTGGTCTCCAGAAATTATGGGGGGGCCTCCCTGGTGTAGTGGTTAGCGCACTAGACCGCAGATCAATAGGTCCTGGGTTCGAATCCGGGCTCGGGCACCTAATCTGGAGCATGTTTCATTCCTTCATCCTTCATCGTCTCGGGAGGTTCCTTGGCCCAATTTAGCCTGTATGTGCACAAAAGTGGCCTAAAACACCAACATTCCATTCCATTCCAGAAATTATGGTACTCTACCTATCACTACTTATGTAGCTAAAGGATATCAGTAGAAATGACTAGACGCACTGCTACATTAATAAATATGAATAGATAAGTTTCTAACTCTTGCCAAGAATCTATATATACTTACTAACTTAATCATGATAATGATAAAGGTAGTATGTGACAATGAATTACCAGATATAATTTGTCCTTTACTGATCACATCACAACTTAAATAAGTCTGCAAACTCCTTTTTCACCGATATTAAACTTTAACATTTGGCCCTTAACATGTTGGGTTATAGAATATATCAAACTGTGAACCATATTTTTTCAAATAAAATGGTCAAACATCCTGAATTAATTTTCAGGAATACTTTATTATCTATGCTTACAATAATATTTTTCTGTAGGCTAGTTTTAATGATTTTAAGTTAGCTAATCATTACTTAGCTACCTAAACCAGACATTGTCTCTGATTAGTTAAAGTGGGTGTCCAACCTAATTTAATCGCGATCTGCACCGAAAGTTGACATCTTAAAATTAAATTGGCGAGTGTTAACGCTTCGTTTCGGCCGACTGGTAAGGAGAAAAAAATTAAGGCAACACGCCCCCAGCAATTTTAAGCAGAGCGCCATTTTGCAGGGAGCAGTGACGCGTATTGTGACTATTCATAGGGCGCCGCCTTACGTTATAACTCGTGGCGAGAGAGATCAGGGCCACGATTTACAGATGAACAACGGCAGTTCCAAGCCGCGCAGTAGCGCAAGATCTTAGTGTTTCATGGAGAAGAGCCGTCCAAACAAATTGATATGCGTCTTGCGAAGATGGACTCCGCAACTGTCATAATGCCATGATTGAAGTTAGAATCGGAGCTATTTATATTAGCGATTATCACGCTCTCTTGTTTTGCTCACACAATAGGCGCAAATTCCGGTTTGAATAAATTAGAGCATCGCCTCCTGATTGGTCAATCGCGGACGCGCCTCCAAAAAGGGCTGCCGCCTGGGTAGGCGGCGAAATCGTGCCTGGCGGTCACTTCTAAATTTTATTGTGTGTTACAGATAGAACGAAAAATTCTATAAGTTGGAAGATAGACAGTTCAGTATTATATGAATCGGTAAAACAGCGTTAGAGGCGAGGCTGGCGGTTCGCTTTAAGCTATTGCTATGGTCCCATATGAAGCACAACCTCTGGTAAGAATGTAGTCAATAGTAATCTGACCATGTGCTGTATAAATATTTGTATGGATCTGATTGATGTTGATGGTGTGTAGGAATGTGAACTAGAAAGAGGTCTCCCCTTGCTCAGATGATTTAAGTGATTATGGCTCTCAGCAGCTCAGCAGCAGCTCAGCAGCAGCTCAGGATATCGCCCACACCCCTCCTACCTTTCTCTTTTTGCTTTTCTATAGTACTACTATTTTAGCCTGAAAATAAGAAGTTTCTGTCATAAGTTGGGAATGGGAGTGTCTCTAGACAGTTGTTAAGTGACGTCTTGTAACAGTAATGAAATGTATGTCTCAGGACGAACAGGACGGTTTACACCCATTTTGACCGTGGGAGGTTTTGACTGCCAGTGGGGTTAGGGGGTATAAAACTTGTGTTGGGCATGGTGTGGGGGGTTTGGTGGTTAATGTTTAATGGGATACATAGAGTCATGGCTACGTGGAGAGGGATTGAAATAGCTGGTTGTTATCATTAATTAGCTGAAACATGCCAGCTAGGGCTAGCAACAGGAGAGGGCGTCACTGGACAGTGGTATCAGCTGAGCAACATCAGCAGTGGGAATACAGAGTTGGGCATACAGTGGTCTCTGCATAATACTGTGCCTCTATTATACGACTCCCTCTGTTATCCAGTCTTTTCTCTGTGGACTTTTACATGTTAAAGCCCCTTTATTATGAGACTTATGACCAACATTTTGTCTTGTTATGCAACCGGCACACAATTTAATCCCTCTGTTAACTGGCTGCATAGTGGCACAGCATCACATGGCAGTCGACCTGATTGGCTCTAAACAAACAACACATTATGCTAATCTGACTGGTTGTTAATGAGCAGATGTCTAAGAGCGTGTCACTGTTATTTACACCTTTGTGTACATGCAGAAAATGACTGAAAGATGCAGTCAAAATGCTGATCTTAGGATCAGATTGTTGATGCAATTTAACAGCACTGAGCTGGAGAAACCATAATCAGCATGTAAGCTTAGCAACTGTGTTAGACTGAATGCTGATGCTATCATGGATAAGAGGGAAAGAGGAGCCAAATCTGCATCAAAGACTGAAGCTTAGGAAACGACTGATATTTGACTGCTTTAGCACAGCACAGTACAAAAACATTCTTGTGATGCGAATGCTATTACATTGCTCTTCTCATTGGCTGATTTCTCCGCTTTCAATGGGTGGCTCTATAGTTTCCAGCAATGCCACGATATAAGAGCAGCAGCGCTGAGTAGATAGTCAACTGAAGTTAAAGGGAACCGCCAGCCTGGCCTCTAACGCTGCTTTACCGATTCATATCATAACCAATTATTTATCCTCCAAATTACAGAATTTTTCGTTCTATCTGTAGCTCACAATAAAATTTAGAAGTGATCACCAGGCACGATTTCGCCGCCTACCCATGCGGCAGCCCTTTTTGAAGGCGTGTCTGTGATTGACCAATCAGGAGGCGATACTCTAATTTATTCAAACTGAAAATTACGCCTATTGTGTGAGCAAAACAAGAGCGCGTGATAATCGCTAATATAAATAGCTGTGATTCTAACTCCAATCATGGCATTGTTGCGGACTCAATCGTCGCAAGACGTACATCAATTTGTTTGGATGGTACTTTTCCATGAAACACTAAGATCTTGCGCTACTGCACGGCTTGGAACTGCCGCTGTTCATCTGTAAATCGCGGTCCTGATCTCTCTGTCCGCCATATGAATAGTCACAATATGCGTCACTGCATCCAGCAAAATGGCGCTCTGCTTGACATTGCTGGGGGCAGGTTGCCTTAATTTTGTTCTCCTTACCAATCGGCCGAAACGAAGCGTTAACACTCACAAATTTAATTTTAAGATGTAAACTTTAGGTGCAGATCGCGATTAAATTATGTTAGACACCCGCTTTAACCAGAAGATGGCTACTGATTGATATTCACGATACTTGGGTGAAAACTGCCAATCTCGGGGCATCCCTCTATTATAAGACTACCTCCATTATACAGTCTTTTTGGGCTGGCAGAGCAGAAGTCCCATAATGCAGCCTGGAGTAGCGACATGTGCAGGGTCCTATTTCCCAGCTACATAAGAGACCTACAGCTACACCCTATTCCCCTTCACTTCCACAGTCAAGTCATCCAGCGGTCAAAATGGACTGCAGTCAAAGTGGGCATACCACCAACCAAACCCTCCCTGCCCCCAAAGCCACAAGGTAGCCCTGGTACATGCCTCTCTGACCACGCCCGTAAACGGAGCAAGGGTGAGAGCCATGCCACTCACCAGGCCTAAAGTTAGAAATCGCGGACTGGTCAGCAAACGCCGCCTGGCAGCGAATGCTTACGCTAAGTTTGTTTACTTCCGGCGAGCGGTGGAGCATGGAAAACGAAGCGAGTGAGGACTTAATGGAGCAACTTGACGGGTAGGCGCTGGATATTTATTCTGTTACGACCTTCAACTTGAGCCATCGGTCCACGATTTCTGCTTTTAGGCCTGGTGAGCGGCATGGCTCTCACCCTTGCTCCATTTACAGGCGTGGTCAGAGAGGCATGTACCAGGGATACCCCACCCCACAAGGCCAAAGGGTACCAACCCCCAAAGCCAAGGGGTACGTATCCCACCCCCCAACTGGCCCAAGCCCAAGGCCAAGGGGTATCCCACCCCACCAACAGGCCCAAGCCCAATCATGCCAAGGGGTACCCCCCCCCCCCCCCGCCCGCGGTTAAACGATGGGGATGTGGCCAAACATTGTAAAGTGACCGTAACATTCTTTCTCATCTGTATTGAGACGGATGAAAATTTAGAAGTGATCTATGTTACTTTTGTCGCTCGACTTAACTGCTAAACCCAAATTTTGTCAGCCTAGTTCAGTGCCAGCGGCTTCGCTGTCGCTATTTGATTATTTCGCAAGTCGAAAACTTGGTGCGTTTTAATCAATCAGCGCTAATTGGAGAAATATATATGCGTTTCATGTTCCAAGGTCCAACGAAACACCGAAAATAGGCAGAAAGTACCGAATCATCGACGGCTTTCGAAAGTACAAGCCACTCCCCCCTATCCCCGTCGCTTGGTTAGCCATCACGAAAATAAACCTAAACGACCCAACTGGTCAACGGGTGTTAATCGATAAGAGTGCCGTCTGGGGTTATTCTAAAATAGAAACGACAGCTATAATCTATTTATGCGGGACCCCGCTATAGAATTTGAACTTAAAAATGAAAAAAAAAATGGACCTTAAAATGGACACGAAGCGGAGTCAGCTGATACACAAACTGGGGGGGGGGGGGGGGGGGTATAAGACCAAAACGAGACTACGTCACCTACACTAAACGTACCAAGGAGGGGGCCTTCAACAAGGGGAATTGGCAAACAGAACGTATGGGGACCTAATTAAGCCGCAACCCCCCGCGCCCCCCCCCCCGCCCCGGCCCCACCCCCTCCACTGGAACCGCCATATAGTTAAGATTAAGACATTCATTTTCAGGTCGCGAAGCAGTGACACAGCATGTCGTAAAGCACAACTTCTCCAGAACAATGTTTATACATGTACGAGGTTACTAGACTAAATAAAAAAAGATAAGATAAGTTACAATGACACAAGAACAGATCTGAAACTTTATTTTCTGGTTGAGCATATCCGTATAGCTAATGGGCCACTAAGTTGTGGCCATGAGCAATTATCTTACATTATCTTGAGGAATATTGCCGTTTTTCAATAAAAAAAAATAGGCCGTCTGATGCGTCCGCCCTCCCTCCTTTTTTTGAGGAAGTACGCCATCTGAGGCTTGGTGGACCCCCCCCCCCACCCCCCCACCCAGGTCGCAAGTTTGGACCCCTCCCTTTTCAAATTCCTGGATCCGCCCCGTCTTAACGCTTGGAATACATACAGTTCGCCCTTTCTTCAACAGTGACGTTATAATTGCTTTTGTTTAAGTTATGCATGTCATGAAGGTAACTGCATGGTCCCAATCTCGTTGATATAATCCTTTACACTTTTAATGTTATGCCGCGCCACATATAATGATCTACCCCCCCCCCCCCCCTTTCTCTTAAAATCTTCCTTTTAATATCATTCTGAAGAAAAATGAGCATATATTTAAATGCTGTGACCAACAGTATGGGTTTAAAAAGGGCCATTCTACCTCGCAGTGCACCTTTGTTTACAAAGAGGTGATACAATACTATATGAATGGTGGAGGTGATGTATATACAGTGTTATTAGATGCAAGTAAAGCTTTTGATTGTGTAAATTATATAAAACTGTTTAAAACTCTTATTGAAAGGAGGATATGTCCCGTCATTGCCAGGTTCCTTGCAGTGCTGTACACTAATCAGAGTGCGAGTGCAATGGGCTAATTTGGTTAGTCCTGCGTTCACTGTAAGCAACGGCGTTAAACAAGGTGGTGTAATGTCTCCTATTCTGTACTGTGTCTATTGTGACAAACTGATAGAACGATTAAAAAACTCGGGCCTTGGGTGCCACATTTGCCATATCTTTGTCGGTGCCTTGGCATATGCAGATGACTTAGTTGTACTTGCTCCAAGCAGACATGCTCTTGAAGCCATGTTAAGCATAGCAAGTGACTTTGCAAACGAGTATGATAATAAATTCAATCCCAAGAAGAGTCAACTGTTGATATTTAGTAGCGCTGACCTTTCAAATACAAAAATAGCTTTTGAGGGCATGCTGTTAATATCCCAAAAAACGGCTGTACATTTGGGTAATCCCGTCAACTCTACTAAAGACGATGGAGGTGTCCATAACACCCTCAACGCATTCCATCGCAAAGTAAGCGTCTTTATAGCTCAGTTTAAACATGTGGCGCATAACGTTAAATATGATTTATTCAAGGTTTTATGTATATGTCGGCTTATGGGTGCCAATTATGGGATTTCTCGTCCACGGCATGTCAATCGTTTTATATAGCCTGGCGGAAGGTGATACGCAGACTATTTGATTTACCTTATCGAACTCACTCTAAATTTCTTCCAATTATGTGTAATGACCTGGCTGTTGAAGTGCAACTTCACAATAGATTTATTGTTTTCGTAAAAAGTATGCTGGTAAGTAAGAACCCTTGCACGAATTTCTGTGCACGGTTATCCTTAAAGGGAAGCAAATCCAATGGAAGTAAGAGTGGGAATTTTATATGTGACAAATATCTTATCAGTAAGTACAATTTTAGTGCTTTATCAGCCAGCCGCTTAAGGAAGCACGTCTTTAATCATTGTGATCGCGCCACGGAAGAAGATTTAAGGCGCGTCAGTGCCATAAAAGAATTTTTGCAATTAAGGGCACAAAATACAGGTTCTGACGACAACGAAAGCATAACTGACATCATCGACTATTTATGCACTGAGTAGCACAGACCTAAACCGGTTTTGTGTGTGTGTGTGTGTGGTTTTTTTTTACGTTCCTCTAAATTTCTTTCTGTTCTGTTTTTTTTTTTTTCCTCTGAATTTCTTTTTTTGCTCTTTTTTTTGTTCTCTGTGACTGCCATCTGTACTCCGTGTACGAATAAAGATATATATAAAATCTAAAATCATTAAAACATACCCGCTCAATGCACATACCGTACGCTCCTGTATTTTTTCAATCCCACGCATATATTTCATGTCACAACAACTGCCACACAACGGGACAATAATCAAAGTGTGAAAATGAAATTAAAATGTCTTTATGCAATATAAGGCCTCAATAAATGATTTCCACCTGAAATGGATCTATTTAAAATTCTCAGGGGGAAATTGCTGTATGAGCAGCTTTAAAGCGTTTAATGAACCTCCGACAACTGCAGTTGGTTAAAACTACATAGGTGGAATCTTTCGTCAAGTCGAAAGAAATTTCCCCCTGCATATAAAGCGCTTTGTTGTGTCAGATTTGGCAAATTGAATGCCAATTCACCTTAGCGCGACTGTAAAGGTTAGTTTAGTCAATAGCTAATCAACATTTAACTAGTTTGGCGTTCGAAAACTAAAGTCTCACGCACGTAAAAAAATGCAAGGACAAAGGCGCTTCGGTTCAGGCCGCGCCGTTCAAGTCCGTTGGCGTTGGCGTTGGTTGACGCTGGCGCACGCTGGCCTGGAGTCTCGTGCGGCGTCGGCGACTACGGCATAATTAGTAGCGAGGTCAAAGATTTTGCTTACCTTCTGCTAACATGGGCGATAGGCAGTATGAAACAATTCTTGTTATACACTTCATGTGTAGGTTATAAGATTAATCTCTGCATATTTTGACTCACAGATATTTTTTCCTTTCAATTCAATAAAATCTTGCTGCATAAATCGACTTTTTACCGAGATATAAGCTTATATATCAAAACAAATTACCCTTTGCATGCGGCCATTTTGCAAATTGGTGTCATGACATATGGCCTCTCATACAAATGGTGTTTTCTTCCTCAGTAGGGAGAGTTCTTAAACTATCAATGGCGCAAATAAAAACCTAGGCTTTAGAGCCAAATTGGTATAAAAATCTGAATAATTCGTTTAGTATTTCTAATTAATTAATTTGGAGTCTGAAATGGATATTTCACTGTAGTAGTATTAATTTATTTCGGTGGGAATCCTCTGGAAACCTAGTACATTACTTAGAGGAATGTCTAATTATATCAGACAAACTGAGATTCGGCCTGGTGTAAAACGAGGAAGTCCAAATTTTAGCTGAGGAAGTAGATAGACTTCTGAGGAAGTACTTTTTAGGGCAGATATGGTGGCAGGTATACATATATAATTGATATGAGCTGAAAGACTTACTTGTTTGCATGGCGTACACGAAAATCCAACTTATTTAGTATCCATTTGACCGAGATATATCCACTTCTGTCGAGGGCTGTTATTCAAATGACCAATATCGTCTGCGGAAGTCTCGTCGGCGTACCGAAATCTCGCGCCTGTGGCTGCCAGCCGGGGTGCGAGGTATCGGCGTGGGGTGTGACGGGAGGGGTGGGGAGGGAGGAGGGGGTGGAGAATTGCTGGCTGCGCAGACATGGCCGGCTGGTTGGTGAAGCCTGGGCAAGAGTTAGCATGGGTAGTGGTGGTGGGGGGTGGGTGGATTAAGTGCGGGTGGGTCGGGGGTATGGGGATGGATCGACGCACAGTGAATAACACATTGGCTAATTGCTGTCTAGACCGGTTGAGCGAAGTGTCAGGTTTCACATCAAAAGCTCTTACAAGTGATCGGTGACTCCATTGTGAAGTACGTCAGTGACTATTTCCCCTCTCGTGTTTATACGAGATCTTTTTCGGGGATCACGATCGAGGATCTTTGCCAACATTTGTTGGTCAACGATTCTCCAGATGTTTGGGTCATCCATGTCGGGACGAATGATATAGCCCCCCGTCACTGTACCATCACTCCTTTGTTGGAGCGGTACGCCACCCTGGTGGCCATTCTCGGAGAGCTGCACCCGACTTATCGGGTGATCA
Organism: Arenicola marina; assembly: GCA_964019135.1. NCBI lineage: Eukaryota > Metazoa > Annelida > Polychaeta > Arenicolidae > Arenicola > Arenicola marina. Next base: position 33,030,529 of record OZ025255.1, read on the forward strand.
TATCTGCGCTGTTGCCACGGGGGTTGAACCACTTTCCGGGTGCCTTCAATTCCCCCCACTTTCTGGAGCGATTTCATCGCTTGGCTCGTGAGTTGAACTTTGGCCTTCGGCGCCTCAGTGATACACACAAGTCTGTCTCCTTCATGGAGCATCCCGAGTTTTGGTATATAGCGATCGCCATCTCCTTTCTCGGGATGGGTTGCATTTGTCACCTACCGGTGTGTCGTGCCTCGCTGAGAGGATTATGACGACCATCGACTCATCATATCATCGTCCATCCTTCACTCATTCTAGTACACCTCCTGTTCTCTCCTCAGAGGTGGACTGGCCGGTCTTACCTGCACCCGCACCCCGTGTCTCTGTACCTGCACCCCGTCGCTCTACTCTCCCTCCTTCCCCACCTGCACCCCGTGTCTCTACTCTCCCTCCTTCATCACCTCCTGCACCCCGTCGCTCTACTCTTCCTCCTTCATCACCTCCTTCCCCACCTGCACCCTGTGTCTCTACTCTCCATCCTTCATCACCTCCTTCCCCACCTGCACCCCGTGTCTCTACTCTCTCTCCTTCATCACCTCCTTCCCCACCTGCACCCTGTGTCTCTACCCTTCCTCCTTCATCACCTCCTTCCCCACCTGCACCCCGTGTCTCTACTCTCCCTCCTTCATCACCTCCTTCCCCACCTGCACCCCGTGTCTCTACTCTCCCTCCTTCATCACCTCCTTCCCCACCTGCACCCCGTGTCTCTACTCTCCCTCCTTCATCACCTCCTTCCCCACCTGCACCCTGTGTCTCTACTCTCCCTCCTTCATCACCTCCTTCCCCACCTGCACCCTGTGTCTCTACTCTCCCTCCTTCATCACCTCCTTCCCCACCTGCACCCCGTGTCTCTACTCTCCCTTCTTCATCACCTCCTTCCCCACCTGCACCCCGTGCGTCGATCCACCCCCATACCCCTGACCCGCCTGCACTTAATCCACACACCCCCCACCACCACTACCCATGCCAACTCTTGCCCAGGCTTCACCAACCAGCCAGCCATGTCGGCGCGGCCAGCAATTCTCCACCCCACCCCTCCCGTCATACCCAACGCCGACACCTCGCACCCCGGCTGGCAGCCACGGGCGCGAGATTTCGGTTCGCCGACAAGACTTCCGCAGGCGATATTGGTCATTTGAATAACAGCCCTCGACAGAAGTGGATATATCTCGGTCAAATGGATACCAAATAAGTTGGATTTTCGTGTACGCCATGCAAACAAGTAAGTCTTTCAGCTCATATCAATTATATATGTGTACCTGCCACCAAATCTGCCGGACATCAGCCCTAAAAGTACTTCCTCAGAAGTTATCTACTTCCTCAGTGACTTCCTCGTTTTACACCAGACCCTGAGATTGTCCCCATAGAATGGAGCGCAAAGCAGCGCAAGCAGCTTGAATGAGGCCCTAGTCCCTGAGCTGGTCGCCATCTTGCCTTCTTGTTCAAAGAGCCTTCAATTCGCTTTGGATGCTGGATAATTTCTATCAGAAAGCAGGAATGAGTTTTTGCACATTGTTGCGAAATCGTGCAGAAATCGACTGTTATCGATGCCTGGTGATTATGTCAACTCTAGAAATCAAAGCAATGTTATCTTTACCTTGATAACTGCCTAAGTGACATTCCGAATGGAAACAGTGAGAGGCTGTGAACTGAGGTATGCTTTCATGTCAGTTTGTGTGTTTTATGTGACTACATGCAAATTACATTGCAGGCTGTTCCAATTATCGCCTCAAGTACTTGTATCGGCCAGTTTGTAGTATACTTGTTTGCAGAGAGAAATACAGCAGTAGAATAAGTAACACTGATCCAGCTGTGCCTGGCATTGTTTCTTCACTGATGTCAATGTGTATCGGGCATTGATGGAGTGTGTTAAACAAATAAAATTATCCATTACTAATCTGTTATTATAATGTGATAGCAATATTTTCAAGCCGCTTAATGAAAAACACCTCGCAGGTTCATCTATCTTCACCGGGACATTACTCCACCCTGACAAACTGGCTGTGTTGTAACATGGCCCATCGGCCGAAACGCGGTCGGCCTTTATTCATGTCCCGCTGTGCGACTAATATTGCATGTAACTTTACTTCAATTCACTCTACGATACTCAAACAAGTACCATTCTCTTGCCCAGAACAAGACATATCCATTGATATATACATTGCATGATTAGATATGATTAGACCCCAATTACGCCAGGAATGGGACCTCGATATACAGGTCTCAAAACCGGCAGAAAAGTTAGCCCAAAATTGGTTTTTGAATCGTCACAACTTTGTTAATATTTATCGTAGATTGCTCAAACTAGCACCAATCATTTTCTCGTTTTTCGGATGAGATCGTTCAGGTGCTATATATTTTGCTTGGCATTTCCAAAAATATAAAAATGGTCTGACCTTACTATAATTAGCCTTCTTATTAGGCTTAACTTATGGTTAAACTGTAATTCTCTCAATTATACAAAGATAAATATGATATGTTTTTTTTTGAAGTGAAACTTTTACAGCCACCATTGCTGTTTATGTGTTTGCTCATTAAAACCATATTTCATTTGCTGAAGGGTGCTATATGTGGTCTATATAGAGTATAGGCAGAATGGCTGTATGGTCTCTCCACCCCTTAGTATAGGTGGGGGGAAGAAGTGGTGAAGGGGGGGAGCTTTGAATTGGAATCATCAGATCCCAGAAAGGTGTGACTTGGAAATATCAATAAAATGTTGCATTGAAAAATCCTTGGATCATCTTTCTTGGTTGAGTTGTTATCACAGAATGCCAATTTATCCGTTTTCACACCCGATCCCAGTGTGAGCCTCCGCTACCTCCACCCCCTGCTGCTCATTATGCACATAGCCTGTCAATAAATCGACGCAGGCTGTCAATCATTCACTGTCGTCACTTTCTTTTATCTAATCATATGGTGGAAAATGATCTTCAGATCATTCAACTTTCCAAAATGGAATGTGACAGGCCTTTTTTGAATGTCTTCTCCTTTTTTGAAACAGAAAAGAAAAGGGGGAGTTTTGTAATTTTCAGTTTTGCAGAGACAGACATCAACTTTGGATGTTGCCTGTCGTGTCAGGCATGTGGCATGTGGTATTGAGAATGACTTGCCCTTCCTGAAGTTTTCCTGTCTTATCAAATTGAAAAGCAATAAAATTGATACTCTTTACTTTATTTACGGTGTTATTTACAAAGACACTTCCGCAATCATTTTCAGAAAAGCTAATGCCTATGACTGAGGGCACAAGCTAAATCTAAATCTTCAACCTGCCCTGTCGGGCATACAACCATTATTTTGACCTATCTGACCCTGAAATTCGGCTGTCCTGTGCATTCGGTTTTGTCTCTTTCTGGATTAGTCAGATTACACAATCTTTTCTTCTAAAAATCGTTGTGGGGAGGACCATACTGTTCAGAAAATATAGGGGTTGTTGCCATCACATCAAGGCATAATCTAGTTTGCATCCACAAATCTCATACCTGTGACTGCCACCTGAGGTGTCAGGGTGGGGGGGATGGAGACCAGGATTACTGGCCACACTGATACTGACGTGTGTCGGGAAGCCAGGGCTGGAGCAGGAGACAGGGTCCAAATAAAAAAAGCGCTGACAAGTTGGGGGTGGAGACTGCAGATGACGCAACACAGTGAAGGTGTGATTAACACATTGCTTAACTGTTGTCTTAAAATTATTGCTGACAACTCATCTCTTTTAGTTACTGCTGACAAGCTTTATCTCTTATAGTTACCACCAACAAGAGTCCTCCCTTATAATACCGCAGACAAGCCTCATCCCTAAGATTTACTGCTGACAAGACTCATCCCTTATATTTAGTGCTGACAAGCCTCATGCCTTAGTTACTGCTGACAAGCGTTGACCCTTATAGTTACCACTGACAAGCCTCATTACTTAAAGTTACCACTGACAAGCCTTGATCAGTTTAATTACTGCTGACAAGCCTCATTTCTTGAAATTGCTGATGTAAACTACATACATCAGCTACGCAAAAGGTTCAAGACATTTGGCATGTGCTGGTGGCTGTGAATGTAGCGCGGTTTCCAAACTTTGTAACGATGAATTTCGTATGACAAGGCTCTGCTGTGCTTAACTTCAAAGTGTGTGAATGACAGCACCCTCTAGTGTGGAGTTTTATGCTGACAGAAGCATAGTTGCATTGTAATGTACCATTGTGTTCCAAAAACAAATATGGTACCAAGATTGTCTGTGCTCTGTAAAACTTCTAACAAACACAGATACATGTACACAATGTTCTGAATTTTGAATCATTTGAGTCTATCTTTATGATTTCAGTTGGTTAGCATAGTTAACTTGTTTAAAGGTATTTGGGTTTAGTGTTTTCAATGAAGTTGACATTGACTACCCGGTAAATGCATCCAGACACTTGCTACCTGGTTACAAAACAAATCCAATAACTTTAAGATCATGTACCATAGATGTCGTTTTGGTTAATGACCTTTATGTTGCCTTTTCCAGATTGGGTCGGGCCAACCTCAACATGGTTGTGAAGGGAGATCAAGAGAAGATCCGAGCACTGCTCAAGGACACAATCACTTTACTCTGTAAAAATGGCCTGAATTACAACGCCGAGTTCTGCATTGAGGCCTTGATAGGCATCACGCTGGACAAGGACGATGTGTTTCTCGTGTCAATAAATGAAACCGTGAAGAACGGCCTTCTGGAGGCTAAAGGCGCAGATTCCGATCTGGAGGCTGTATCCGTGGACGCTGAACACGTTGTAAGTCATCAGCCGCGTAAGAGGCGAGGACCCTCGATGCAGCCCCAGCACCGTGGAGGGACCATGACGCCTAGGGTGAAAGCTGAGCAACATAGCGACGACGACGGTCAAGATATCCAGGAGAACGTGGACTATAGCCCTCACGTAGACATAACGACGCCGCCTCCTGGCAAACGACGCCGCGGCCCAGTGGAAAGAAGGCCTCTCGTGAAACAGGAACATGCACGGGGCAATAGCTGGGGCTCCGCGCCTCAGGGACAGGACGATCAAACGGAAAATAACTCTTTCATGGCGACAGTCGGTTCCGGGGACGCCATGGGCGGCGTGTCCGAAGACGCCGACCTGAGTCACGTGTTACATAGCGGGGCGCTGGTCCCCCTATCCGGACAGACCGAGGACGGCGCAAACTGGACTGATACATCCATGCATTCCACTTCAGAAAACGTGACAGACGTCAATGATCCAAATCAGGTAGGTTTTATACATATCCATACTTCATGCCAAGATTTATATAACTGTCGATCCCGTGGGCAAAGTGATTCTTTGGTACATTTGATCAATTTATTTGGACAAGTAGAGGAAACGAATCTAAATAATGATCATGCAAATGATAATTGGAATTTTGGTTGATTGCGAAAGTACTAATGAAGTCCCAATGAAGTCTTTGCCCTTTATAACCTAACTGCTAAATAGTCCATGGAATGCAATATGGACTATTTATTACTTGAAAACTAATGTGTTTTCATGATTAATGCGACGTGGAAGAATTAAATGATTATGCTGTAGCTCATATACCAGTAAAGGATCGAAGGCCACCCAGCGGGACAACCGCATGTCTGTAGCCAGATGCATTGCAGCCTTTAGATATTCTTACTGATGATTCATATATCAATACATATAACGTGTTATAAACAATTATGATGTTCCGGGACAGCTTCCAGGTAAGTAAGATATCTTTTGTCCTCAATCAATTAACTTGGATCGACTGGTAAATATCGTCCAAACCAGGCGAAATTGGCATGGTACCTTTTTTCTTACACTAATCCTTTTCGTAGGATACTAATTCTCGTTTCATCCCACCGTCCCAGTGCGTTCAAGTGTGATGTCTTGTGACAATCGTTTCCTGCTGATAGTTTGAATATTGTGACTCGAGTCGAGCCATTGGGGTGACATCTACGTCGGAAGCTTTGGCCGTGTCGTGTTTGTTTTACAGGGCTCTAATTTGTGACTGGGTGACGTTTTTGGCCGTCTTAATCCCATGTACTTTTTTTTTATTTCTTCATGTGACTTCATTAGACTTTGGTCGAATGGGAGAATGCTCGCGAAGTTATTTCTAAATTGTGTTTGCGTCCTGCTCTGACAAGTTAACAAACAATTTAACAATATGGACCATCAAGTCAGGACCGTTTTTGCTGCACGAGACTTGAACCATAAACACAATTAATTTCACTTTTAAAAGCATTTCCTGATGATTTGGTCGCGGGGTTAGCCAACTGGAAATTCCCCAGTATATATATATATGCAATGCTATTGGATATGTTATGAAGTATCGCTCTAAGTCTGTTGCAGATTCAAACTCGTTATGAATAAAAAAAAAAGGACGTATACTGCGTTGAATCTTACACTAATTTTTGACTGCATACAATCGTTATGGTACGATATAACCTTGCAGGCTGAAGTACCGGGAAACCCCAAAGCAACTCACAGTAAATCAAATGGATGCTTTGCTTATCTTGTAGAAAACGACATTTAATTTCCGATTGGGATCGTCGGCATCACTCCTACTGCTCCTGGTATTCCACCGCTCTAGGGCGATCAGACACCATTCTCTTGCTGATTGGTGACGCGTTCTTGCGATCAGTTACCGGTCTCTGTTAAAAGATATTTCTTTGCATTGTGGGATGGCATCTGGCTCCGAATGGGAATGAGAGCGTGCGTACTGCATCCCGCAGAGAGGATGTACATATGTCGACGTGGGGGTCTAGATCGGAAAAAAATCGGACCCGCCGCCGTTTGCGGGTCAATTTGTTACCTATATTTTTGTTCACCGACTTTCCTGCGAAGCCAACCGCACCTTGCTGTTTTCTCTTTAAAGGTCGGGGCTCTGAGGGGGTCCTTTGACACGGTCTTCCACGTGGCTGCTCCGACGGCGGCGGCGGGTGTGCGATCTAGTTATGTGGGCCGGGGGTCCACCGTTCGGTCGGCTGGCGTTGCCCAGTCCTCCGTCGACCTCCACCACCATCTCGAGCCCCAGTCATCTGCGCTTCAGCAGCTAGACGACCACGTGCTTGTGAAGATTCCCCGCAAAGATTCCAACAAACGCCGCCAACCTCGGCGGTGCCGGGTGTGCTACAAGCTGGGCCTTCGCAAGATGACTTCACTCCTCTGTCAGAATTGCCCCAATACTCCAGCCCTCTGTCCCGGGCGCTGCTTCGACCTTTATCATTCTGACTCGCAGTACCGAGATTGGCGCTCGGCCGTCATGTTCGCTAACCTGGAAGATGTTGATTACCTGGATCAGACTTCCTTGGCGCCCGTCGACGAGCAGTTGGGAGACCTGGCCTCTACTCTGGCGTATAACGTCAGCGTGTCGCTCTCAACACAGGAAGGTTCCACTAATGACGCCATTGTTATCAATACGGATGCAACGACATAGAAAAGGTTCTGTACTGATGGATTGGAATGTCAGTCAGGCATTCGTGTTGCTCTGCCTTGACGAAATATAAACAGATCGGTGAAAACTGCTATGGGTGAATGTATGGGCTTGTTTCCTGTCGTCACTCCCATCAGTAAAGGCAATGCCCGCGGTACTACGCGCTCAAGGTCACGTTGGAGGTCGAGTCGTCGGCAGCATATGGTCAACTAGTGGTGCACAAGAAGCGTGTCTACAGGGCAAAGTGCGGTGCCCAGCAATTGCTAAAAAATTCTCCGTCAGGGAGCTTTTCAACGCCACCACTTGAGAGCTCTACCATTTACAGCCAATAACCAACATACTATAATAGGGCACTTGCCGATAGTTTTTACCACATAGAGACTGTAGCAGATAAGAACTCTAGCACATAGGAACGCCACCAGAGAAGAACTTGAACTCTAGCAGACAGGAACGCTGCCAGAGAGGAATTCTAACAGATAGGAACTCTAACGGATAGGGACTCTAGCAGATACAAACTTGCAGGGAACCATGACATCCACGAAAGCGTGGAACGCGCATACACGGTGTGCAGACCGATCGTCCGTAGACGTCTGAAGACAAAGACTCCATTTGGCAGTTATTATATTGTTATATGAAATATGACTCATGATGGCGTGCACAAAGCTGCCATTGGAACTAAGTGGAAAGGCATTTCTCGAATGTTAAAGACAAATCGTCGTGGGTATTTTTTAGTTCATTTGCGTTGGAATATATGGAAATGCAGCTAAACTGAAGTCACATCCATCAGTTCGGATATTTATACCAAGGAGCACAGCCGCGTACATTCACATCGTCAACAGTCTTTGTTGATTTTGTTCATTTAGTACGATTGCCCTGTATTTAAGAAGGAATAAATACACATGGTGTAAGGGAAATTTCATGTATCTTGTTGGTACTTTTGTTGCCTCCGACATTTCGCGATCCATTACCATATTTAATAATGGGGTGCGATATTTGTTGCACCATTATACTTGATGCCAGCTGACATAGCATCACCATCATCTAGACCATTTCTTTAAGGTCCGAAGTGTGTATGGTATGGAAATGCTTGTTATCGCAAGTTACTTTGAACCATGAGCGAGCTGGCGTTTTGTATGTTTACATTCGCTTACAGCCTGCGAGCATTCCGCCGCTTTAATCGAGAAACTGGAGGTGACCAATCTGACAACGAATTGGCATAACATAATCCTGTCTCGTCAAAGATGGACGCTCCAAAATATCTTTCGTGGGGCGGGGGTTGGAAACGCCCAGCAAAGACGGAAGTTCTTTTCCTATCCCTGTCCAGCTTTTCTTCGTCGAAGTTCGACGATCGACAGCTTCCCTTTAATTTGTCCTTCCGATATTTCACCGCTTGTATTTTCCTCCCACCAAGGTAACCCCGCTCCGCCTGCCTTGGCACGGCCCCGGTGACCCCGTCAGTATCACTGCCGAGTACTCCCGGTTCAGCCTTGGCCCCGCCCTGGCCATGGACGAGGCTGACCAGCCCTCTCGGGAGACGGCCCTCCACCGCCTGGTCTTCCTGCCGCCGACGGAGAGGAAGGCCAAGCCACAGCGGAGATGCCGCGTCTGCTACAGGGGCGGGGTGCGCCGTATGACGTTATACCGGTGTTGTGCGTGTCCCGGCGTGCCGTCGCTATGCGTGGACTGCTTCGTGGCCGGCCACGGTCTGGACGCATGGTCAATGTCGCTACCTCGCGAGGAGGATCCGGTCCCCCCTATAGAGTCCTTCATCATAGACCCGCTGGCCCTCCGCCTTGGAGCGACTCCCATAAGCCCCTCGTTGGGGGAAAACGCCGGTGGGGCTACGACGGAATAACAGTCCCAATACGGACTGACCATGCGGACGTTGATGACACTGATAAGTGCGCCAGATATGCGAAGGCAGACTGGCCTTCTGGTCGGCATTTGTGCATCCTGTTCGCCAAGAGAAAAACCGTTTGCTCATATTTACACCACTCTTTGACTGTAACGTGGATTTGTCACTTAGAGCGACATTACACTGGTATTGCTCGTGGTAACCGTCGCTACTTGTTGTGAACTTAAACCATTGTCTGATAGTAACGCGTCGGGCGCGTGCTGTTGGCCATGCGACAGTTGCTGTACGAACGAGGCACCTTCATGAATGTCGTCGTATCTATCGAAACCAATGTGCTATGTTTATTAGTTTATGCTTAAGTAGTTAATCCAGGATCTTAATACTTGTAAAGTGATGGCAATATCATATGGCCATATAAAATGAGATGCTCAGGGTAGAGAGACTCGAGGGCAGCCCTTCTCCCAACAAAGGATGAATGGCCCATTGACATTAGCCGCTATCGCTTTCCACGTGGCTACAACTCTTTCGTTCTCATGGCAATCTGACTCCCCATGTTGGATGTTTAGTTGGATTTTCAGCGCCCAACACGATGATTGAGGGTGGATTTCACCTTGTAGCTTGGCGGTAGTACAGTGTATGACCTGCATGGGATTCGTGGGAGACCGGCAGCGGGGCCAGCGTGAAGGCCACCCATCGACCGTCATCTCCTCCCGGTCTGGCCAGAAGTATGATCGCGGCAATACTTGTATCTGTATGTGGTTCAGCAATAAATGCTCAATGCGTGCTGATGTCTGCGTCGAACATTCTATTTTGGCAAAGATGACACCCGCAAAGGCAGATAAAACTTGTGTTGATGTATTTATTATTAAGGTTGTGTTGGGGGGGGGGGGGGGGAGCTCGTGTGACCCATATATTTTTTTTCTGATGATGCGTTTGACGGAAAGAACGAAGACATGAGGCTACTTCGTTGCTAGATATGTCTGTACAGTTTGAACACCCCCGAAATCGGCACCGAAGGCGTGTTATAAAATAGCTTTAGGTAATTACGCGTGTAGGATGAACACGCACGTTACCGCATACTGTTACACAGCCTCGCTCCTCCGCTATCCGAATCAATGTGCATAATGCGACTTAAGATGCTAACGCTCACGCTGCCGAGCTTTGCTTATGGTGGATTTGCTGGCTGGCTGCTTCTGACCGGAGGTTTGTTTGTTTCTCCGCCAGGTGGTGGCTGGCGGTGTTGTTGACCCGGCCATGTCGTCGGCAGGGGGCGGCGGCAGTAGCGGCATGGACGACGCCGTCAGGCTGCACGGCCACCACCGCCTGGCGCCCATCCCGCCCACCGAGAAAAAGCTCCGGCCCCGACGCCGCTGTAGGGTCTGCTACCGCCAGGGCCGAAGGCGAGAGTCAGCCTTCTACTGCCAGGACTGCCCTAGCCAGCCGGCCCTGTGCCCCGAGCCCTGCTACAATCTCTACCACAGCCAGCGCGTCTATTGGTGCCAATACGGAAACGTGGGGACCGGGAGCCCCGGGGAGGACTCCAGCTACGCGATGGCCCCCGGGGGCTCTGGGGATGATCAGCGCTTCGGGGCGGAGGACAGCTTTGGCGACGATTCGCGCTTGGCGGCCGACAGCAGCTTTGATGACGATCGCCGTAAGTTGGCGGCCGGGGGCTTCAGCGAGGACCACCGCTAGGGGGCGGCCCGGGGCTTCGGCGACGACCACCGCTAGGGGGCTGTCGGGGCCTTCGCCGAAGCCCACCGCTAGGGGGCGATCCGGGCCTTCGCCGACGCCCACCGCTAGGGGCGATCGGGACCGTCGACGAAGCCCACCGCTAGAGGGCGGCCGGGTGCTTCGGCAAAGACCACCGCTAGGGGGCGGCAGGAGGCTTCGGCGACGACCAACGTTAGGGTGCGGCCGGGGGCTTCGGCGACGCCCACCGCTAGGGGGCGGCCGGGAGCTTCATCCACGCCCACGGCTAGGGGGCGGCAGGAGCTAGCGTCCGACGATTAGCGTCGCTAGATTGTAACACGAAGCTTTACACGAGTATGACCGCCTCTGGAATTCGAACCGTTCATCAAGAGTTAAAGGAGCCTGACCAGAATGCGGCAAAATATGTTTTCCATTAAGGGCTACTGCATCACTTGGCCCAAATAAATTCGGTTACGTACAACAATTGACTATGGAAGTGCAACTTGAACTCTTTTTACCGGGGATTCTTGTATAGTGGGTTCGTCGTAGAATAGTTATAATCAATGGTGTGTGCGGGCTGTGAGGTATACTCACCAAGACGTGTACGACTAATGTTGACTGTGCAGCATGATGCACTCGGTAAATATTGTTTGAAAGTCCCAACAGCGGCAGCTGCTCATCGGAGTGCTGACACCAGTTGCCCTGTCCATCTTCCGTGATAGATCCCAAGTAAAGAATTACTGTAGAAATGCAAAGTGAGTCAGTCATGTGCTACATAGTATTACACTGAAACTATGATTCATCCTAACATCAGTGGTGACATATTTCCGGTTTTTGAATCACGAATTTTGTCTCTCTTTTTATCCTGCAAATAAGTTTTAGCCCAAATTGCGCCTCTGGCCCCTTTAATCCCAATTGTTCTTGGGGTCGGATGAGGGGGTGGGGCAACCTCCCGGGCGAAAAGGGGTCGTTGTGTTCGTCAGTTGCCTATAATAACATTAACATAGTAACATAATAACATAAGCTAAAGTATATTTCGTTTTTTTTTAATTCTCTATATGACTGTCTCACTCCAATAACAGAAGAACGGTCACTTACTAGGGATCTGATTTTAAAAAAGATTACTTTGTGAAGAATGGTTAGTTATGTTCATATTTATAAGATAATTGTAATAATTCAGTCGTTTGGCAAGAACTGAGGGACTACAACGGCTCGCTATGGCATGGCTTGACCTACACATTGCTCTTTCAGGTACGAAATGGTTTCACTAAAGTGTGAAAGATAGTCTAGGGTTATCTTTAAAGGAGCTTGTGACAGAAACAGGATTTCATGCAGTGTGTACAGTTCTTTAAAAAACGGGAATCTGCCTCAGCGTTTTTACCTATTGTCTATAGATTCTGGGGCGCCAACCCTACCATGTATATAAGTACGCCTCCGCGGTTGTTGCAAGAAATATTTTTCAAACGAGGTAGAAGAGATGTCCCAGAACGATATTTCTCGTACATAACGGACTAATTTCGGTTCTCATTATAAATAAGGAGAATCTTGGATGGATTTATGTTGGATTTGTATATATGTTTGGCATTAAGACGTAGCTGAAATACGATCATTATATTAAACTTTGTTATTAACTTGCAAAAGTGATTTGCAATAAAATTACTGTATAACGAGTGGGTTACTTGTGTCACTGAGCCTCGTCCATGCTACTGCCACAGCAACAATATCAGTAACTGCAATGTTGTCGTTACGTATTTGTTTAAACTAAATAGTCTAATAATAATAATAAGCATCTGATATCCCATGAGGCCAGGGTACATGAACCATATAAACACCAGCTATCCCATGACGCCAGGGTACATGAACCTTATAAACACCGGCTATCCCGTGACGCCAGGGTACATGAACCATATAAACACCAGCTATCCCATGACGCCAGGGTACATGAACCATATAAACACCAGCTATCCCATGACGCCAGGGTACATGAACCTTATAAACACCAGCTATCCCATGACGCCAGGGTACATGAACCATATAAACACCAGCTATCCCATAACGCCAGGGTACATGAACCATATAAACACCAGCTATCCCATGACGCCAGGGTACATGAACCTTATAAACACCGGCTATCCCATGACGCCAGGGTACATGAACTTTATAAACACCAGCTATCCCATGACGCCAGGGTACATGAACTTTATAAACACCAGCTATCCCATAACGCCAGGGTACATGAACCATATAAACACCAGCTATCCCATGACGCCAGGGTACATGAACCATATAAACACCAGCTATCTCATGACGCCAGGGTACATAAACCATATAAACACCAGCTATCCCATGACGCCAGGGTACATGAACTTTATAAACACCAGCTATCCCATGACGCCAGGGTACATGAACTTTATAAACACCAGCTATCCCATAACGCCAGGGTACATGAACCATATAAACACCAGCTATCCCATGACGCCAGGGTACATGAACCATATAAACACCAGCTATCCCATGACGCCAGGGTACATGAACCATATAAACACCAGCTATCCCATAACGCCAGGGTACATGAACCATATAAACACCAGCTATCCCATAACGCCAGGGTACATGAACCTTATAAACACCAGCTATCTCATGACGCCAGGGTACATGAACCATATAAACACCAGCTATCCCATGACGCTAGGGTACATGAACTTTATAAACACCAGCTATCCCATGACGCCAGGGTACATGAACTTTATAAACACCAGCTATCCCATAACGCCAGGGTACATGAACCATATAAACACCAGCTATCCCATGACGCCAGGGTACATGAACCATATAAACACCAGCTATCCCATGGCGCCAGGGTACATGAACCATATAAACACCGGCTATCCCATGACGCCAGGGTACATGAACCATATAAACACCAGCTATCCCATGACGCCAGGGTACATGAACCATATAAACACCAGCTATCCCATGACGCCAGGGTACATGAACCATATAAACACCAGCTATCCCATGGCGCCAGGGTACATGAACCATATAAACACCAGCTATCCCATGACGCCAGGGTACATGAACCATATAAACACCAGCTATCCCGTGACGCCAGGGTACATGAACCATATAAACACCAGCTATCCCATAACACCAGGGTACATGAACCTTATAAACACCAGCTATCCCATAACGCCAGGGTACATGAACCATATAAACACCAGCTATCCCATAACACCAGAGTACATGAACCATATAAACACCAGCTATCCCGTGACGCCAGGGTACTTGAACCATATAAACACCAGCTATCCCATGACGCCAGGGTACATGAACCATATAAACACCAGCTATCCCATGGCGCCAGGGTACATGAACCATATAAACACCAGCTATCCCATGACGCCAGGGTACATGAACCATATAAACACCAGCTATCCCATGACGCCAGGGTACATGAACTTTATAAACACCGGCTATCCCATAACGCCAGGGTACATGAACCATATAAACACCAGCTATCCCATGACGCTAGGGTACATGAACCATATAAACACCAGCTATCCCATGACGCTAGGGTACATGAACCATATAAACACCAGCTATCCCATGACGCCAGGGTACATGAACCTTATAAACACCGGCTATCCCATGACGCCAGGGTACATGAACCTTATAAACACCAGCTATCCCATGACGCTAGGGTACATGAACCATATAAACACCAGCTATCCCATGACGCCAGGGTACATGAACCTTATAAACACCAGCTATCCCATAACGCCAGGGTACATGAACCATATAAACACCAGCTATCCCGTGACACCAGGGTACATGAACCATATAAACACCAGCTATCCCATGACGCCAGGGTACATGAACCATATAAACACCAGCTATCCGATGACGCCAGGGTACATGAACCTTATAAACACCGGCTATCCCATGACGCTAGGGTACATGAACCATATAAACACCAGCTATCCCATGACGCCAGGGTACATGAACCTTATAAACACCAGCTATCCCATGACGCCAGGGTACATGAACCTTATAAACACCAGCTATCCCATGACGCCAGGGTACATGAACCTTATAAACACCAGCTATCCCATGACGCCAGGGTACATGAACCTTATAAACACCAGCTATCCCATGACGCTAGGGTACATGAACCATATAAACACCGGCTATCCCATGACGCTAGGGTACATGAACCTTATAAACACCAGCTATCCCATGACGCCAGGGTACATGAACCTTATAAACACCAGCTATCCCATGACGCCAGGGTACATGAACCTTATAAACACCAGCTATCCCATGACGCCAGGGTACATGAACCTTATAAACACCAGCTATCCCATAACGCTAGGGTACATGAACCTTATAAACACCAGCTATCCCATGACGCTGGGGTACATGAACCATATAAACACCGGCTATCCCATGACGCTAGGGTACATGAACCTTATAAACACCAGCTATCCCATGACGCTAGGGTACATGAACCTTATAAACACCAGCTATCCCATGACGCCAGGGTACATGAACCTTATAAACACCAGCTATCCCATGACGCCAGGGTACATGAACCCTATAAACACCAGCTATCCCATGACGCTAGGGTACATGAACCATATAAACACCAGCTATCCCATGACGCTAGGGTACATGAACCATATAAACACCAGCTATCCCATAACGCCAGGGTACATGAACTTTATAAACACCGGCTATCCCATGACGCCAGGGTACATGAAAAACCACTCCACGGTGGGCGATATACCGTTATGCGGGGACAAGCATGTGGGCGTGTTGGTGGAGCGCTACCCAATGGTTGTAGATCGACAGTTGCAGCCCCGTCACTTCGAGAGGCAAGATCCCGGCCGGCGTGCGTCCGTCCGCCCGCCTTACCTTCACCGCGAGGATGTGCATTCTGTGTATGTGACTGACGGTGGACTGGTTTATCCTTGCAGAGCGGTAGCTGGGAGTCGCATTACTATTGCGACCAGTGTCATAAGAGCTTTAGGACTGTACATGGCTGGAGGGTACACATGGCCGGCCACAAGGGCGTCTACCGCTACCATTGCGACGTGTGCGGCAAGGGCTTCTCCTCCACGTCGCACCTCGAGGGTCACATGGTGCAGCACACCGGCATCCGAAAGCACAAATGTCACGTGTGTGGCCGGGCGTACGCCTACAAGAGCCACCTGCGCAAACACGTTCGGGAAGTGCACGACGTGGCCGCCGACAGTAGCCGGTTGCCTGGTGACCAGACATGGGCGCCATCTGGCGAACCCTTGGTGGCGGCGGATGGCAGTGAACAGTGTCCGACTGGTGGTGGCTATGATCAGTGACGAAGGTCTTAAGATTGTTGGAGTACATGTACATGGATCGGTGCAAATGTTAATGTGGTTGGTAATTGGTCTGGTGTAGCTGTCGATTTGTCGTTGTGAGCTGAAGCTGGCCGGGGGTACCTGACCAGCGTTCCATTTTAAGATGCATGGCTCCAGCGACTTCAGGACGCAGCGGTGATTTTAATATCTAAAGATCCTGCTTCTTCACTTTTAAGAACAACCTATCAGGCGCAGATGCAGGATTTCGTCAATGTTGACAATTCCGAACTGTGTCTGCCTCACATCCTGGACATCTGGCCGTCATAGCGCGGATTGGATATCACTGATAGCGGAGGACGCGAGAAAGAACACCTTTGATCCTCGGTCTCCCGCCTGACATCACTTTCTGTAATTAGGAGATACAGTAATATGGTCGCTGTGGGATATCCAGTGGGTTTAAATTCCCTTAAACCCATCGCAGGACCAGAAGTGATAGCTTGCGACTGTTGAAATCAAACATGGATTGCTGAACGTTTTAAAAATAAAAATTTGTAGTTATGTGTACGTAGGTGAAAATGTTATTATGTTTATTTTTTTCCGTTAGACTAATGTTAACATATTGGTCTTATTCCTTGACGATTGCGGGGTATAGATAGTAAACTCATTGATGGCGCAAATTGCAGTTTGTGGATGCAAGACAAACGGTTTTGTGGCGCGCTTGGGTGAGTACGTCATGAACGCGCGGGTAGGAGCGCACACATGCGGAACAAAGTACTAGGGAGAACAAACCTAGTTTAGGGACTAAATGCGTGGTTGTACGGTAAAGACCATCAACATATTCGGAAAAATGTACGGTCCAGGATAGTCGCCAATATGCTTTCGAAAGAAAAACAGCTACAGTATCAAGTTTCAATTCCTTTATTAAGTCTAATAAGCAGTCTTCAGCAATAGAAAAAAAAGGCTCCAGCCATAGAAAAACAATACAGGTGATAAAGCACGACGACATTTAAAACGTTACTGTTTGAAACCACTGTTTGACGACTGGACACAAAAGAAAATAACCAAATCGGTCGAATTCCCGTTGCAGTTCATAGACCGTTATCCCCAAGGAATCACTTCCAACTTTCTGATGATGTTGTTTTCTACACTCGCGCTCACTGCAGGAAGGTCGAGAACGTATTCTAGATATTCTAATCTCGGAAGTACTGCAGTAGTTCCGGCTTCTTCATCGCACCCACAAAGTCTTCGATTGTCTGTTGATATGCCATGAATTTTTGATCCTCTATCTCCAAGTGTCCTACATAAGTGGTGGTCAATTTAGCCGTCTTCTGTTTCATACAGCAGTGCGGACATCTGATGAAGATGGCATCGTTATCGCCACCGGGCGCGTAAAGGGCGCCACAGACGTGTGCGTCACAGATGACGTCACTTCTGTCATTACTTTCAGCCTATGGCTCTCTTGTTTAAGCGGTGCGACGTATCACTGCTCCGTGATAACATTTCAGACATATGATATCTGTCACGACTGCGAAGACTTCGACATATAGCATATCCCAGGTATTCGGTCGTACGTCTGAGTGGAGCTTGATTTTGGCGGAAGGCTGTCCTCCTGTCTCATCATTTGATGATCAAACGACCTAAGCGTACGGGCATCCCTAGGGTTCCCTTGCTGGCATTTGCAATATTGTATTTGAGTTAATCTACCCCTCCTTGACAAGGTACGTTGTGTCTTTGACAGGAGTACGAGTCAGAAGTGCCGCAAGGCATGCTGGGATTTCGTCCGGAACAACTAATCGGCCCCGCTACGGACAAGGTGTGTCAGATTTGCGGTCGAATGTTCCAGTACCGGAAGGGCTTTGTGGAGCACATGCGCTTGCACAACGGTCAATATCGGTACCACTGTGACGTGTGCGGTAAAGGCTTCATGATAAAGTCACAGTATGAGGACCATTTAAACGTTCATGCCAACAGAAAACCCTTTGAATGCAGCGTTTGTGGCAAGTGTTACCCTTCCCGGAAAAGCCTCCGTAAGCACGTGATATGCCTACACGAAGCAGACGGGAAAGATGGCACAACCATCACTCCGTCGGCGACCGAGTAGCTTTTAATCATGTCATCCATACGATGAACGTTTTTATGCAACAAATGGCCGTATCAAGATGTTTGTTCTAATACCTTGCTGAAAGCGATAAGGCGGCGGGGCGCCCACATGTTCTGTGGTCTGCCTTTGAAGCGATAGCTTTCTTGTATAATAAACAAGTAGTTCAGTTTTTCATCCTTTAGTCGATTACGTGTTTATGCCTGTCTGTAACTGATTATTTATAAACGATATTTCCATCGATGTCGTCTTGGCTAAATTATAGTTCTACCTATGAGACACTTACGGCAAGAAGCGATGCTTCGATGTATTCACATACTGGCGTCCCTGTGTGTTGAACAGGAAGGATACTTTTGTCCCCATCTGTTGGTGTAATAAAGTGGTATAACTATAGATTCTGAACTAGGATCAGTTTTAAATGAGTTATATGTTAAACTCCGTGACATATTACTCGCATTATTTCTACATCAAAGGATATATCCGGGTCCCGAGGTAGGCGCTGGCAAGGATAGCTCTGTTTCCCCGAGAATTTCCTCATCGGGGCCAAGTTGTGTTTCCTCTGACACCGGAGATTCCATGGGACGTTATTAATAAACAATCGATTACAACGCGACATCAGCCGAGAGTTACATCCATGTGTTCAGCCTTCATTACAGCCTTTGTGTCAGGCTGGCTCCAGTCAAAGGTCTTCCCGTGCGTCTTCCCTGTGTCGTCATGAACGGTGGTTAATTATTAACGATTGACCTCTCATAACTCAATAGACGTGTTTAGATGTACTAAACTGCGATCAATTGTGACATACATTGTTAACATACATGTGAAAGAGCGCATTCCCAATGAAATATAGGTTTCGGGTGAAAAAAATCAAACGGAGGCAGTAGCTTCAACTTAGACAATATTTTTGTTTCAGGCGAGTGACAACTAACGAAGGCATGGGTGTAATATTTTTTATTATTAAACATAAACCATTTGACTGGATAGTTGTAACAAACTATCTATAACACCATCTATGTACACTCGTGCACGACACTTGCGTGTAACACTCTTATATATACACTATGTAGGTGAACGTACTCTGTGATAACAGTTTTAGCCCGAACACGCCTTGACGCCAAACTACCGCTAACTCAGCCACGGCCTTCTGAATCCTACTTATGTGCATGGTTATATACTAAGATGAGCCGAGACGGCTAGCCTACCGCTAACTCCGCCACGGCTCCCGCGTATTTACAATGGGTATGATTGAGAAAGTAGTTGGTGGTAACATGCCTGGTTAACTGACCCAGTTAGATCATTGACTGTTACATCGCGCACTTGGACCGCTTGTCCACGGACATTGACGGTCCGAGGAGACTCATCCTAAAAAGTGGTGATGCTTGGATTAAAATTAGAAGTTTATACTAATTCTTTTACCAGCTGATATCTTAAGTAATAATAATTTCTTTTGTATGCGCGACAAGGTTGCATTGTGGCGCCATTTTATAATGTATCTATACAACATCGTTGAAGCGGGTATGGGGGATTTCGGGGCGCGTTACTATTAATTTGCGCCCCTCACACTAAAACGCACAAAAATCAATCCCTGGTCTTCCAGGTTATGTAAACAATATTACCTCTTTGAGACTCGTAGGAGGATAGGTTGGTAAGTAGGTCTAAGAGAAGGACATTAGTCGACCGAAGGTAGCATTATTAAGAACACGAGCATATACATGTACATATTGCATGAAGACACGTGTCTTACTTACTTTGACAATCGTTCCCGTTACGGTCACCTTCGATTTCACAGGACTTTTGTGTACCTGTTCGATAGATATTGCAGCAGAGGTTGCTGCAATTGAAAGTCCGATTGATGCTTCTGTCACATCATCGGGGATGACCTGACTCGGAGCTCTAGAATAATATGCAAAATGGATAAATGATGATAAAAAGGGTGTGGTTAAGCATACTTAAGATAAAAGCTAAGTTTTTATCTATCAAAATATGCCACCACCAACGTTAAAGCAGATATAGCTCCTGCAGAAACATAAATGATTAACACTGCAAGTAAGTATAACTGCACTGCAACATAACAAAAACTTGTATTATAGCAACGCGTCCGCGTAACATTAGTGTTAAACGTTAAACGTTAAAAGGCTGAGTCTCATCAGATTTGATTATCATTTTGATTGTGTAAACCGATGTTTACCGCATCAGTGACATTCTCATCCTTTACTTCAGACATTGAATGAGGGCGTTGCAAGATTACCCGGCGAGCGTTGGTATTATAACGGGCATGGTAGGGCTGGCTAGGCGGAAAGGAGTGAGATCCCGTTTCTGCACGCTTCTGGACACGTTTTTGGAGCAGGAAGCGAAGCACGTCACAAAATCACTGCGGATCACTCATGCGGGTTAAGTTGTATACATCTTCAGCATACATATCACACATGTCTAGAAAAAGTTCAATACACTCCTTGACGTGTTTCTTCTGCACATGCCGCTTGAATTTAGTGACTGCAATATCCGGAAAATGTTCGAATCCACGGCAGGTTTACACCACATACTTTTATGTTCCGACGAGTCCTTCAACGTCACCCTGCGAGTGACCGTCTGCTCAGAATCTTCTGACTGGGCCACCGTCACGGTCAGGGTGTAATCGGCCGTCGCATGATAAAACACTATCTTGGGACCACGGCGGGTGGGGGCGACGGAGAGGCTGTTAACCGGGCAGGGCTCGAGGACGGTCAAATCGGGGGAGTCGGATTCCTCGCCCGAATGCAGTTCTGGTTTGGTAACGGGCGTGCTGCGCTATCCCGGCCTGATAGGTGTTATTTGGTGGACGATAACTCCCGGGCGTATGGCCAAAGCCGGGGCGAACGGGGGTAGAATACGCGGGTGGTAAGAGAAGCCCGCGCCCGCGGCTCACCGAGTGACCGTACGGCCGCGGGTAGATATTTTCAAGGGTGGGTGGTGGGGTGCTGTTCCTTGATGAAATCTCCGGCACCGACTCCGACCTTACCAGCGGCGTGACTCGATTACTGCTGGAGGAAGTGACCGGACTGTTTAACAGGAGAGGGGAACGACCGTTAAAGACGACTGGGCGAGGAGTTATGATTGATGGCACCAAAGAATGGCCCGGCGGGTCGCGCCTCTTTACTGAGAGTGAAAACCGCTCAATACGGCCCCCTCCCTTGAAAAGTAATTATCAAACACGCCACAGTCGTTGGTCAAAATCTCCCACCCTGTACTTACAGTAAAACGCAGCTCCACATCCGGCAGATTGTTCACAACTCCGGCTGGCTCGATCCTGACGTGGTGGCAGAGTCTCGCGTCTTCAACACTCTTGGTGAGGGGTGGAGTGTCCGTCATTTCAGTTTACATCGTTAATCCACATCCTGGTCACGGCACCAGTGTAAAGTTGACCCCTGCGGTCTATTGGGGCATCAACTCAAACCTGTTTATATATATTTAGGAATTAATAAATCTTTCGCAGTACTTCTCGATGTGTAAGAGACGTTTTCGGTTCGTGCCAGGGCGTGTACCGGCACCTGGACTTATCGCGGAATAACAATGCGTAGTAAATCTTCAGGATGATCAGAAAAAATCTGTCGACGAATTTTTTTTGACCCCCCCACCCGCGACCTCAATGAAGAGCCAAGCCTTTACAGCATGTATCCAACTAATCGGGGCTCTCAGCCTACCCCGACTCTGAGCCCATGGCATCACCATATCCGCTTCCGAGACAGTGCCAATCGTTGTCTCCGCACGCAGTTTCACGTCCTCTGACGTTGGATTCAACACCAGTACTGGCAGATTCCCGTCTGCCCGTTGGGTGTCAACCACTGTGTGGGCCCCCATGAGGGACCCGCTCGTGGTCCCATCCCGTGGACCCACCACTGCATATCGAGCCACGAATCTACCGAGGTCCGCCACTCCACTCACAATGGCTTCACTCTCTGCCGGGATAGTTACGTCCTGCTTCACACAGACGCGAGCCACGCTGCACATTGCCCGTTCAATATCACAATGTACTTTCGTGCCATTCAACTTTAGCCCTCCGCGCGCACTCAGCTCATAATGCTGCGCAAAGAGAAAGTCTAGTCCCAATAATCCATCCTCAGCGATCGGTGCTACAAACATGCTCCACACAAAGTCTTATCTCCCGCTCTAAACGTAATATCCACGGTGCCATTCACATCAATCACTGATTTATCCGGAGTCTCCTGTCTCAGATTTCTGCTTTTCATGGGTTTCAACGGAGGCTTGCCCCCGCAGGTATCCGCGAATACGCGCTACTGGACAACACTGTCACTGCGGCCCCCGTATCCACCACAAACTTTGCTTTTCCACCAAGGACACTGGCATAAAGATGGACAAGGCCCCCCCCCCCCCACCCCCGTGGTCCTACACGGCAGGGAGATCACCTTGTATTGCATCTCTGCAACATGGGCCTGCGACTGGCCGGTAGGGCCGGCCCCTCCTAATTTCCCTGGTCAGCACTTTCTATGTGACGCTGGGGCGCTGTGGCACCTGGCTGTGGCTCATCTCCACTGCCATGTCTCGGACAGAAACGCGCGTAGTGCCCGAGCTGCTGGCAGGCAAAGCAGCGCACTTCAGCTAGCATGGCTCCACACCGCGGTCCATCAACCGATGTTTGACGGCTAGTTTGTTGATCCTGTTGATCTCTACGGCGTCTCTCGGCGTCTCTTCTTTGGTCCGGACTGTCCTTCCCATGCAGCAGCGCGTTCAGGCGGTCTAGCTTGGCATCAACTCTATTTATGAGATGCTTGTCAGCGAGTGTGGTCTCAGTGACGTAATGCTCGTCACTGCTGGCCTTCACGGCGCGCACCGTTTGTCCGCGTCCCGCCTCGTCCTTCAGGCTCCGGTAAGTTTCATACCCCTGCTGCGCCTGCTCGATCGTCTGCGGCTCCTTCATGCCGATAGCCACGGCCATCTGCTGATCGGGAAACCCCTTCATGAAGTGCCTCATGTCGTTAGTCCTGAGGTCAGCCGTAGGGTAGCCCTTCCGGACCAGCCGCTTGATATCCGCTACATAATCCACCAGCTTCTCGTCGTGGCCCATTCGTTTAGCCTCCAGCTCCGCCAGAAAGGAAGAGGCTGTTCGCCTCTCCTTGAAACGGGCAATTAATGCCGTGGTCAGCTGTTCGAAAGACTTCGTGACGTCATCAGGAAGCTGCTCAAACACGTACTCAGCGGCCTCGCCCCTCACGCTGCTCCTCAGCCTGAACAGCTTCTCGGCGTCGTCCTAGCCACAAGCCGTCGCCGTAGCCTGAAACGGCTGAATGAAGGTCTCCCACGACTGGGTCCCGTCAAACGGCATCTGCTTCGGCAAGGGCACTCTGTACCCGCCGCTCCCCGTCTGACGTGCTGACAGTCCGTCGGCCGAGCTGGTCGCCATGGAGCGCGGCGAAAAGGGGGGCTCTGACCTCCGACCGGACCCCCACCGCCTCCGAGCTGGCCGAGACTGACGGTTGGAGTGACGGTCGTCGGCCGTTGTGCCACCAACTCTCGGACTCGGGACTCCGCCGCCTGCGCCCTCCCCATAAGCGTATCCGCTTCCTGTCGGCTGTCGTCTCTCGCTGCCACATATATTCTCTTCTCCTGCACCAGACTCTCTTCCGCTTCGCCAACACGGTAGATTGCCACCTCCACCGCCTCCCGACGCTCTTCCTCCGCTTCCGCCACTATCTTCTTGGCCTCGTCGACGGCCCTCTCCTTCTGTCGTTGTTGGTCTACCGTCTCTGCCTCAGCGGCGGTGTCGGCTTCCTATGCTTCAACAAGCTCTAACCGGAGGGCCGCCACCTCCGCTCTGAGCTGCACCTCTGTCTGTGTGCTGGTCGCCTCCCCACTTGCCTCCCTGGTATCCTTTTTGGTGGCATCGTCGTTTCGTCTTACTCCGCTTTAGTGCACTGACGTTTGCCGGCGTGCCTTCTTTCGTGCGTTATGCTTCTTACAGGCTTGTCTCGTGAACAATCAGCTGTACTCCCAACTCTTCATGACGCTTCAGAAAAGACACAAACGCGAGCATCACTAGGTCATGCCACGATGTTTATTCCATGTTTGTGGCACAAACTTTGTGCAGGGGCACGAGTGACAATAGTCCGGCAGAGGCAGGAGCACAAAACAGTCGCTGCATTCATACACGGGAAACTTCAGAGGGTATTCCATCCTTACATGTTTAAACCAAATATTATCCAAGTTCAGCCGATGTCACCGCTTCCTGTCGTGCGCGTGTTAAAGTCTGTAATCCCACTTCTGGACACCATTTGTGGAGAACCCTGACGAGGGTTCACGTCTATCTTCGGGTCCGGCCCTCGTCTTAAACTAGAGCTCAGGGTCCGCGCCAACTCCGGCGGGTAGGGGGAAGGGGTGGGTGTAGACGCGCAAACTACAGCGTGCGAGACCCACAGCCCCTCGGAGCCGGACCTCAAACTAGAGCTCCGTTCTGGCCAAGCCAGGCGGGTATTAGGGAGGAGGTGGAGTGTGTTCCACCTACCCCAGCCACTGGGAGCTGGACCTCAAACTAGAGGTCCGTCCTGGCCAAGCCAGGCGGGTATGAGGGGGGGTGGAGTGTGTCCCACCTACCCCAGCTACTGGGAGCCAGACCTCAAACTAGAGGTCCGTCCTGGCCAAGCCAGGCGGGTATGAGGGAGGGAGTGGAGTGTGTTAAACCTACCCTAACTGCTGGGAGCCGGAACTCAAACTAGAGGTCCGGACCTCAAACTAGAGGTTCGTACGTCGCCAAGCCATACGGGGAGGGGGTGGGGCGTGTCATCACGCGGGCACCACGCAGGCTCTGGCGGGAAGAGCAGGACCGTACCTCGCCTGGAAGCCCCGTGGGACGAGGGGGTGGGGCGCTACCTCGGTGGCTCCCCAGCCCACTATCCTTAGCTGTCTCCCAGCTCCCCCACTGTACTGGCTTTGCACTAAAGCCCACGCGCTGTCTGGATCCTGCGCCGCCTATGCCGGCTGCATGTCCCCCCCTCCCAGCCAGCCCTAGCTGGACTCATCACAATATCGTATCTTCTGACTCATGCCTCCATGTCACCACCATTGTTTTAGCAAATCCATACAATTTGAACACCTCATCCCATGATTTCTTCCTCACAGAGTGTTATTGTAGTGTTATATTTCCCATATGATTAGTTTTCCATCGAAATTGCTTACTTTCAGGGGTTGCCGACGTCTATGTTATGTTTTTACAATTCTATATGGAATTGCGCGCACGACTATTTACTTTCAGGGTTTTAATAAATGTCTGCCTGGAGAATTAATTCGAAACCTAGTTGTATCGCCTGTGACTGGATACAAAGCCGGTATAGCAAGATTTAATTTACGGCATCTAAAAACTCACGCATACTGTCAGTTTGCATACTTTCAGTTTGCATACTTTCAGTTTACATACTTTCAGCTTTCAGTTTACAGACTTTCAGCTTTCAGTTTGCATACTTTTAGTTTGCTAACTTTCAGTTTGCCTACTTTTAGTTTGCCTACTTTCAGGGGTTTAGTACTGACTCTTGAGCAATTTTGACTGAACACAACCGGCACGGCACGATATAGCCGTACAGGCTGAAAGTGCGTTAAAAACTCAAATCATACATGCGACTGACAATCTGCGAAGTCATATACATGGTCGCCAATATAGATACCTGAAACTTTATTAATACCGCTAAACGTCAAGTATTATTTGTCGCCCCTGCCCAGAATGCCTGGGTACAACAAGCTTCTGTACGTGATTACTATAATGCCACCATCTTGGAACTGTATTCCGCAGACATCTCAATTGGCTTATTTTATGAAAGTGAACCTTCCACAAAGCTGACTCGCTACGTTATATCTTTATCAGGGGTTCGCGCCAACGGAGCCGCAAGGCACGCTGGGATACCATATGGGACAGCCATGGAGCGTCGAGAACCGGAGCGTTTGCGAGCTCTGCGGCCGGTCTTTCCGATACCGGAAGGGCTATTTGGAACACATGCGCTCACACAGAGGTCAATATCGATACAACTGCGAGGAATGTGGCAAAGGATTCATGATCAAATCACAGTACGAGGACCACAAATATGTCCATACCAACCAAAAGCCGTTTGAATGCGGCGATTGCGGCCGGTGTTATTCTTCGCGCAACAGTCTGCGCACACACACCAGCGCCCAGCACGGCACCTCCGTGCAGACTGAGACGCTGCCGCAGGCTGGGGGAGATACTCTGTTTGGTCATGTCACATGAGAGACAGTCACGCTGTCAAGTAAGGTGTTACTGATCAAGCCAGGTTTGGGGGATGTACGCTTCAGTATTATTATGATTTTATTTTAGGTATTATTTTCCGGAATGAGCCTGGGAAAATATAAAAACCCACCATAAAATATTTAGGGCATCAACCAGGTTAAAACTTCTCAAAAACAGGTAAAAAATAGTTTAAAACAATTATCCGGTATCGTAAAATTCGTAACAACCCCTCCCCCTGATATCTGCAGCTGCAGGTGGTAGTCTAGATCCGTTATAGTTTGAAAGGACGATTGCGAGGTGCATGAGAGTTATATGTTTGGCACCAGTTTTGATATATATTGATTTTTCTCCATGTGTGGTAATAATATATTGTAAATGGTAATTATTGTTTTTCACCAACTTAAAGGAAAATATTCTCGTCTTCAACCCGATCTTCCATATGGAAAGGCAATCAAACTGTTATAAGTGTTATATCTGCACTGGGAACTTGGCTTCAGTACGGTGAACAGTAATGCTACGATATATAATAATTATAGAGCAATAAACATTGTGTAACAGTGTGCACAGGGGGTCCTCACGCTCACGGCATTTTAAACAAGCAGCTGGTATGGTGTTCACAAGATGATCCATTAAATGATATAATCTATTCGATTGATTGGTGTCAAACAAAACCGTTTTTGTGATGTACTTGGTGAAGAAATGTTAATAAAATAAACCTTGCAAAACATCATTATCAAATGTTATTTAATTTTTCAATGAACAGACTTACCATACTGTAATTCCTCTGTACACCACCATAACGAAAACTGGTTTGAGCAAATGTTGTGACTTGTGTCGCTGTCCATATGCGGAAAATGTGAAGCTTACCAGAAAGGAAGATGTCGGATCTTCGCTGCCCTACAACGCGTGGAAATATGACAGCGCGGATACGTATGTACATATAGTGGAAACAGCGAGCGACTGTTACAATATGAAGGTGGGCAAGGAAGCTCGCGATTGCACGCTGGGATGCGGGGAATGGTCGCGTCCCGTTACCGTGCTTAACAGCAAACTCACTATACAGGTTCCACGCTTTCGTATAAAGTGTCCTGGTTGCTGTAGATAGCGAAGCTTGGGGTAGCTCCTTAACTACGGGATCCAGGGTAGGGCAGCAGAACCGAATCCTTGGAGGTCTGCTTATTGACGATGGCGACGACCACAGCGTTGTCTCATGGAATGGCCCGTGAGGAGGGGTCCCTATTCTGCCAGGGTGGCTACAAGTGATACAGCTCTATGCCAGTTCGCGCAGAAAAGGCCCACCTAATTTCTTGGTGACAATCCAACTGATGGCACTGCTGAATTGTTACATGAGGTGGCACAGCCCATCGTCAAACAACGGTCGTAATAGAATCGCGCTTAGCGCCCTGACCGAAGTGTTTGATCTGCTGTATAAGTTCGTCAAATTGCTGGTACTACACCGCCGATGAAGTCTGCTGGATACCGGCATTCACGTATCCGACCGCACCGGATTTCCTCGTTGATTTTATTGCGTAGAAGCTATATGATTTGTAGCTCAGATTTGTGGTTCCGCAGGGGCGATTGGTCCGCAATGGTGTGGCCTGAATCCAGAGACAAATCCTTCAAGCGGATTTCTTCTGTGTGCTGAGGGATAATACATCAGGAGAGCCTGCAATTTGAGGTGCCTTATCGGGGTAGGCATGTTTGGTAGCGCGGCGACCGCGGTTGACTGGGTGGTTAGCCCCACAGCTGGGGCATTTGTGCTTGAAGGGACAACCTCGGCGCCTGCTGATGCCCTTGTTGAGAGCCGACCAGCAGGTCCCGGACGGGTGGAATGCTTTGTTCCCTTGTCCGCTGCCGCCTGGTCCCCCCAAAGACCTTCGGGTTGGGGTAGCGTGCGCCGGAAAGGACTGCAGATAGAGTTCAGTATGGAGCTCTCCCCAGGGGATGATGGGCAGGCCGCTGTTGGGATGCCTGAAGTGCTCGTCGTAGAATGCCCAGTCCAGCCCCCGGGCTGCCATAAGCCCGATGGTGTGGCCGTTCATCATAAGGGCTGGGGCCACAGTCACTCCGCACGGATGGCCGTGAAGTCAAAGACAGGTCCGTCCGCTTGTCTCTCGACATCTGCTTTGACGACGATGAAGCTGGAATGACTGCAACAGTGGGCAGACCCTCCTGCAGCTGTACGCCGCAGAGCTTGGTCTCCTTCTTGTCCTCAAGGGAGGCAAATGGCACATATTTGTTGGCCAATATCACCGTGTTAACAGTGTGCTCCACCCCCAAGTAATCACCTGTTACATCCACTGCGGGGATGGATGCGCGATCCATGTTGATTACCCATAGACATCACGCATGCACATATCTTGTATTATAAGTCCATATAATTGTAGGATTAAGCGAGGCTTACCTATAATGTGAAGTTTGATCATAATTCCACAGACCTGATACAACAGATTATGCAACAAGAAGGTGAAATAAAGAAACAAAAAGCGGGTCAAACATCATCTTACGACACAGCAGATACCGCGCTGGACGCGAATTTACGACCGTCACAAACCGGCTTGCGATGACATGTTTGGAAGGTAAATTCCGTGCTGCAGCCGGCTGTTCTCCGGATATAGTGTCCAGTGGCCCATAGGCAGCGTGAGTGAAGCCGAGTAGGTGCGATGAGGTGAAAATATATCCATATCAATGCCCGCAGAACGCATGACCTCTCTGATCCATCGCGATATGGTGTCCTTGGAGGCACCTTTGTCAGGTCGTTGAGTGGTGGTAAAGTCGCGTCACGCTAGCCCTAAGATACTCTCGAAGAATGGAGACAATACATAGTTCCCGATTTACTGGATAAGAGTGTAAGACAATTTCCGTTAAGTGTTTACCGGACCTGGTTTGCTTTAAGATGTCGCCAATGCGCAGACCTTAGAATCTTCGACGGTGATATTGTGAACGGTGGTAGTGTTCGGTCTCCTGGACTTGGACCTTATGCTCGAATCAACAAGGGCTGAGTCGGGATTGAATAGGAATTTATGACTTTATTATGTTACTTGGGTTTCAAACAAATTCAGTGAATACAAATCAAAAGATTATATAATACTTCTTGTTTTCGGTCTATATAATAAAAATGTCGCCATCTAAATAACGAAGATATTACATCGTGAATCGTTGATTAAACATTTTTGCAAAAGTGGTAATCCATGTGAAGTAATCCAAAGTAATCCGAAGTAATCCAAAGGAATCCGATTGATTAAAACTAAATGATATCCCCAGTTAAGTGAGTAATCTAAATGAATAAAACTAAATGATATTCCAAGTGAAGTGAGTAATCCAATTGAATAAAACTAAATAAATAAAACGGATGATAATCCAAGTAATGAACAAAACTGATTATGATCCACGCAAGTAATCCAAGTAGTAATCCAAGGTGTGAGTATTCTAAATAACTCTCCTTCCTGGCAACTAAGAGGAAGGTTTCCACAATATAAGAATATAAAATACATTTCCCAAGTTTTCTCGCTTCGTTTCTTTCTTCCAACTTATAAAGATACGTGGTCTCCCACAGATGTAAAACTGTTTCTCCTCCTGCGCGTCGGACGGCCGGGTTTTTATAAGGGATCCGGATGTCACTCCAGAATGTACAATAACATCTTGCAAACCTGCTTGACGTGGACGGTCAAAGACCATCTGTAGGTGTTTTGGGTGGTCTTTCGGAGTTATGGAGAAAACCACGATGTCATCTAAATATAAAAAGACACACGCCAATCAAATCGTCTAATACTTGATCCATAATTCTCTGAAACGCAGATGGAGCGTTAACTAGGCCAAAGGGCATATTGGTAAATTCGGCTGCCTTTTCGGATTTTGATGAAAAGGTATCCGCATTGTGGTAGACTACATGGCCAATTTGAGAGTCACCGATCGGTGGCATGGCCTCATCGAACCCATAAATGGTTGATACTTCCACATCAGTTTTTAGCGGATATAATTTTCCGAACCAGTCTAACTGGCTCTTGCCGATATCAATTTTAGCATCCCCTGCTTCTAACATATCCTGTCCTAGGATCATTTCTCGATTTATCTGCTCATAATGAACAAGAATGACTTCCTGAGGTACTGACATTTTGTGCTGAATTTTGAAATTTAATGCTGGCCTTTTCAACTGGTTTAATAATTTCACCTGATACTGTTTTGATCGAGTTTGTTCGCTTCATTATGGTAGGCCGGTGTTCGGCTTGAAGATATTGGCGGAATTTTCCATACCTGAGCCCGCTACAACTCGCTCCCGTGTCTAATAGTGCTTTGACCCAAACACCGACAGATAGACGACCCTTTGTAGCGCACTCTAGTTTTTTGGCTTAGCACCAGCGTGCTTATTAGTCCGGTTCTGTTGCACCGGACCTGTCTTATGGAAGGACTATTTAGTGCATCTCTACGCTCATTTCTGCCCGCAGTATTTTTTTTTCGCGGCGCCAAATTGGTATCTCGGGAAGCCTGTTTTAGACTTCTGCAGTCTCGATTTACATGGCTTACCTGCGCGCAATTAAAACACTTCGGACAAGAGCACTCACGGATCATATGTCCTAATTGTCCGCAATTATAACATTGGCGTGGAGGTCGGTCGTTCTGGGAGCTAGCAAGGGGACTTACTGATTTTTTTTTTTTTTTTTTTTTTATGCCCAACTAACTTGCACTATTGTTATATTCACTTGAAAGACAGTTTGACGCCTCCGCCGAAATTGAAAGCTATAATCCCGAATTCGCGGGGTCGTGCCTAACAGTAGCTGCACATGGCCGTCGTCTGGAAAACCTACCTTCTTATTTACTTTCTGTTCGTCCTGTGTGGAGGAATATTGTTTAAACAGACATATATTTTGGAGGAATTGTCGCTTCGTTAGATAGACGCAGATATTGAACAGAAAACAGCATTTTGTTACAAGTAAACAATGTTTATTGTATGGCATGTTAATAACTGAACACGTTAAAAAGCCCGATTGGCACACATTGCCTTATATTCTTAACTCTTTCCCACAGAAAGGGCACTTACTGATGGGTACGTGACTGTCTCGAGCGCTCGTTTTTTTTGGCTTGGGTGTTCTTTTCGACCTGATTAAGTTGGTGCTTGATTTCACCAAGCCGCATTTCAAGGCGGTTCAACACTCAGGGAACGGCACCAAGAGCATCCACCTCCATGGGCGCCTCAGTTCGTGATGCATCCTGACACCCCAACCGTTGATAACGGTCGGTTTCGTTGATAAATGTCCGCACCCACTGGGTGGCTTGATCGACAGTCGACACTTCCGGTCGGCTGACCACACGACGACATAGATCAGCGTTCCGAACCCCTCGTAAAAAGGCCTGTAGCAGAATACGCTGCTGATCTACATTGTTCTGATATGCCGGAGAAGAAGTGTCGGAGGCTAAACTTCGGAACCGCACAATATAGTGTTCCCCTGGCTCATACGATTCCTGTCGTACCATGTCGATTTCCGCACGTTTTCACGTCTTTTCACCCCCAAGGAAGATGGCGATGACCTCGTTTTTAATGTCATTCCAACCCACCTCTTTCTTCCTTATTCTATGTTGGTTGGACACAGTGGTTATGAATGCATTAAATTCACGCCGGAGTGGACCGGTGGCCGTCCGTTTCATAATAGGGGTCCCATTTTCTGGATTGTCACCGGCCACGACATCCATGTCGGTAATCCATTTTCGAACCGCGTTGCGCGGGCTCCCGTCGTATGGTGTCATAGAATGCAGGATACCCTGCCTTTCTTCGGACGAAAGTTGCACTACTGTCCAGCGGTTCAATAAATCATGGAGCTGTTGTTGGTTAACCTTGTACGCCAATTCCAGCATCTCAGCTGCCTCGTGGCTGCTGAGCCTGCTCAGGGTTTATCGGATCTTCCTCTGGCATGATGATTTCGTATCAAAGTCACTTATCAAGTTTATATCAAGTATCCCTTTGCGTAACGTCTTGCACAAACACACCACAATTCTTGGTCTTTCTTCAAGCGCGATCGCCAATCGCAAACCAAGCCGTATTCAAATCCCAGTGTCTGAGGCTCAGGCGTAAAAGGCACCTGTTCGGTATTAAGCTCCGTCTCTATTTCTGGCAGATCGTCAATCAATTGCTGGATCGCGTCCAACGATCTCACGGATACTGGCGAGAATGGAGATCTTAAGCCAATCTCCAGATCATGCGCCTTCAGGCACTCGAACTAACGGGCTAATTCTCGGGTTGGTGTATAATGTATAACCGCCTCACACCAGCGGCAAAGAAAAAACCCGTCGGGAGCGTTTTGAAGGACTATGTTGCTCTTAAAACCCAAACAATTTGTACAATACCAGTCCTTGCACTCCCGGGGGAATACCGGTGACACGGCTCTGGCGTTGTTAAACAATTCTGCAAAAAGGGCTAATCCGTGTGAAGTAATCCAAAGTAATCCAAATGATAAACTTGCACAAGTAATGCGAATAAATTAACTAAGTGGTAATCCAGAGAAATAAAACAGAATATAATCTAAGTAATGAACAAAACTGACAATAATGCACGCAAATAATCCAAGTTCTGATATGCCGGATAAGCGTCGGAGGCTAAACTTCGGAACCGCACAATATAGTGTTCCTCTGGCTCATACAATTCCTGTCGTACCATGTCGATTTCCGCACGTTTTCACGCCGTCTCTTCACCCCCAAGGAAGATGGCGATGACCTCGTTTTTAATGTCATTCCAACCCACCTCTTTCTTCCTTATTCTATGTTGGTTGGACACAGTGGTTATGAATGCATTAAATTCACGCCGGAGTGGACCGGTGGCCGTCCGTTTCATAATAGGGGTCACATTTTCTGGATTGTCACCGGCCACGACATCCATGTCGGTAATCCATTTTCGAACCGCGTTGCGCGGGCTCCCGTCGTATGGTGTCATAGAATGCAGGATACCCTGCCTTTCTTCGGAGGAGAGTTGCACGACTGTCCATCGGTTCAATAAATCATGGAGCTGTTGTTGGTTAACCTTGTACGCCAATTCCAGCACCTCAGCTACCTGGTGGCTGCTAAGCCTGCTCAGGGTTTATCGGATCTTCCTCTGGCATGATGATTTCGTATCAAAGTCACTTATCAAGTTTATATCAAGTATCCCTTTGCGTAACGTCTTGCACAAACACACCACAATTCTTGGTCTTTCTTCAAGCGCGATCGCCAATCGCAAACCAAGCCGTATTCAAATCCCAGTGTCTGAGGCTCAGGCGTAAAAGGCACCTGTTCGGTATTAAGCTCCGTCTCTATTTCTGGCAGATCGTCAATCAATTGCTGGATCGCGTCCAACGATCTCACGGATACTTGCGAGAATGGAGATCTTAAGCCAATCTCCAGATCATGCGCCTTCGGGCATCTCGTGTATGGTCAGGTGTCTCGTCCGGTGTTTCGTGCATAGTCCGGTGTCTCGTGTATAGTCCGGTGTCTCGTCCGGTGTCTCGTCCGGTGTTTCGTGTATAGTCCGGTGTCTCGTGCATAGTCCGGTGTTTCGTGTATAGTCCGCTGATTGCGGACCACGCTTCGCGTCATCGCTGCTACTAGCACCAGTTGAATCAGCGGTCGCCGTCGTGGTACCTGGCCTTTTCTTTGGCTGCTTCGGCACAGGGATGTTCTAGGGGAGGCCAATATAAGTTAACCTCATCTTCCCCTTTCTCTTTTGACGCCGTGTCTCTTCCGCCAATTACACTGTTACAGGCTTGGTGTTTCTTTTAGTCAACTAAGACGACAGCCTTCGTTATATACTGCGCAACGTCCATCTGACCTAACCCAAGCCGTGTCGCTTGTATTTGAGCCCAGGTGTCACCACTGATACGTCCCCTTGCCATTTCTGGCAGTCAGTGTTGTCACGGCATGTCGGACACACCTCAGGCAGCCGCATATATGAGGCGCATGGTGGGAGTGCGACACCGTGCTTGTCATTGGGAGAGGGGGTTCCCCAGCAGCAGGGGAGTTCACGACCGCGGCGTAATACAAGACCATCTTGTCACCACGTGGCAAGTGTCTGATTGGGCTACAAAGTGACGCGGTTGCGCCCACGTCCACATAAAACTAGACAAATATATGATATAAATTTGTGATATATGTCAATGGAATTGATCAATACTGATTGATGCATAAAACTTTTTGTAGCTATATATCCCATGAACTCCATATTATCTAATGGCAACGTAATGGGTCGGTATAGTATATCTTAGTATGTACAACAAAACACCTTCGTCTTAAGGTAAGTTGTTCTGTGTGTGGTTCTGTGTGTTATTTTTTCAACTTAATTTCTTCGGATCATTTCTGCATCTGTTATCGCCAGATGTTCCGTCGAGACTGCGCAGAAGCTTTTCAATGATCTACTGCAGGGGAGGTCTGTGTTCCCGCAGTTAACAGTTCTCGCGTTCCCTATTATAGAGATACGATGTTTTAAAAATGACTGGTAGTTATAAATGGAGGTTCTATTTCCAGACGCGGTCTAGCATAAAGTAGTGGATTATTAACAATGTTATACATGATATTCGAATAATTTTAGTTCAATTGCAATTTTTGTGTATAGATAAAAAGAGTCGTTTTTTTAAATCTAAGCTTGTGTTTTGTTGTACATACTAAGATATACTATACCGACCCATTACGTTGCCATTAGATAATATG
Source organism: Arenicola marina (assembly GCA_964019135.1). NCBI lineage: Eukaryota > Metazoa > Annelida > Polychaeta > Arenicolidae > Arenicola > Arenicola marina. The sequence goes on from OZ025255.1 coordinate 33,065,844, forward strand.
GAGTTCATGGGATATATAGCTACAAAAAATCAACTGTGGGGTGCCTCAAGGATCTACTCTTGGTCCCCTGTTATTTTAAATTTATATTAATGATATTGCCCAGGTCAGTGCGAAACTATTCAGTATTTTATTTGCTGATGACTCTAACTTTTTTATATCGGGTAAAGATATTGCCGATGTGACTTCTACCCTGAATTCTGAACTGGAAAAAGTTAGATACTGGCTGCAATTAAACAAACTCACGCTCAACCTTGGGAAGACAAAGTTCATGATATTTAAATCTCCTCGTAAAAAAATTACCATGCTGAGCGAAATCGTGATGGCAGGAGAAATCATTACTCAAGTAAATACTATAAAATTCCTTGGGGTTCAACTTGACTCTGGTTTACGTTGGAAAGACCATGTACACTATATAAAGGGCAAAATAGATAGGGGGTTAGGAATCCTTACAAAGGCCAGCAAGGTGTTTAAAAGTTAAACCTTACGTATGTTATACTATAGTTTTATATTTCCATATCTTTCGTATGTTATCGAATTATGGGGAGCTGCATTTGAATCCTATGTTAAGCCATTGAATACTCTGCAGAAAAGAGCTATCAGAATCTTATATGGTGCTCCTAAACTTGCTCATACTAAACCACTTTTTGTCTCCAATAATCTTCTACCCTTAGCCTCCCTGTATGAATATAAGATGTTAATTTTTATGTACAGGCAATACCATGAGATACATCCAGAAATTATAAAGAAACTGTTTGTCCGAAACCAAGATGTTCATAAGTATGCAACAAGAGCGTCCAATAACCTACGAGCGCCACACTATAGAAATAATTGTATGAAGATGTCAGTTAGAAATATGGGAACGCGTGTATTTAATAAGTGGTTTACCAGGCTTAACTTTCTATGCTCTATACATGTTTTTAAGAGAACGGGAAAAAGTATGTTGTTAAAAGAAATTACCTAACAATATCTGAGTGATTAAACAGTTATTTTGTGTACGGCATTATTATGAAAAAATCTGTTTAATTTTACATATATATATATATATATATTGTTGGGGGGTGGGGGGGGTATTCATTTTGTTCTTTTTGTTCCTTTTGCACGAGCATATAAGCACCGCTTCAGCTCTGTTTGCACATGAAGATGTAATGTACATGTTTTTTAGATGCAATAAACCTATTATTATATCATTTTCCAGTGACTTGAGAGGAAGGCTCAGGGGCAATAACATATTTCTATGCAGTGTTCTTGCCCTCCCCTGGCCATCCTCTCTCCTGACTGTGAAAACTGGTATCTCACTGTTGGGTTGAACCAAGTACACATCACCCTCCCACTTATCTGTTAGCTTGTAAGGACCCTGGAACCCCACATTCTTTACCACAACACGATCACCAACTTCAACTGTAGCACCTCGTACCCTCAGGTCATATCCCCCCTTGTTGCGCTCAGCGGACTTCTGAACAGCTTCCTGAGCCAACCTATATGCCTTCTTGAGCCCTTCAGCAAGATTTTGCTTCAAATCCTGCTTCCCAGGCCGGTCTAACCCAAGCAGGATATCTGCCGGAAGTCTTGGTTTTCGACCGAACATGAGGTAATACGGGCTGAACCCTGTGGATTCATGACACGTAACGTTATAGACATGTGTTAGTGTGGTGACATGGCTCTTCCAATCCTTCTTCTGACTTGGTGGAAGACATTTTAACATCTTGAGGAGAGACTGGTTTATACGTTCAACAATGCCATTCCCCATTGGGTGATAGGGCGTTGTGCTACTCTTTTCAATGCCAGACATGAAAAGTACATATTTGCATCGCTTTATAAATATAAAATAATCGTTATGAACCATAACAATAAAACAAATGACGCAAGAAAATGACACGTCAAAAGAACATAACCACCATCGTCGTTACAGGCTAACTAGCTTAATCATTAGCGGTCTTGACGGCTGCGTCAGATAAATAAATACATAATATGCATAATAGGAGCGCGTCAATAACAGCAAATAAAGCGCGTTGACCAGAGGTCCAATGTATCAAACAGTAGCAATTAAACAGTAAAACTATCTCCGATATCGTAAAAATGCCGTACAAGGACCAATCTTTAGTAACTATGCGACATCCTGGTTCAACCTGTACGAGATACAATCCCGGCTGAAGCTGATAAGTTTCACCAGAAGAGCTAGGACAATAAACAGCATATTGTTCACCCATAGTTAATAAGACAAACCAGGAGTCAATTCTGTAACATCATGAACAATAGACATATTCCGATAAACTTTCACAGCGCACGATTCTCGTAATTGATGATCAGCAGTTAAAATTCCATAGAGAAAACCACGCCGATTATAAAACGGTCCAGTTTCATAAACTTTCATAAACGACACACAGAACAACTTACCTTTAAGACAAAACATGATTACCCTAAAACTTCTCCATGTTCTGGGGTCGCGTCTCTCTGGTGTCGTTGCCTAGACGAGAGAACCCCATACCTGTAGGTGTGTCACCACTTTGTCGTCATGTTTCTCACAACCGAAAACCCCAATCATTCGTGCAAGTTGCATGAGCTCAGGAAACTTCTCCATGTTCTGGGGTCACGTCTCTCTGGATTGGATATGCGGCATCTGTCACATCATCATCGAATATTCGATGGAAATATAATAATAATAACAATAATAATAATAATAAACATCTAAAATGCAATATATCTGGGCGTGTAATAAACGATATACCTTGACTAATTGGCAGCGCCAGCGGCATGTTCCTTTGAAATGTTTTTTTCCTTGGCGGCAGCAATGTCTTCCGCGGTGGCAGGCGCAAGTCTGCCGTCATAGAGTTCAAATAGCATGGACCAGCTTTGATTTCCATGCCTGGCACTCATCCCCGGCATGTCATTAATGGTGACGTTTGGTATACAGAGTAGAAACTATGAAAGAACTTTGTAATAATATACCACAGCAAAAGATTTTAGATTATTTATCTGCAATAAATCTAGTCAAATGCATATAATATCTAGTCAACGTTTACAGCCAAACAGTGCAAAAGATTTTGGATCATTTATCTACAATAAATCTAGTCAAATGCGTATGATATATATTCAACGTTTACTGCCAAACATTTTGCTGTAATTATTAATCTCAAAAGCTTGGTTTTAAAAACCAACTCATGGTTTTATATTCTGACAATTTATTGTCTTTATCGTTTCACCATTCTTCACTTTAATGGCTTTATGACGATCTGCTCAATGATATTACTTGATATCCTCAGGGTTTTATTAGTCTATTAATCGATTCCACAAAGACTGCATTCATGGTTTTATTCATATCACATGTATTGATTTTCAGGGTTTTAATATTGACTCTTGAGTTATTTAGAATAACCTTAAACCAATATAGCACGATATAGCCTTCCAGGCTGAAAGTGCCGTTAAGCCCCAATCAAATCAAATCAAATCGTACCCTCAGGTCATATCCCCCCTTGTTGCTCTCCGATGAGACAGGGAAGCACAACCTGCACCACAGTGACGGAGATGATGCGGCCCTGCTCAGCCGGCAGCAGGATACAGCGCAACAGTTTGGCCACGTAAGCCGAGGTGTGGAGGCCCAGGCCCGGCACGGCACACGCCAGCGGGATGAGGCGCGCCATCACCAGGCTGACCAGCACGTACGCCGTCGTGTGCATCCGCTTGTAGACCCCTTGTGGACGACCACGAGGTAGCGGTGGATGGCGATGAGCGCCGTGTGCCAGAGCGACGACCCGACCAGGACCACGGTCAGCTCGGGGTTGAGCCGACACATCGTGTCCCCGGCCGTCCAGCGCCGCCTCACGTACGAGTCGATGATGAGCGCCACCACGAGGCAGAGACTGAGCAGGTCGTTTACGCACAGACTGCCGATGAAGATGTTGATGGTGTTCCACGTCCGGCGGTTGACGCTGATGGAGATGAGGATGAGCAGGTTGCCGAGGAGACACTCCATGAAGAAGACCAGCATGACGGTCGCCCCAATGGACGTGGCCAGGGTTCCTGGTCTTGTATCCACCTCCAGGGACTCGGCCGCCTCGGTCCATGCCCTCAGCAAGTCCGTCACGCTCTCATTGGCCATCGCTCTCGCGTGCAGTCCAACCAGCGACCAGGACCACCAACCAGCGCTCTCTTCGTCAATTCGTCCCAAAATCCGCCAATTCGTCCCAAAATCCTTTAGCTCGTCCCCCACCAAGTTTTAATTAATAATTAAATACCAAAGTTTCCTCTCGTCCGTGGCTCTGCCAGTGCCGCTGTCACTGATGCCGCTGCCGCTGCTGCCTTAGTAGCCAACACTAGTCGCCGCGCTACTACTGTCTTAGAAAGAGTTTTAGGTATGGGCGAGCCAGGGGTATGGCAAGACATCGCGCGATTAATTCGCAAAGAACAGTATATGAACCCATACCAATACGTTCCCAGTCGAAGGAAGTCAAGGAAAAAGCAACTTGAGCGGTAGAGAAACGCTTCTCACATTCAATTCCACCGGAATGTGTCCACATCGACCAATACAAACCCCCTCCCTTGGTTGTAGAGGCGAGGGGGGACATTTTTCACCATAATCAACCCGTTAGTTGAACTTCCATTGGATGTTACAATTCAGACGTTACTTGTAAAGCTCAATGTGAAAAGAGAGATGTGTTTCATGGAACATGACGACTCCGAGATTTCTATCACGAGATCTCTATCCTGAGATTTCTATCCCGATATCTCTATCCTGAGATCTCCCTCCCGAGAACTCCCTCCCGAGACCTCCCTCCCGAGACCTCCCTCTAGAGACCTGCCTCCCGAGACTTACCTTCGGAGACCTCCCTCTCGAGTATGCCCTCCCAATACATCCCTCCAAAGACATCCCTCCCGGGACCTTCCTCCCGAGACCTCCCTCCCGAGACCTCCTTCCCGAGACCTCCCTGCTCAGCAGACTTCTGAACAGCTTCCTGAGCCAACCTATATGCCTTCTTGAGCCCTTCAGCCAGATTTTGCTTCAAATCCGGCTTCCCAGGCCGGTCTAACCCAAGCAGGATATCCGCCGGAAGTCTTGGTTTTCGACCGAACATGAGGTAATACGGGCTGAACCCTGTGGATTCATGACACGTAGCGTTATAGGCATGTGTTAGTGTGGTGACATGGCTCTTCCAATCCCTCTTCTGACTTGGTGGAAGACATCTTAACATCTTGAGGAGAGACTGGTTCATGCGTGCAACAATGCCATTCCCCATTGGGTGATAGGGCGTTGTACTACTCTTTTCAATGCCAGACATGAAAAGTACATATTTGCATCGCTTTATAAATATAAAATAATCGTTATGATCCATAACAATAAAACAAATGACGCAAGAAAATGACACGTCAAAAGAACATAACCACCATCGTCGTTACAGGCTAACTAGCTTAATCATTAGCGGTCTTGACGCGGCTGCGTCAGAAAAATAAATACATAATATGCATAATAGGAGCGCGTCAATAACAGCAAATAAAGCGCGTTGACCAGAGGTCCAATGTATCAAACAGTAGCAATTAAACAGTAAAACACTATCTCCTTAAACGACTTAATGAAACGTAACATAAGTATAACCACAGATCGTGCCAATTGATGACAATACAGGCCCGTGCTTACTCGCCCTCGATACAGACACCAGTTATGTTGACACCAGCTATGTTAGAGTTAGTACGAATCAGTGCCGTCCATTCCTCTGCACCACTCACGTTACTCGATGACGGAGGAGTCATTAGCTCAATCTGATTTAGTTCGTTGCGTTCCCGATGAACACAAGTCGGTAGTTTACAAGGAACGGAACATTCTTTCCGTAACATATACACAAAGATGCCACAAAGAAGAAGGGGGATAATTAAACCAATAAAGGCTGTTAAATCAAAGACAGTGTTCGGAAAATTCCAATTAAGCGGCGGCATGTCAATATGTGAATCAATCGTTAAATCAGAAAGATCGATATCATGAATTACTTGGCGATCTTTCCAGCTTGCTTTCTCTAAATTGTTTGATGTTGCTTCGGATGATAGCAAAACGGATAATTGAATTGGATGAATGTTAACAATGGGAAACGTGATAGTCCAGGCAATAGATTTCGTAACAATACCGTACAAGGACCAATCTTTAGTAACTATGCGACATCCTGGTTCAACCAGTACGAGATGCAATCCCGGCTGAAGCTGATAAGTTTCACTAGAAGAGCTAGGACAATAAACAGTATATTGTTCACCCATAGTTAATAAGACAAACCAGGAGTCAATTCTGTAACATCATGAACAATAGACATATTCCGATAAACTTTCACAGCGCACGATTCTCGTAATTGATGATCAGCAGTTAAAATTCCATAGGGAAAACCACGCCGATTATACAACGGTCCAGTTTGATAAACTTCTGGACTAGATCAGCGACAAGAATGGAGCATAAATATGTCCCCATTTACCTTGTCGAAGCTAATGTCCGATGGCACAATTAGCTATAATTCATATTCAGAGTTATTCACTGCAATGGGCCACGACCACATGCAATAACGTAAATATGCTTTTTCGCTCACAAATGGCACCTCTGCCGTAAAAACCAGCCCTGTTGCATCTTCCCACATGGGCGTGATAACAACATGTTCATAATACCAATGTAACTCCAGGGATTGATATCCCAATACATGCGCTTCCCGCATAATTATTGATCAATCCTTCGAAACATGGTTTTAAATACCAACAACGACACCAACACTAATGGTTTGATATTCTGACAACTTATACAGTTAATGTTTGACCGTTGTTCACTTTCATGGTTTTTTAAAGCAATCTGCTCAATCATATTACTTGATATTCGCAGGGTTTTATTAATCTATTGATCGTTTCCACATTGACTGCATTCATGGTTTTATTCATGTCTACTTGAACCTTTATCATTTTTGCAATAGTTTTATCTTCAATATCACATGTATTAAATTTCAGGGTTTTAGTATTGACTGCTGAGTTATTTAAATTGAAGAACCAGTGTGGCACGATATAGCCTTACAGGCTGAAAGTGCCGTTAAACCCCAATCAAATCAAATCAAATCAAACCTTCACTAATTGGCAGCAGCATATTCCTTTGAGATGTTTTTTCCTTGGCGGCAGCAATGTATTCCGCGCACATAGGGTGCAAATAACATGGACCGTCGTTGATGTTCATGCCTGGCAGTCATCCCCGGTATCTCATTAATGGTGACGTTTGGCATGTGTTTCAACGACAGCAAGATATCGATGTGGTTTCACTTTCACCTCGCAACAGAGTTTTCACTCCATGAACAGCACCGGAAACTTCTACATATTCTGTTGTCACGTGTCCCTCTGTCTCTGTGTCTGCCTTGCGCTATATCCCTGTAAAGCAATGGATCCCCGACTATGTCGTATTACCTATCTGAGTAGATCGCGGGGTAATTATACACCTGGTGAGTAGGAGTATATGCATACATGGTGAGCAGGAATATTTGTACACTTGGTGAGCAGGATTATGTGTACACCTAATGAGCAGGTGTATTTATACACTTGGTGAGTAGGAGTATTCGTACACCTGTTGAGTAGAAGTATTTGTACACTTAATAAGCAGGATTATTTGTACACTTAATGAGCCGGATTGTTTGTACACTTGATGAGTAGGAATACTCGTACACCTGGTGATTAGAAATATTTGTACACTTGGTCAACAGGAGTATTTGTACAGTTGGTGAGTATGTTCGCGCTATTGAAAGGCGTATACTGCGACCTATCTATCCGCGACGCACTGTGGATCCCGATAACCTTATTGGCCAAGTGTTTCCATCCGGATCCCGCTGACATCAATGTGCGGCACGTTCACGAATAGTGACTACTCTGATAACACGCTTGATAATTCTCCCTCGGGTGAACCGACACTGTGTCTCTCTTCAGCAGTGAAAGCAAACTCGTTGGGCACACGTCTTTGGTACGGCCGAGTGCTGAACTCAATTTTGTACCCACTAATATGCGTCAATAGTTTGACATCGGAAGTATACCAAAAGGAAGATGATATTTGAGTCTGCCAGCTTGAAATTGGTTAACGGCCTGGTGCAGGTCATGAGGTAGGTCGCGAAGAAAACGATGCCAGGTCTCACCACTACGCACCTGTGGCTGAGGGGAAGCCGCATTTACTTCCTGTGAGACAGGGGGCGGGCTCGCTGACGGGACCCGGGCCTCGGGCTCCAATTCTGTGATTTGCCCGATTGCCATAGCCTCCCGTTCCGGTTGAATGGCGGCCAGCTGCTGTGAGGGTAGCCTCGCCGTAAAAAAGCCTTCCACGACCTTGCGCAATACCTCTGTGTGTGGGATATGTGGCTGCGTTCTGCCCCACTCTGCTAGCCTCACTGATGTCTCGCATGGCTTTGGCGAGATCGTCACCGAATAATTGATCTGTGATGGGACCCTGAGGGTGGCATACTTGCTTAAATGCGCCTTTAAGTTCCGGTTTAATGGCGTCCCGGCGTTGTTGTTGTAAATCCTGTTTGGCCCCACCAAGAAAAGCCACGGCATCCAGGGTCTTGCGAATAGCGGTGTTGGCGTCTACAGGAGTGCCGCCTTGCTGTGTGCTCTGAAGCAGCATCTCAGTAACTTGAGCCAGTGCCGTGACACACTTGGTGACTTTCTGTTGCACTTTTTGGAACCTGAGATCGGCGGATCGAGTGTCCGAACGAAGTTTGGACCAGATTTCGGAGTTGACTTTGGGAACGCAGACACTAGCACAATTGGCAGGGGTGGCGTATTGGTCCACCAGTTGTTTGAATTTTTCGTCAGCCATTGGCTTCGTCATAGCGTCGGTGACGATTTGGGCCAGCTTTGGGTGTATGGTGAGGCCCTTGGTCTCATCAAAACCATACATGGTTTGCTAATCCGCCAAGATACCGTCAGTGGCAGGAAAGGGGTCGACCAGCAAGCTGTCGATCTGTTCAGACCTGTTGTCAGAATCTGACACCTCCCCCTCGTCACTGAGGTCATGATCCCCAGTACCCAGCCGCGGGTGCTTCGAGGGTCCTGGGGTGGCCTCCTCCTCGCTGTCAACAGACGGGCTGCGCATGCGTCGGCGGCCCCTTCCGCCCTGCTCGGCAGTCTGGATCGCCGCCAGATTGGACGCCACTTTGTGATTCTGTTTTTTGGAATCCTCCATGAAAGATTTCATGATGGAGGCGAGGTGCGAGACCGTCTGCTATTTTGGTTTTATTCATATCTACTTGACCCTTTATCATTTTTGCAATTGTTTTATCTTCAATATCACATGTATTAATTTTCAGGGTTTTAATATTGACTGCCGAATTGTTTAAATTGAACAAACAGTATGGCACGATATAGCCTTACAGACTGAAAGTGCCGTTAAAACCCAATCAAATCAAATCAAATCAAATGATATCCTCAGGGTTTTATTAATCTATTAATCGATTCCACACAGACTGCATTCATGGTTTTATTCATATCACATGTATTGATTTTCAGGGTTTTAATATTAACTCTTGACTTAGTTAGAATAAACTTAAACCAATATGGCACGATATAGCCTTCCAGGCTGAAAGTGCCGTTCAGCCCCAATCAAATCAAATCAAAACATTTAAGCATACAATGCCACAGATCGATAAAACATGAATCCTTTTCAGTAATGCTACAATTAAATTATGTAATATTGTTCATGTGAATACCCAACTTTAGCATCCAAGGTGTACGTTTAGTCTCCCAACTTTGTTGAATACTTAAAAGTTTCCAAGCATATTTCGTCAATTTTCAAATTACCAGGTTTGCATATGATCGCTTCATCATTGTTAACTTTCAGGGTTTTAAAGCGAGAATTATATCTGTAATATGGGCGCATCGTTTCGTCAGGGGCTGTTCCATGTTTTTACCGATATCTACTTGCTGCAATACCAGCTTTGCAATTGTTTTATCCACAAGCTCACATGTAGATATAATTTCATGGTGATAGTACTGATTGTATATATATATATTGCAGTCAGTAGCGACAGCTACAGTTCTTTCACCAAAAATGAGTAAGTATATTTCATTTCTATGAAAGCCAATTTGAACCGTTGCATTTGGTATCCTTTACGCCCCCCATCTAAGAGATAGCTTAGTAAAGTTACGATATTCAATCTTCACCTGTGGTAGCCGAGGTTGACGCTGAAGTGGACGCCGACGAAGCTGACGCCGTAGCTGATGACAATAACGCCGCACCTGACTTCGTAACTGACAATTACGCTGAACCTGACGCCGAAGTTGACGCATCAGTTGACAATGAGTTTGAAGTTGACGCCGAACCTGACGCCAGTGAGACAGCCGTTTACTGGTCGTAGTTCTTTTTAACAAAACAAATATTTTCGATTAATCTAGCATTTCAGTTTAAGGTCTACTGCGCATAAACACATTCCAAAAGCTGCTAAAAACAATGATGTATATAATTTAATGTTCCGTTGACTCGCATGATTCGATAAATGTTGATCATATGCAACCTAAGAAATTATGAGATTATGTATTGGCCATGTAACTGGAAACTTGACTGATACTGGCTAGAACATGCAACACGATGCATATTGGACGAACAATCGGTTATTCCATGTTTTTCTTCCTGGTCCGTATCTATAGAAATTAGTTCATTCAACTTGACTGCTATATTGTTGAGAACACTACTACTGTGACTACACTACTGTGTATATGATCAACATTGAATAAACCTTGCACGTTGTTTCAGTAATCTCTGTCAGTCTCACCAACCAGTCGATGAATAATTACATTAGTTACAATATCTGGACCTGACATCTTATGTAACCTGCTATATTTACCCCCCTCAGATCAGGTTTCATTCTGCCAAACAAGGTAACTGCGTCGGGCAATCCATGTGCGATTAAATAAGGTTGAACCATCATTATTAACCTTAACTAGACAATAGGGTCAGTTTATCCCACGTTTTAGAGAATAACCCCTCCATGGTTCTGTATTTCCCCCCACAATATGTGTCAACAGGTGAAGGATATTTAATAAAATACTATAAAGTATCTCTTGTGAAATTCTGCTCATGCAGCCATCAATCATCATACTCCAATCTATGAACCTTCTAAGATGCTAAAAACGTCGTCACACTATTCGCCATGACATATCGAACCTAAACTAGCCAAAAAGGTGCATTTAGCATGCCTTGTTAATCATGTCAAATTATCTATTTGCTCTGATGTAAATATGACAGTCAGAAAAAAATCCACTGATTTTCACAGGAAGGTCATTTAGTTCATCGTGTGACTCAAGAACAGAAGTTTTATAGATGCTTGGTTTTTTTCAAGCTCCTGAATGAGCTGGAATGTAAAAAAAGACATATTTCAATACTTATTCACATATTTTAATTTGCTGAAATAAAAACTAAACGCAGTTTTCTAATAATTATGGCTATGAAGGATTCCACTGATGTGCGTTTTAGCCGGGTAACAGTTCTCAGTAAATCTATGGGGGGGGGGTGTCTGACCAGACCATGAAGAATATATTTCTTTATTGTCAGGTCATGATGAATTAAAAGGAGAAATCCCCACATACACACTTATATTATAAGTTGAGATGGGGCCTGCTAAGCTTATCAAACTGGGCCCACTTTAGCATTAGCCTTAGGTGCTTGACCCTGGCCTTGATGATTTGTCAACAAATCTGTGAACGGACCGTATCAAACCGATGTGGGCCTAATAACCTTTCCCTCTTCGTGATCTCGCGTTCTCTTCCGGTGCAAGGAGCTTTTTCTTGCTTCGTTCACTGGCTTGTGTTGAAATATATCCGCAGTGAGTTTGTGAACAAGTCTTAGATATAACTTTGGGGTGATACGGTCCACGACGACAAAACGTTCTTCACAATCAACGCACAAATCCTTGGGATGGTCCATTCCTTTAAAGACAAAGGGGGCAACACCTACACCTACGCCTCACACGAATGGAAGAACTGGACCAGTGAGGGACTCTACGTCAAGCGAGTGAAGGGAGAAAAAGCACAACGTTTGGACGAAGAAGCCCAGCCAGTTGGCAGACCATCACATGCAGTTGAAGTCCCGGATCCAACTCCAAGTAAATTTGTGACCCTCGTGCAGCCCTCCGCAGAGCCTTGGTCAACACTGTCTACTACAGATTTGTTCTCTGTAGGGGTAATAATGCCCCATGCGTCCCCAAGTGTTCGCTCTACGGCATTGTCAGGGGCCTGCGTTTCGTGCTCGCCGCTTGGCAAGGCTCGCACCCAGGACGTGACAAGGTCTCACGTCACGTCGCCTTCACACGGTGCGAGAGTCCGTCGCGTCTGTGGTCACTGCCGGTGCAAGAGGGTCGTCCCTAGGCCCTTTAAGGAACCTGAAAGAGGCAAAGCCATCGAAGTCGTTCCTGGGCCCTCAGAGGATCCGGACGAAGACTTCTTCGCGATCGAAGTCGTTCCTGGGCCCTCTAGGGATCCGGACGCAGGCGAGGCCATCGAAGTTGTCCCTGGACCCTCTGAGGATCCGGACGCAGGCGAGGCGACCACAATAGTCCTTGGGCCTTCCGTGGATTCGGACAGAGGCGACGCACCCGTCCCCGGGCACTCCAGAGACGTGGCAGATGCCGCTCGGTCGCGACCTAAGTCCTTGCGACCTAAGTCCTTGCGGCTGCAGCCCAAGCACAAAGGCACCATAACGGGCGGCACTCTGCAAGACTGATTCTGGAAAGTGGTTGCCGGTGTCCGTGCGCGAAAGCAGACCCTGTGCGTCCTGTGCAAGGAGGCCTACAATCAGACAATCGGGCAAGTGACAAGTGGAGTGCGCCAAAAGGAATCTGGGTGGGATGCAGTGGCGAAAGTTGCGACGTGTGGGCCCATACCAGGTGTGTGCAGCTTAAGGAGGCTGGAGTGAGAACCACGAACTGGTTCTGCTCCTCGTTTGGGCCAGCTTTGGGTGTATGGTGAGGCCCTTGGTCTCATCAAAACCATACATGGTTTGCTAATCCGCCAAGATACCGTCAGTGGCAGGAAAGGGGTCGACCAGCAAGCTGTCGATCTGTTCAGACCTGTTGTCAGAATCTGACACCTCCCCCTCGTCACTGAGGTCATGATCCCCAGTACCCAGCCGCGGGTGCTTCGAGGGTCCTGGGGTGGCCTCCTCCTCGCTGTCAACAGACGGGCTGCGCATGCGTCGGCGGCCCCTTCCGCCCTGCTCGGCAGTCTGGATCGCCGCCAGATTGGACGCCACTTTGTGATTCTGTTTTTTGGAATCCTCCATGAAAGATTTCATGGTGGAGGCGAGGTGCGAGACCGTCTGCTATTTTGGTTTTATTCATATCTACTTGACCCTTTATCATTTTTGCAATTGTTTTATCTTCAATATCACATGTATTAATTTTCAGGGTTTTAATATTGACTGCCGAATTGTTTAAATTGAACAAACAGTATGGCACGATATAGCCTTACAGACTAAAAGTGCCGTTAAAACCCAATCAAATCAATCAAATCAAATGATATCTTCAGGGTTTTATTAATCTATTAATCGATTCCACATAGACTGCATTCATGGTTTTATTCATATCACATGTATTGATTTTCAGGGTTTTAATATTAACTCTTGACTTAGTTAGAATAAACTTAAACCAATATGGCACGATATAGTCTTCCAGGCTGAAAGTGCCGTTCAGCCCCAATCAAATCAAATCAAAACATTTAAGCATACAATGCCACAGATCGATAAAACATGAATCCTTTTCAGTAATGCTACAATTAAATTATGTAATATTGTTCATGTGAATACCCAACTTTAGCATCCAAGGTGTACGTTTAGTCTCCCAACTTTGTTGAATACTTAAAAGTTTCCAAGCATATTTCGTCAATTTTCAAATTACCAGGTTTGCATATGATCGCTTCATCATTGTTAACTTTCAGGGTTTTAAAGCGAGAATTATATCTGTAATATGGGCGCATCGTTTCGTCATGGGCTGTTCCATGTTTTTACCGATATCTACTTGCTGCAATACCAGCTTTGCAATTGTTTTATCCACAAGCTCACATGTAGATATAATTTCATGGTGATAGTACTGATTGTATATATATATATTGCAGTCAGTAGCGACAGCTACAGTTCTTTCACCAAAAATGAGTAAGTATATTTCATTTCTATGAAAGCCAATTTGAACCGTTGCATTTGGTATCCTTTACGCCCCCCATCTAAGAGATAGCTTAGTAAAGTTACGATATTCAATCTTCACCTGTGGTAGCCGAGGTTGACGCTGAAGTGGACGCCGACGAAGCTGACGCCGTAGCTGATGACAATAACGCCGCACCTGACTTCGTAACTGACAATTACGCTGAACCTGACGCCGAAGTTGACGCATCAGTTGACAATGAGTTTGAAGTTGACGCCGAACCTGACGCCAGTGAGACAGCCGTTTACTGGTCCTAGTTCTTTGTAACAAAACAAATATTTTCGATTAATCTAGCATTTCAGTTTAAGGTCTACTGCGCATAAACACATTCCCAAAGCTGCTAAAAACAATGATGTATTTGTCTCGCAGCAAGCATTAACACCGACGAGGCGAGTTGGCCTAAATCTCTTTATTGCAAATCTGCGCGGCACCGTGGTGACATCGATCTGGTGCCGCGCTGCTTACACAGTGGGAACATATGTACATCTTGTAAACGCATATGGTAACTACATATGTACAACTACTTAAACGTCTGTGTAAGTGTACTACTCTACCATAACAAATCTAACGAGACAGGAGGTATGGATGATAATGTTGTGCCGGCGACGAGGTTGTCTGACAGCTAGCGCTGGCCCAGCTTCCCTCGTCGCGCGACTGAGTGATGAGATGAACGATTGGCGAGGTTGTCTGGCAGCTAGCGCTGGCCCAGCTTCCCTCGCCGCACGACTGCATGTCGATGGATGAAGGCAGCTAGCGCTGGCCCTTCGGGTTGATGGAGTGTGTTGCATGAGGGGTGATGAGGCGATGCATCTAACTTTTGGGTGCCCTCGCGTAGAGAGCGCCCACGCTAGGTAAGTGACCAGGTGTGTCAGGAGGAGGTGGGGTGGCGGTGGGATCAAAGCTTTCCTGTTTTCTTCTCAGCGGCAAGATGGCGTCTGCCCAAGCGGTCACGTGACGGTAGCAGTCACGTGACGGCAGCGCCCCTGGCGAGTGGTAACTTCAGGATACTTTGTTCCCGCCCAGGCCTACACGGGTGCGCTATGCTGCCTGCGCTCAACAAATGAAATTATATTCATAATTTCGGCTATAATTTAATGTTCCGTTGACTCGCATCATTCGATAAATGTTGATCATATGCAACCTAAGAAATTATGAGATTATGTATTGGCCATGTAACTGGAAACTTGACTGATACTGGCTAGAACATGCAACACGATGCATATTGGACGAACAATCGGTTATTCCATGTTTTTCTTCCTGGTCCGTATCTATAGAAATTAGTTCATTCAACTTGACTGCTATATTGTTGAGAACACTACTACTGTGACTACACTACTGTGTATATGATCAACATTGAATAAACCTTGCACGTTGTTTCAGTAATCTCTGTCAGTCTCACCAACCAGTCGATGAATAATTACATTAGTTACAATATCTGGACCTGACATTTTATGTAACCTGCTATATTTACCCCCCTCAGATCAGGTTTCATTCTGCCAAACAAGGTAACTGCGTCGGGCAATCCATGTGCGATTAAATAAGGTTGAACCATCATTATTAACCTTAACTAGACAATAGGGTCAGTTTATCCCACGTTTTAGAGAATAACCCCTCCATGGTTCTGTATTTCCCCCCACAATATGTGTCAACAGGTGAAGGATATTTAATAAAATACTATACAGTATCTCTTGTGAAATTCTGCTCATGCAGCCATCAATCATCATACTCCAATCTATGAACCTTCTAAGATGCTAAAAACGTCGTCACACTATTCGCCATGACATATCGAACCTAAACTAGCCAAAAAGGTGCATTTAACATGCCTTGTTAATCATGTCAAATTATCTATTTGCTCTGATGTAAATATGACAGTCAGAAAAAAATCCACTGATTTTCACAGGAAGGTCATTTAGTTCATCGTGTGACTCAAGAACAGAAGTTTTATAGATGCTTGGTTTTTTTCAAGCTCCTGAATGAGCTGTAATGTAAAAAAAGACATATTTCAATACTTATTCACATATTTTAATTTGCTGAAATAAAAACTAAACGCAGTTTTCTAATAATTATGGCTATGAAGGATTCCACTGATGTGCGTTTTAGCCGGGTAACAGTTCTCAGTAAATCTATGGTGGGGGGGGGGGATGTCTGACCAGACCATGAAGAATATATTTCTTTATTGTCAGGTCATGATGAATTAAAAGGAGAAATCCCCACATACACACTTATATTATAAGTTGAGATGGGGCCTGCTAAGCTTATCAAACTGGGCCCACTTTAGCATTAGCCTTAGGTGCTTGACCCTGGCCTTGATGATTTGTCAACAAATCTGTGAATGGACCGTATCAAACCGATGTGGGCCTAATAACCTTTCCCTCTTCGTGATCTCGCGTTCTCTTCCGGTGCAAGGAGCTTTTTCTTGCTTCGTTCACTGGCTTGTGTTGAAATATATCCGCAGTGAGTTTGTGAACAAGTCTTAGATATAACCTTGGGGTGATACGGTCCACGACGACAAAACGTTCTTCACAATCAACGCACAAATCCTTGGGATGGTCCATTCCTTTAAAGACAAAGGGGCAACACCTACACCTACGCCTCACACGAATGGAAGAACTGGACCAGTGAGGGACTCTACGTCAAGCGAGTGAAGGGAGAAAAAGCACAACGTTTGGACGAAAAAGCCCAGCCAGTTGGCAGACCATCACATGCAGTTGAAGTCCCGGATCCAACTCCAAGTAAATTTGTGACCGTCGTGCAGCCCTCCGCAGAGCCTTGGTCAACACTGTCTACTACAGATTTGTTCTCTGTAGGGGTAATAATGCCCCATGCGTCCCCAAGTGTTCGCTCTACGGCATTGTCAGGGGCCTGCGTTTCGTGCTCGCCGCTTGGCAAGGCTCGCACCCAGGACGTGACAAGGTCTCACGTCACGTCGCCTTCACACGGTGCGAGAGTCCGTCGCGTCTGTGGTCACTGCCGGTGCAAGTGGGTCGTCCCTAGGCCCTTTAAGGCACCTGAAAGAGGCAAAGCCATCGAAGTCGTTCCTGGGCCCTTAGAGGATCCGGACGAAGACTTGTTCGCGATCGAAGTCGTTCCTGGGCCCTCTAAGGATCCGGACGCAGGCGAGGCCATCGAAGTTGTCCCTGGACCCTCTGAGGATCCGGACGCAGGCGAGGCGATCACAATAGTCCCTGGGCCTTCCGTGGATTCGGACAGAGGCGACGCACCCGTCCCCGGGCACTCCAGAGACGTGGCAGATGCCGCTCGGTCGCGACCTAAGTCCTTGCGACCTAAGTCCTTGCGGCTGCAGCCCAAGCACAAAGGCACCATAACGGGCGGCACTCTGCAAGACTGATTCTGGAAAGTGGTTGCCGGTGTCCGTGCGCGAAAGCAGACCCAGTGCGTCCTGTGCAAGGAGGCCTACAATCAGACAATCGGGCAAGTGACAAGTGGAGTGCGCCAAAAGGAATCTGGGTGGGATGCAGTGGCGAAAGTTGCGACGTGTGGGCCCATACCAGGTGTGTGCAGCTTAAGGAGGCTGGAGTGAGAACCACGAACTGGTTCTGCTCCTCGTGTCAATTCTCAACTTCATTCTCAACAATTCTCAACAAGTCTCAACTTGTAGTCAACATTACTGAGGCAAAGTACATATCCATTCAATCGAAAACTGGCAACTGACCATCACTTTTTCCAGGCCGGGTCACCTAATGGACGCATATTTAGCCCGAGTTACATTATTTACATATCTGCTTGCGGGAACAAGGATCACAAAATCGACAATGTTAGATACATGTGAAACTCCGGATCCACAAAGACAGTGTTTCAGACCGGCTAACACACATCAACACTCCGGTGGGGAATATTCCAAGTACATGTCTGTGGGATTTGTTTCACAATAGAACCATTGCAAATGACAATACCAACTGCTACTAATCCGTAACTCCATATCACTTTATAAGTCCGAGTCGTCCACAGTGGAGATTAGTCTACGTACTGCTCTCCTTGTTCCAGGTACTCAGCCATTCCCACAACAAGGGCGATATGGTCTTGTTTCACTGCTCGCTTATTGCGCAGTACCTCAGAGGTGCAGGCTTCAGTTAAAGCCTCCTTCATCTTCGTCACTGACGGATGCCAGCATGCCTTCCACCATGACTTTCAATTGTTTAATGTCTTTGTGGTACAGACTTTCGAATCCTGCGCGTTCGCCCTTAGTAACGAATACTGGATGGTCATTGAAAGTGACCGTGGCTCTCGTATTCGCACGTTGTGCCATGAACGCCTCAAAGTAGCGTGCCCTTTTGGAGCACGCGTGCGAGCAGAAGTTCACCAGATCCGCATCTAGTTCAGTTCCATCTAAGGCCACAGTTTCTCTGTCTCTTTCTGGGTGTAGCACATATTCCCTGGAACGCAGTAGCGTTCGGAAAGCATCCACTTCCTTCGTAAGATCCCGTGGCTTTCGTGAAGCTGAAGACTTTGGGTCCCTGACGCATAGCAGCTCAAATGTCTTTTCACGCAAGGAACTGGTATTTCGCACACACACGGTGCCAGTCAGACTGCTTCGGCCCTTCCACTGTACCAGGGTTCCCGGATGTGTTAATTGACCATGTCCTGACCTCTTGACACGTTACCTCATAGGGCATGCGCGCCAGGAGCACATAATCAGACATCTCCAGTTCCCGATACGGAGGATGAGGACGAGCGGACCACAGCTTGGCATAGGTCGCGCCTTCTGTATATCAAATGCGATTGACAGTAACGTACGCCATGTCGGTACATAAAGATGGCATCCATCAACTCAAAAACCACGTCCGCCAGGAAAAAGTAAGTCTTGTCTTACGACGGTTTCACAAAGGACAAGAACGCAGGTGGTGTCAGGTTTGGTTCCTCCTTCTTTATTTCTGCCCTCACGAAGAGGACAACGAGCTCTTTGGAGCGCGCTGTTTTGGCAATCTGGAGTAACTCCCTCCCTTTATGATGGTCCGCCACTCTCTGTGCAGCTCTCAATGCGTTTTCACTTCAGAAAAAACCTGCATCATCTCCTGCCAGAAGACCTGCCAAGTGAGTTCCACTGTCCCCTTGATCATGTTCATTTCCGTGTGCCCGGGACCAGGCTGAAGAAGGACCAAATCAAACTCGCAAGCAATAATGTCCGCAGCTGATTCACAGTCATGACTTTTACGTATATGACTCCCCACATCACGATATCCTGTGACGAGTTTGCTGCAAATGGAGCAGCGGAATGTGTTTTTGATTAATGTGAAGGGAGATCCGTCGCAGTATATTATCAACCATTCTCTGTACCCATTTCCATATTTTCGCTCTTTACTCTGATGTTCGTCGGGACTGCATCACAGCATCGTAACCGCATGGCTTAACAAATACAGGATCGGAGACACGTCGTTGAGTTTTCTCCTGGCTTTTAGTCGGTGCATCGGTTTCACTGACATAAACAGACTTGTCCCTGCTGAACAGAACTCTAAAACTCTTCTGTTCGCTGCTTTCCTTGGATGCCACAGCGACAGGTATGTCTTCACCATGGTCCTCCGCAAATATTTTGACTGCTTCAGGTTCATCTTGCAAAGTGGGCAGATGATTTTCTTCTTTTCAATGCTCTTCTTCTCTTTCAACGACGCAGTGCAATCTGGGTTATAACATGTCTTCTCCAGTCGCGAAGCCTCTACCAGGTGATCAATGTGGTCAGTGTTTTGATGGTCCGTGTGCTCCTCCGCAACGTCTTGAATAACAGTCGCTAGCCATAGAAAGAGACTATTCCTGTGTGTTTTCGTGACGTCAGATGATATATCAATTAGCGTGGCAGTGGGCGTATTCGACTGGGCCCGAATTTTCCGAATGGCTCAATCTGCGCAGTCGCACGGTTATTCGGGTGGCACCTTCACCAGTCGAATATAAGCGCGCTAAGAAGAAAAACATGGCGGCGGCTTCTTGGTCACTGAAAAGAAAGTTGGCGCTGATAGCATGTCAGAATTCTTGGATGATTGGGAAGAGGAGGAAATTGAAGAACAAAGCGTATCGTGACTTGGGCGGCCGGATCAATTTCTGACAAGTAAGATGCACTTCCGAAACCGCATAACATAATTACTGGCCCCGGGGGGGGGGCGCCGGGGGCGGGCGGTCCATAGCAGCCGCAAGCTGATTTCCGTCGCAACCATTGCCGGCGGTGAATGGCGGGTTGATATCGTAGCGTTTAGCAACGATATCTTCCACCTTACGAACGTACTGAAAAGACATCCGCTTTCGGCCTGTGGCTTTCCGACTGTCTCGTACGCCCTGGACTTTAGCAACTTGCCCCATTTCGTTTTCACTTGAGAAGCCGTGTAGGAATGACCTTTATCTTGTATTTGAGTAGTAATGAGTATCCAGGCATCCCTTTTCTTCATGGTGGCGGACTTCATCATCTCCTCGTGTTGTTGGTAGAGTGCAATAAGGCACGTGGTTGCGTTTTCCGACCATTATACCGGTGCCTTGGTTTCTGACTCTGTTGGGTTAGCCTCAGCTTGAAGGACAAATGTAAATGTTACACCCAAAAAACACATAATACTCTTTTCTTACCTATTATAAATCTTCTGCAGTATTCTGTATTGTGGAGGTAGCGAATTCGACTGAGCATATTCGACTTGTCAATTATATTTATACACAAACTTCATCCTGATGTTGAATATGATGTATGCACTGACGTCTTGTATACACAAGGCGTAACAACAAATCACATCCTACTTGTTTGTCCACAGAACAGGGATTTAAGAATGAGTTTGTTCAAGCTTTAATTATAGAAGCAACATCTCTGTACACAAACTCTTCATTCTTATAGGATCAAAGAACACATTAGTTGCTAAATTCATTTTCAGTGCAAACAAGATGTTATAAACCAGTTGTATGTGTACAAGGTCAAACCTCTACCAGGTGATAAAAAAATCACATGCTCATATATGCTTACACATCTTTAGTGCCTCCTCCTCATGCTTGATTCATATTTCCACCAACAGCATCTGGCGCACCTCACCTGATATAAATTTGACACATGACATCAATAGATCCCACTGAATTATTCATGAACAGGCTATTTTACAAACAGATACTGACAGAACCACACCTCACCATACCAGCAATGACATATCTGAAAGCACTTGTCAACTACCTTATTCTCCAGAGTGTATTTGCTTACAAGGCATCAAACTGAGACAGGGCATTAGTAAGTTACAAGGGTATGCCAGTGTGCTAACATACATTCTTTTAAATTTGAACCGAAAACTGGCACATTACATACCATTATTTTAATTAATTATTGGTAAGTGGGCACCTAGCTTGTGTATACAATATGTACCCACCAGGTGTTGACAAGACTTTTAACTGCGAGGGGCTGACTACAGCTATTAGTTGAAACCCATCGGGATATGTCAGCTTGACATGTGCATTCTTCGTTTATCTACAACAGAAATAGTAATCAAATGATTTCCCACTCATTGAAGTTTGGTCTGTTAAATGTTAAACGATAGCAAAAGGAGTTTAATGTCATACATGCCATTGTGTAAGTGTACAAGCACACAAGGTCTCGTCATTTCACTTAGATTTTAGTAACTTGTGATGGTAAAATTAAAAAAATTGCATTGCCAGCCTGAAGAGAACTAAAAAATGAATTTATCATAAATATATGGCCAAGAATTTTTGGAATAATATTTGTGAAAAATAAATTTCATAAAGATGGCTGCACCACGCTGATTTCATGAATAACGTGAATAACGAAATGTATTCTTCGTGATCTGGCTTTCCTGTGAACACCCCCCCCCCCCTCAGCTCAGGGGAGGTGAAGGTTTTGTTGTCAAAGCTGTAACTGTGTCTCTTTGCAAGTTGGAATTACATGTTGAGAGACCTACCTGTCCGCCATGTTTTCTGTGTGGAATGGTCGTCCTGTCTGTAAGATTTGTTATAACCGAAAGTCGCTTCCGGTACCAGTCGAATACAAATATATCCGTATGTTCTCGCAAAAGTGCCTAGTCAAATACGCCCATTGTCAAGGTGCGGCAAGTTTGCAGGTCCAGCAGCATCCAAGCAGACGGCTTGAGGAGTTCTTTCCACTGCAGCTTTTCCTGTCCATTCGCTTTGAAGAAAGCGACTATGGTAATCACGCTACTTCTAAACTTTCCATTGACAGAAACATGCCACGCCTTGCTCAACACCCGGTTGTTGTCGAAGACATGTAGTTGGTCGCCATCTATCTGCCATCGAGCCTCACATCCAAGACCTTCGAACCACCTCTAAACAATCATATAAGAAGGGTGTGTGCTGCTGCCTCCTTGTAATTTCAGTGACAGGGAGCGGTTTGTCAGGCTGTACAGAATAAATTGTTCCTGTTTGTTTCGTATATAACAGGCCATGGGACCCAATAGCTCGATATGCATGCATACCATGTGTTTATATGTTTACATAAGCCCTCCCCCAAAGGGTTAACGGTATGCCCCCTCAAAATGTATCGCATTGGCATAAATTAGCGTGGCCCACTTCTGTTTCAATTAAAAGGCTCAATATTGGGGTGTGAAGCAAATCTACACGGCATAGAATAAACGAGCTCTAACGAGCTCTAACGACTGATATTAAACAGTAAAACGTTGTACATTCGTGCCTTCTGACCACGTCCCATACGTTCTCTCCACCCGCGAAAGACGAGTTCGATCAACTCAGTAAACTGCCCGCGTGGCACGATATCTTCAGTGTCCGGGGCCTTTCCCATAAGGGTGATATGCCAGGTGTCACCGCTGATAATTGCGTCTTGGAATGCCCACGGTGTTCTGTGAGTTATAGAGTATTGCGATAATTGCAGTGTCTGCGCTGCTGCTTTAACCGGCTGTGTTCTTATCGCTCACTATGTTAAGTGTTTTTGTAGGCAGATATAATGTCGTAAATAAGGAAGCCGTCACTATTCAAATACAGGTTAATTGTGCTACCCGGGTATGTTTCTGGTGAAGAACTGAGTGAAATGGATATCCATGATAAAACTCTTTGTTGTTTAAAGGTTCATTAATATGTTTCTGTTCATATTTTGTTTGCCTGTTCGCGGAGATTCACGATGTTATTGCAGTAACTTTCTGTGTCGATTGTGGGTAACGAGAATGTTGGTGACATCCTAACAAATATTGAGGGTGTAAATATTAATTTACTTATTGACACATTAAAAGTTAATTGTAATGACAAATCTGACTGATTGTTCGGAAGAATTTTTTATTGAACCCTTACCTTACTGTGATTTGGATGGGTTTATTAAGGTCATGGAGAGTAAGCGACGTGAGTTCACCATGCTTAGTTTAAATACTGCCTCCATTCGTTTAAAATTGATCAAGTGTTTTAGAGGCCCTACGTGCTCGCCATGTTGTGTTATGTGCAGTTTGCATACAAGAAACCTGGTTACCTGTTGATGATGATACTGGCATTTTTGGTATTAATATCGCAGGGTATATCCTGGAGCACGCGCGGAGGTTGAAGTTGAATACATGGGAAGGGTAATTCATTGAGGGACATGGACGTAATACTGACAAGAAAATGGTTCTAGGAAATATATATCGACCTTTTGTCAATCTTTTCTGAAGAATTGTCTGAGGTTCTCTATTCATTCGAAAGAAGCAAACCTAGTGGGGAATGTTTTTTAGTAGGTGACTTTAACATTGACCTACTAATGATCAATGAAAAATCAGCCATTAGCAATTACTTTGATTGCTTCATGTCTTGCAGTTTTCTTCCCAAACTCACATAACCGACCCCATCGTCACGTAATAGGGGTACACTGATCGATAAATTGTTTTTAACACCCAGTTCGTTGAATACAACGGCGGGAATTTTATTGAAGGCCATTTCAGACCACCTCCTTTGTTATGTTTAGACATAGATATACGACGCTCAAATAAAACGCCCACTTATATTAATATAAAAACGAATGATCCAGCCTATGCTACAATTCAAACAACACATTGCAAAAGCAAATATCCTTGGACGATGTACTTGCAAATCCCAGGGCTAAATTCTCCGAGCTCTTTAATATTAATGGCAAGCTAACATCTGACTGTTCGGCTGTAGTAAATGGATTTAATTATTTTTTTAGCAACATTGGTACTAAACTTGCCAGTAAAATCAATCCGGACCCAAACCAAAGTTATACTAACTATCTAGGTGATCCATGTGGAGACGAATTCTGGCCCGCTTGACCATACATGGTCCGAAGAAATCACCACCATTAAGAACGGTGGTAAGCCACGTGTCACCCGGTCCTCGGGTAGGTCGGCCCGAATGTATTCGTCTGTAGGATCTTTTACTGTACAAAATTGAAGCAGTTTCTTGGATGGCCCAGTACAATACTGCAAAAGTGTAGCGAGCTTAGCCCCATCACCAATGGATTCCTTGTCAACATTGTTTTCGAAACTTCTAAGTCCAATATTTGATTTAGTCACCATCAAATGTCATGAGTTCAAAACTGAAGAGCTTCGACCAACGATTGTTGTTGTTGTTGACTGTTATTCAACAGCTGAACTACAATGTCACTCACATGAGTTTGTCCAATTCTGGTGTCATTTTCCAGAAGCTGAGGTGGGGCATGAGGTATGCTTGATGGTCTAACTGGCCTGCTGTCCAATGAAGGTGTAGACATGTCATTCTGCACATCAGGAACAAGAGAAGCTTATGTTTCCTGACATGTGGCAATTGGTCGGGCATTAGCAGCTAATGGAGTAGAAGAAAACGAGTAGGTGGCAAACCTAATGTCAGAACGCCTGACAGTGACTCCGTCGGCCTCCGCAAAAGTTTTCTCCATAGCTTCAGCCTTGGCAATCTTAACGCTCAATACGCTAAATAATGCCTTTCGACGTTGCTTTAGTAGAAGCTCCTGTTCTTCTAACGCCTGGCAATCCGCTAAAGCGCTAACGTCAGCTTGTACGGCGGATTTCTCTGTGGCTGCCTTAATCCTAGCACTGATTTAGGTAGGCTGTTAAATCTTTAAGGTCTTCATCTTCAGAGCGCAGCGCATGAAACAGTTGATGAGAATGAAGGAATGCCTTCGGAGCTTCCTCTAGGTCAACTGATTTCCTCGCAACAACAATTATATTTCTTGGATTAGTAATTCATTTCTTCATGTCATTGCAAATCCTTGTTACAATCCCTTTACGGGATAGTTTGTCAGTGATTTCCTTTTGCACGGATAAGCTCAGCTCTTCAAGTTTCTTAATTTTACAACTGATATCAGCTCACAGACTGTCAGCCTCAGCCATTTTGAAGAAATGTCATGACAATCAGCTCGTAATAGAACTAATGTAGCTTTTGCTACAGGATGTCAGGTGTTGATCCAGCGATAATATTACTCACGTATGCCTGGTAATGGTTTATAGTTTATTACAACAACAAAATCATCAGAAAATATCCAGTACAAGTTGATGCAGTAAGTTGAAGCGAAGACAAGTGAGACGAAGCGAAAAGTGACAGAGAGCTGAAGTGGGTTGAGAACTGTAGTGAAGTGACGTGGTTTGAAGACTGAAGTGGTTCTATCGGTCAAAGTAAGAAATTACTAAATTTAGAAATAAATTCTAAATATTTAAATTCTCACAAACTGTCAAATTACTATCATCACTAATATTACATTGCAGCACGTCACACAGCCTAAATTGTCAACAACAACAAATGGCTACAGGAAAACTGCCAATTACACAATAAAGTATCAGAAATATCTAAATAATAAAGATGACAGATACATAACAATACCAAAAAATATACAAGCAAACCTGATTAAGTATAATAAAAGTTTAATACTTAATACTACTACGCTGGGGTGTTAAACTTGTATGGAATTCTTGTCAAAATGTAGTTACTGTCCTGTCAAACGACTTATCAAAAAACAAACTTACGCGGAAACCAGTGAAGACGAGACTAGCGGAAAAAAAACCCTGACAAGTTTTACAAGAACGCCCAGAAGCCTCAGCAATAGCGGTGATGTCTATGGACTAATATGAGACTTATGACATCAACATACTTGGCTACGTTATGATACGTTGCGGTTGATTCTGTCCGTAATAACGAATGTCCAACCTGCCACCTCAAGGAGGGAATCGGACAACGTCCGACGCTCAAACGATGAGAGACAACTTGCGGAATACTTCTGTTCCGACAATGGAGCAGTGCCGTGGCAGTGGAACAAAGTTGTCACAGGAGAAAAATAAATCCGAAACAATGTGTTTTCGCTTACATATCTTCTTATCGAATACCGTTATGCAGGGGTTCGCAATTCTTAAGATCCATTACTTACGATGTTGTTTTTGCTCTTTCTGGGAAGCGAGCAGGGTCGAAGGAACCCATCCATTGTTTTATACAGCCACCATGTTGGCACATGTATTGCGGCCGCTCCGCGACGATTGTTCAATCTTCCTGAGCTCTTTAGTGTAAGTGGACTTCATATTGTTCCACTTAGTTTTCACATGCTGCACTGGAATAAACAAAAATGACATAAATGCAATTAACAGCCACGAATTGTGTGATTCATTACTCATTAGATAAGGTCTTATAGCGAGCACTTGCCTCTTTAGAAGTTGCAAATAAAAATTGTATTTATTCTGAGTTGAGTGCAGTCGTCGCGCTGACGTCACACATTCGGGAGAAGGGCAATGCTGATCAAGCTCTTGGCACTCCCAATATCCTGGCCTGTTGCGCGGTCGCGTCCGTCGACGCGACAGCCCGTCCGCGTTTGCATGCCGCTTTCCGGCGCAGTGAACTCATCTCATAGTCAAACGGCACCAGGCGAGTGATCCACCGCGCGACCATTCCTTCCGGATCCTTGAAGCGGTGAAGCCACGTCAGGCTGGCGTGATCCGTGATCACCACGAAAGGTCGACCAATCAGATAATACCGGAAGTATTCCAGCGCCGTCACCACCGCCAGGGGTTCCTTGTTTGTCGCACAGTAGTTGTGTTGAGTCCTGCTGAAGGCTTTGGATGTTTACGCAATCACCCTGCGCCGCATGACGCCATCCTCCCATTGGTCTTGTTCCAGGACGGCGCCGCTGGCGACGTCACTCGCGTCCGT
Source organism: Arenicola marina (assembly GCA_964019135.1). Taxonomy (NCBI): domain Eukaryota; kingdom Metazoa; phylum Annelida; class Polychaeta; family Arenicolidae; genus Arenicola; species Arenicola marina. The sequence continues at coordinate 33,093,077 of OZ025255.1, forward strand.
GGAGACGTAAAACGTATCCTCGCGCGACGGATATTCCAGCAAGGGTGGCTGAACCAGCGCGTCCTTGAGGGCGTCAAATGCTCGTTGGCACTCTTCCGACCATACCACTCTGCCGGGAGCCTCCTTCCGAGTCAGAGCGATGAGCGGGGCTGCCACTGTGGCGAAGTTGCGGATATATCGCCGATAATAGCGAACCCGACGAAGGAGCCCACGTCCTTGACTGTCCTCGGAGTGGGCCGTTCTGTTACGGCCGACACCTTGTCGGGGTCAACTTCTACTCCCGCTCGTGTCATAAGATGGCCGAGGAACGGCACTTGCTCGCGCATGAGGTGGCACTTTGATGGGTTGAGCCTCAAATTGACCACCCGGAGACGTTCCCAGACACACTCCAAGCGGTCTAGGGCACAGCTGAACGAGTCGCCATAGACGATTACGTCATCCAGGTATATCAGGCACATCCTCCAGGTCAATCCGTTGAGCACGATGTCCATCAACCGCTCAAAAGTTGCGGTTGCGTTAGTTAACCCAAATGGCATCACCCGCCAGTTATAGAGTCCCTGGCGGGTGACGAACGCGGTCTTATCGCGGTCCTCTGGAGCCACGGGAATCTGGTGATACCCACTGTACAAATCCAGCGTGCTGAAGTACATCGATCCCTTCAGAGTGTCAAGGGTATCGTGGTTCCACGGCAGCGGGTACGCATCACGCCGCGTAACAGAGTTCACCTTGCGATAGTCCACGCAAAATCTGGTGGTTCAGTGGTAGAATACTCGCCTGCCACGCGGGTGGCCCGGGTTCGATTCCCGAAAGAGCCCCCAAAGTTTGTGGTGTCCGTGGGTGGGGGTATGGGTGTGTGTGTCCTGGCCATTCTCGCGTACCCTTCCGGGTCCGGCAATCTTCCCTGCATGGTAACAAACAAAACATAGTTCTCCGGTATACTTTATTTCTAGGGTAAATGTTAACTACGTCAGTGCAGTATAAATGTCTACTCTCTTCTGCCCGCCTCTCGCTTCTTCCAATGCACCCCTCCACTCTGGATCATCCCCGGGGAGCCCTGGTCCGGGGTGACAGTCCCGCCCGATCTCTGGCTCAGCCGAGCCAGCCAATCAGGAGACAGGGGGCGGGGCTTAGTGACCGGTGACTGGAGGACCAGCCGCCGCCACCCGGCCCGGCACATGTCACGCCCGGACACTACAAGTGAACGCTTTCAGTGACACGGTTTTCTTGGGGCGGGGGGGTGGGGGTCACTTTTCTTGCTTGGTTCGCAATTCTTAAGATCCATTACTTACGATGTTGTTTTGGTTCTTTCTGGGAAGCGAGCAGGGTCGAAGGAACCCATCCATTGTTTTATAAAGCCACCATGTTGGCACATGTATTGCGGCCGCACCGACACCGCTCCGCGACGATTGTTCAATCTTCCTGAGCTCTCTAGTGTAAGTGGGCTTCAAATTGTTCCACTTTGCTTTCACATGCTGCTCTGGAATAAACAAAAATGAGATTTAATTTTTAATTTTTTTTTGCAATTAACAGCCAAGAATTGTGTTATTCGTTACTTATTGGATAAGGTCTTATAGCGAGCACTTGCCTCTTTAGAAGTGGCAAATCAAAATTTTATTTATTCTGAGTTGTTTGAATATTATAAGCTGTACCAGTGTTCTATCAGGTTGTATCTATCTTGTGTAATTAGAGTATTCCTCTGCAGTATGAAGAATAATCGATGTCTTTGCAGTTATATTTTTCATATCACTTTTATACACAACGAATTTTAAATGCACTTCTCCCTTTAGACTGTCTCGTATACCCCGCCAGTTTCTTGATGGAGTGACCCCCAGGTTAACTGGTACATGTCGCCCATGTGAGCACATCCAGATGGCGCGAAGCCGGCACTCCAGTGGCCTATTTCACGTACATAGTTTAGCCGGCTACGGGGCTTAGACGGCTAAAATCGCCCATCGTTTACATGGTAACTTTAGACGACTAAGCCCCTTAGTCGGCTAAACTGCGTTCGTGAAATCCGCCACAGGGTGGAAAGGCTTGGCCTTCGTCACTCGACTATAAACTATAATGCTATCTCTAGCAGATAATAGTCCCTTGTGATTATTTACGCCTACATGACTAATTTATCCCAACTTTTTATTTATACCTTCATTGCAATAGGAAACTCTCCTACCCTGTCATATCCAGAGATCAAGCATTCCAACCCTGCACCCCCTCCAAAAAGAAATGAAGACTACCAGGCAAATTCTTAACTTACCAGTCCAGTTTCTTCCAATTTTCGCAGCTAAGGCTTCCAAGGCCAAGTTCCGCATGCCGGACTTCAAGTATCGGGGGGATGAGGAGTTCCACAAGACTTAGTTGTCGCGCACAAGCCCAACAAACATCTCCGTTTCCTCAATATTGAGCGTGGTGTCAAGCTTTTCTTTCTTGTTGGTCGCCGTCTTGGAAGTTGTTTCGATTTGTCGCAAGTTTTAGAGCATGTCTTATTTCAGAAAGTTTGGCACGATATAGCCTTACAGGCTGAAAGTGCCGCTAAAACAAAATCAAATCAAATCAAGTGCTTTTGCTAGGCAGAGGTTTGATCCCTATCCAGTAGTCTCTCTTACACCTTTTTTGGCACATGTATTGATACTTTCAGGGTTTTTGTACTGACTCTTGAATTATTTACATTGAACTTTACCAGTATGGCACGATATAGCCTTACAGGCTGAAAGTGCCGTTAAGCCCCAAGCACATCAAATAAAATCCATCACCTCCAGTTGTTCTTTCGTATTGATGGGGAACGTAATTCCCAATGGTAGCTCGGGTGATGCTCGCAACGTCCCATCTGTGGTCCGACGGAGTCGAGCTATCATGTCCTCTTTAAAATAAACCATAACTTAAATTATGAATGAGGCAACTATTGATATCTCGTGAGCAACCAGGGGTCATTTCTCAGAATGGGCCAAGATGTGCCTTGCTCGACTAGAACTAGAAAATGTAGTAAAAAAACTTCCAGCGCCGTATATACTCCTTGGCGATTTCAATGCCCATCATACGCTATGGGGTTGTAAAGACATACAACCCAAGGGCCGCCTGCTAGAGGACTTTATCTTAAAAAACAATACCGTTCTGCTCAACGATGGCTCAATAACTTATATACACCCCGGGAATGGTGCCAAAACGGCTATAGATCTAACTATAGCCCATCCCAGTCTATGCCTTGATTTCAACTGGAAAATGGAAGATGATCTTCACGGCAGTGACCACTTCCCTATCCTTCTTACTAGCCAATTTCCCGCTCCAGATGAAAATATTGCTCACTGGAAGCTAAATATGGCTGACTGGACTACTGTAAAAAAAATGTGCTTTGAAACCCACAACAGCCAACTTCCAAGGTATACCAGACCCAATAGCCCTCTTCAGCGAAACACTTCATAAAATAGCTGAAGACACCATTCCCAAAACCTCGACCAATCTCAAAATACCAAAGAAGCCATGGTTTAACGATGCATGCCGTAAGGCCGTACAACAACGAAAACAGGCTCAGCGAGAACTCCAAATACGTCCTACTCCAGGAAATATTCTCAAATATAAACAAGTGCGAGCACAGACCCGCCGCACAATACGAACAACAAAAAGGGAATCCTGGAGAAACTATGTCTCCAAACTTGGAAATAAAACAACAACTAAGAAAACGTGGCGAGCCATACAGAAGATCACTGGGAAAAAATCAAACAACAGCATAAACCACCTGATCCATGAAAACAAAACCCTCACCGAACCAGCGCAAATAGCCAATACCTTGTCGAAAGCCTTTGCAACAAATTCTTCCTCAAATAATTACACGGCTAAATTCCAAAGATACAAGGCGGTTAGTGAGAGGAAAAAACTCAATTTCAAATCCCAAAATGATGAATATTACAATAGCCTCTTCTCCATGAAGGAACTCCAGTCTGCCCTAACGAAAACTAACAACACTTCACCAGGGCCAGACAATATCCCATGCCAATTCCTGAAACAACTACCCGATACATCCTTGGAACTTCTTCTCGACATATTCAACTTCATTTGGCAAACCGGGCAAATACCCCCATCGTGGAAAAAGGCGATAATCATTCCTATCCCTAAGCCTGGGAAGGATCACACCAATCCTTCTTCCTACCGACCAATAGCTCTTACAAGTTGCATATGTAAAACACTAGAAAAAATGATAAATAACCGCCTTACATATTATCTGGAAACAAATAATATCATCACTAAATTCCAGAGTGGCTTTCGACAAAACAGAAATACAACGGATAATCTTATCAGATTGGAGACATATGGCAGTATTCTTTGACCTTGAAAACGTATATGACACCACATGGAAATATGGTATTCTAAAAGACTTCCATGATATGGGCCTCAGAGGTCATATGCCAAAACTGGCCTGTTTCAGGTCCAAACATATGCACACAATAGAAAGGCAACTACAAATGAACCTCAATAAGTTACAACAATGGTGCGATGAGAATGGATTTAAATTTTCAAAAACTAAAACAGTGTGTATGCACTTCTGTCAACTCCGGAAACTCCACCCGGAACCTGAAGTTAAAATGAATGGGGATCAAATACCAGTTGTGCTAGAAACAAAATGTCTCGGCCTTTTATTCGATAAAAAACTGACTTTTATACCCCATATCAAACAATTAAAACAGAATTGTACCAAATATAATTAATACTTAATATAATTAAAGTGCTATCTAATACAGAATGGGGAACAGAAAGAGAGACATTATTAAATATCTACAGAGCCCTGATACGGTCACGGCTGGATTATGGGTCGATGGTTTACGGATCAGCACGCAAATCATATTTGCAGATGCTGGACCCTGTGCACAACCAAGCACTTCGTTTATGTCTGGGAGCTTTCCGCACATCTCCTGCGGAAAGCCTGTACGTGGAGTCTGCTGAGCCATCTCTATACTACCGTAGAGCACTACAATACGCACTTAAGCTCAAGACAAATCCCAATAATCCTACCTTTGAAGACGTATTCCATCCAAAGTTTACAACACTATTTGAAAACAAACCAAAGACAATACACACCTTTGGAATTCGAGTCAATAACCTTTTGACAAGATACAATATCAATTTCAACGATATACGAACCTGGCACCTTCCAGAAATCCCACCATGGGAAATAGAATCTCCAAAAGTTCTGTTAGAACTAGCAACTTACAACAAATTTGACACAGACCCATTACAATTTATAGAACTTAAACATGCTATCCGCAATCAACACCCCAACCATTTCTCTATATATACCGATGGCTCAAAAGACTCCCACAGGGTGGCCGCTGCAGCGGTGGCTGGTGAGCACCAGTGCAGCAACCGCCTCCCAGACCAATGTTCTATATACCCCGCAGAAGCAATAGCTCTAATGATGCAACTTGAATATATAGAAAAATCACTACATGATAAATTTATCATCTATTCAGATTCATTATCCTATGTAAAAGCCATAAAATATCAGAAATATGAAAATCCCTTAATACAAGATATATTCATAAAATGTCATTATTTAATATGCAATGGAAAGGCGGTAGTGTTCTGCTGGATCCCTAGCCATATAGGCATAGAGGGCAACAGTCTAGCAGACAGTGCCGCCAAAGAAGCACTAAAAAATGACGACGTCCTTCCAGTCCAGTTTCCATACTCGGACTTGAAGCCTACATCCAAAACGAAATTACTAAACATTGGCAGTCGTCCTGGGACAAGCAATCCTCCAACAAATTGCAACGGCTTCAGCCTACTCTGGGTACCAAACGGCCAAGAATCCGCGGTAGGCGGAGGGACGTTGTCATTCAAAGACTCCGAATTGGACATACGTACCTTACCCATTGCTATCTCCTCAAAGGAGAACCACCTCCCGAATGTGTTCCCTGTCAGGAACCCCTGACTGTGGAGCACATTCTGTTGAGGTGTGTTGACTTTCAACAAACAAGGGATCAATATTACAGAGCAGAAACTATGAAAGAACTATTTAATAATATACCACAGCAAAAGATTTTAGATTATTTATCTGCAATAAATCTAGTCAAATGCATATGATATCTAGTCAACGTTTACAGCTAAACAGTGCAAACGATTTTAGATCATTTATCTACAATAAATCTAGTCAAATGCATATGATATATATTCAACGTTTACTGCCAAACAGGGCATTTTGCTTTAATTATTAATCTCAAAAGCTTGGTTTTAAAAACCAAATAATGGTTTTATATTCTGACAATTTATTGTCTTTATCGTTTCGCCATTCTTCACTTTCATGGTTTTATGACAATCTGCTCAATCATATTACTTGATATCCTCAGGGTTTTATTAATCTATTAATCGATTCTACAAAGACTGCATTCATGGTTTTATTCATATCACATGTATTGATTTTCAGGGTTTTAATATTGACTCTTGACTTATTTAGAATAAACTTAAACCAATATGGCACGATATAGCCTTGCAGGCTGAAAGTGCCGTTAAGCCCCAATCAAATCAATTCAAATCTACTTCTTGATCTTCACACTTCATTGCCTGGATAGTGTGAATTTCTGCCCAGTCAAGTTGAATATGGCTCAGCCATTCACGACCAAGCAAAATTTGTTTACCGTGACGGATGACGTACAAGTCCAGATCCTTTAATTGAGACTTTTACTCCACTTGAACAGTAAGTACACCAACGGAAGTAAGTTTCTCGCCAGTGTATGTTCTCATCCGCAGATCTGTGGATTTCAGCTGCAATCCACTAAATCGCTGCTAAAAGTATTATTCATATTGAATGCCAGAATAAGCGGATCCTGTGTCCAGTTCCATTTTGAGTGGTTGACCATTGATCTTGGGAGTGACCCAAATACTCTCAGAGCCAGAGCGAGCGCCGTTTCCGAGACTACACAGGTGTGCAATTATGTCGCTGTCAGAATCGTCCTCAGTAACTCTATGCAATCGACTGACCTTCTTTTGGAAGTTGGTAGGTTTTCGAATTGCTTGATTTCTGACGGGACCGGAAGAGCGACAAGCAGGTCTAATATGGCCACTACGACCGCACTTGTGGCATGTAGCGTCTTTAAAACGGCAGTCATTTGGATCATGGCCATCCCGGTCACACCGAAAACAGGATTTTCGTCGTTGCGTTAACTTCACGGACGACATAGAATGTACAGGTAATTACGCAGCAGGACTTCTGTGCAGGTCTGATAAGTCCCTGGCAGCTCTCTCATCCAGTTTAGAGCTGTCTATCGCCGTATTCAAGGTCAAATTCTTCTCCTTGAGCAGCTTTTGTTGCGAACGTTCGTTATGTAGTCCAAAAACAAATTGGTCTCGCAGAGCTGACTCCAAATTTGGTCCATATCCACAATGTACCGACAATTTTCGCAATGCAGCAATATAGTCCGCAATAGTTTCACCTTCATGTTGGTATCTACGAGAGAATCGAAACCGTTCACCTATTTCAGACGGCTTAGGGTCTAAATGGTTCGTCAGTATCTGCACAATTTCTTCATAATTCAATGCAGGTGGCGACCTAGGGGATGACAAAGTTTTCAACAATCCATATGTTTCACTCTCCATCAGCGTAAGGATACATACAACTTTCTTTTCATTGCTCACACTGTTAGCAATGAAATATTGTTCCACACGCTCAACATATGTCGCCCAGCTTTCACGAGAGCTGTCAAAAACATCAATTGTTCCAATAATAGCTGCCATTGTGACGTCGAAGTACAAACAAGTTAAACTTCCGGTAACAGTCAACCAGATACCTCACATTTGAAGTCCGGAATCCAACGAAATCTGTTAACATCCAACTAGTAGCAGCATAATACGGAACACAATTATCCCCAACAGGTGCATCCCATCCTCGTCGCCAATTGTGGTGTATTTAGTTCGCAGATGCACAAGTTGGACATGGATAAATTCAATTATGTTGACATATGTTTATTCCGGCATTCCGCCTGAACTTCATACAACAGCCTCGTTCTCATTCTCGTTACAACGGTAATTTAATGCACATTGCATGGGCACATTATGACAAGCAATATATAACAATCGCCATTTAAAATTGTCACACTGAAACAAAAACGGAAACGTAAGCCTGGATAAAAACAATCGTACACATGATGATTATTATGCGTCATGATTTAAGTCATGTGGCTAAACCAGACAGATTGGCTGTGGCAATGAATTAACGCGAAAAAATTCTCAGACCCAGCATCGGGAAATGAATCCAGAGTGGCAGCTCAGGCAAGCCCATAGATGTATCCAAGTTTAGTTGATCCTAGCCTTGCATATCCCCGGAAGATAACCCGGGTCAGCCGCGTTAAAATCGGGTATAAACTGGTCGCGGGGCCCCAACTGGCCTGAAGCTCAGTGAAACAACATCGGAGCTATATAACCCGCCAATGTAAAAGTGACGTAAATCAGGAGAATTAACATTCCATTCAAAAATATTTTGTGTTATCAAACGTGTACGAGACAACAGCTGTTTTGTACAGTAAATCTGTGAAATAAACGCTCACAACCTCTTGAGTGGCAGGTACATCTTGCTCGGTGTGGAGATAAAGGCACCCTTGTCCAGAAATGCTCAGGACCGTTTCCCCATTCCACTGAAGCGAGGTGGAAACCACAGGTTCTGACAGCCGCTTGCATCCGCGCATCATCTGTTAATACCGATTCAATGCATAATAATTATTTGCATGCATGTGGAACGCCTGCATGCCTTGCAAGTCTAATTCTTTGGTAATACTGGATAGGGTCATTTAATTTTCACAGTTGGCATTTGACGACCAGTAGTACTTGAAATATTCAAACAAATGTTGCATACGGGCTTTATTCAGAACTAGAATATATAATTTCTCTTTAATAAATCTACAAGTAGCAGCAGACCCAACTGCTGCACAAAACTTAGCATTAAAATAAGTAGTTTTCTTTTTATTAACGTGTTTACCGCGTATCGTGATTTAATAATAAGGTCACCAAACAGTGCGAGCATTCGTCACCACCTTCACAATCAGGAATTTACATTATTGTACAAGAAACACAAAGGTCAAAATAAAATAAAAAAATCTCTAAGCTCCAATTGGCGCTCACACAACATCTTCATTAAACTATATGACTCGTTTCTCACCTTCATGTATCGAAAATGAAAATTTTCCTCCGGAAGACCAAAAACAGGAGCGAAAGCTGAGGAAATCTCCTCTTTGACTTCAGCTGCTGTCATCAGGTTCAAAGCAACGTTGGCAACGAGCCTCTGGTTCTCTAATTAACTCCTTTCTGAGACAGTCGGAGCCGCAATTGGCCCAGTGTATCCCTAGGGCAGACACATCATTAGGACAGTCTTAACTATTTCCTTTTTCCTCTTCTTAAATGCTGTGCCCTTTGGCTCGCTTCTTGTCGTCTTCCGTCTAAACGATGTTGGAAGACGAACTGAAGTTTATTGGGAGAGAAGACAAATTGGACGAATACTGGTCACTATATCAGGCCATTAATACCATTGCAAGTGCAAGCAAATCTGGATGAGATCTCAAACATTTGGCCAGAAACAAATAAAGAAAAGAGTCTGAGCTGAGCTAAAAAAAGTCTTCAGCTGATTAAAATAAATAAACCAGGAAAGATGTACAGATGGACATACATCAATGACATATACTGGTACACTTCTTAAAAGTTTATTTTGCTTTGTGAAGTCAATATGACTGCAATGAAAATCACACTACTTGACGTAATTTATGACTTACACTTGGCATCTGAAATTCATCATCACTATCTCGTGCTGTAACCTGTAATTATGTGATATAAAAAGAAATTACCATTGTGCAGAAAACCAATCAGTTTGTTTTAATGATACTTCACAAGGGATTAGTTTGATAATCCAAAACAAAAGTTGCTTAATACATGTAATACTGCTCTTGTTCCTTACATCTTCAACTGGTAAATTATCCAGGTAATTTGTAAAACCAGAATATATGGCATACAATTGCTCATCAGTGACAGATCCAAGAATGTTAAGGACTGTTAAGGTCGACATTTTTTCATGGCCCTTTTTCTGTGTTTTTGGGAAAGAATGCAGCCGAAGAAAAAATACCCCGATCGCGCGAGTCACAAAATCGACCGCAGAATTCCGCGAATTTTTTTGGGCGGGCAAACAGCACCCGAGTGCCCACCAGATTGAAAATCTGCCCGCCAAAATTGAAACTGCCCGCCCATCCGGCGGGCAGGCGGATAATAACTAATAACTTCCCACTGACGTGTTGCCAAATAACGCTTTTGTGAACCCGACAAGTGCTAACAGCTTGCTGTATCCACATTATGGAGGCCTTTCATATATACTACTTCCCCCATTAAACCTATTATCGAACCATAAGGCCTTCGAATTTAAATGACATTGTTAAGCACCGTCCTGTTTACAAGAGATTCGAACCACGCGTATGCCTAAAAAGCTACAACTTCCAGGTAGTATATAGTATCACAACTCCCCCCAGGGGCGGATCTAGAAATTTGTCAAGGGGGGGGGGGTTGCTCTCTGAAACTTCCGACCGAGGAATGTGTTCACTGGAAAACTTGCGACGGGGGGGGGGGGAGGTGTTTGAAGACTTGTGACCGGGGGGGGGGGGCTTAGAGAACCCGACTTTAACAGTGTATGTTCAGGTTTCCAAGGGGGGGGGGTTGCTCTCTAAAGACTTGGGACTTTAACATTTTCAGTTAACATGTATGTAGTATGTTCCGGCTCCCAAGGGGGGGGGGTGCAACCCACCTACCCCCCCCCCCCTAGGTCCGCCACTGCCCCCCCCCCCTCCTCCACAATTTGATACTAAAGAAAATTACTGAAAGCGACCTTCGACAGCTCTGTCTGTCCGAAAGCCAATTTCCCCTTTAGGCCTCTGACAAACCAGTTGAACTTTGTTTGCACCTCCGCTCCTAGAGCCTTCCGAGGATCCGCGAAACGACAGATTTGGGACTGTGTCCCCCGACCATATATATGTCTCTCAGTAACCCCCCCCCCCCCCCCCCACCGCCATCACAAGTTTTTCAGTAGACCCTGCCCTCCCTTTCCAAATTTCTGTATCTGCCCCGGCTATGAGTACGCTATGAGTGGTGGTGAAAAGTTCAACTACATTTCACATGTATCATAATTAATAAGTATATGCAACTCACCGCCTTTTTCTGCTAGGACAAGCACCCTCGTCCTCTGCTTGGCTCAATAGATCCGACGATGCTTCAGCACTTGGAAGTTTTTCTCTTGCATCATCGTAAGTGTCTTGGGGTTATATAAAGACATGTTTATTCAGAGACTGCATTAGATGTTTGTCACCACCCATATATATTACACACAGTTTAAGTGGATACATTCAAATTAATTATACAAATCCTGTATGTTGCTATTGTTGATACCTGATATCATATGTGACTAAACACAACTAAAGAGGCAAGGCTTAGCCAGAACTAATATGATATTTTGGTTACAAGCTAAAGTTTAAAGCTTAAATCACCTGTTTGCACTAAGGCACGACACAAGCATGCTTTCCATGTTGAATCCGGTTCGTTCTGTCGCTTTGCTTTCTTTGCTGCGGCCATGGTGGTGCAGCCTGATGGCCTTAGACAAACTTTGCCATGCTCTCGCAACCAGTAGGTGGGGACAACAGCAACGCTGTTCCCGTCCGTGAAATTGACAATTGCAAACTTGGCCATAACTTCCCAGTGGAGGACGACAGTGCACTTTTCAGACCTACATATGTAGAAGAGGAATAGCGATATAATAACCATCATGTCCTTCAGGTTGCAAAACATACTTTCGTTTCACAGATTCGGCAGAGCATACTTCAGGTCTTCTACTAACTTCAGATACAACCTTCATGTCCAACAACAGGGAACTACAGGGATATACAAACGAATCTTGAACCTCCATCAATCTTTCATAAACTATCTCTATCTTATCATCACGCCTCAATATGTTTCGCACACAGGCAATCTGACCGTCTACTACAATGCAGTTATTGCCCGAAGCTGTGGACACGAGAAGCAGTTATGCATTTGAAGCTGCTTGTATTGCACAGCACCAAGGGCCTCCCCTGGGATAGGCCAGAACGATGCTCTTTAATTGGGGTTAATCCAATTTGATCAAGCTTGGTCAATTTGATCAAGCCTGTTGAAAAGAAAATGATGGTTTTCGGATAAGTTTCTTCAGCTGTCCAAGGTAGTTCTCGAATGGAAATGCTGAGACATTGTCAAGTGTTCCATATTTCATGGCTTCATTAACCAGGTGAACTGAACAATGAACATTGTAAACAAGCTGTTCTTTGCCATACAGTTGACCGAAATGCTCAACAAATGCCAGCTATAGTAGTTCAGCAAAGTCAAGAAATTGAGGACAAAGTGTGAAGTCCACCCCTTTGGTGTCAATTAATTATTGTTAATTCATCAACTGATCGACCCCCAAGTACCAAGGGAGTGCACTACAGGGACAGTTGCGACTGGATAGGTCGGTCCGGCCAGGGCGTGTACGGTCTCCTGGGCTTGGGCCTTATCTTCGAATAAACAATAGGCAGAGTCGGAAGTGAATCAGATTCTATGGCTTTATTATGATATTCCAACAATTTAATAAATACAGATCAAAAGACAAAATAGTACTTCTCGTTTTCAATGGTTAAAATATAAATGACGTCATCTAAATAATGGAGGTATTCCATTGTGAACTGATTGAACATTTCTGTAATTTGCGATAATCCGGGTAAATTAATACTTAATCCGACGTAATCCAAAGTGAAAAGTAATCTGACGTAATCCAAAATAATCTGAAGTGAAAAGTAATCCGAAGTAATCCAAAATAATCCAAAGTGAATAAAAACCAAACGATATTCCAAGCAAAGTGAGTACTTGGAACAATTGAACTGAGTGGTAATCCAAATGAATAAAACTATAAGATATTCCAAGTGAATAACACAACTAACAATAATCCACGCCAATAATCCAGGTGATAATCCAAAGTGTAAATCCAACTAGCTCTCCTCTCGGACCGCTAACAGTAACGTTCCCACAATATAAAATATAAAATACTTTCCAAGTTTTGCTCGCATCATTCCGCTTAAACCAACTTGTCATGTTACTTCCTCTCACTCTGCTGTAAAACTGTTCTCTCCTCTCGTGCGTCGAGCGGCGGGGTTTTTATGGGGGATCCAGATGTCACTCCAGATTTTAGGCTCCTCCCATCGGGAAGGCGGCTGGTCGGACTACCCCCCACACACCCTGTACCGCCTGTCGGCACGACGCCACAAATTGTCCCTCTATCTAAAGATTAGGGAAGAACTAATTCCGTCCGGGGCGATCGGGCGCGGTCGCCTGTGCCTGGCACTGGCTATCACACGCTATACGCCCTGTATCACCACCCCTCCCCTCACACCACCTGTTTACGGGATCCAGACTTCCGGCGTCAGGATTAGATATCCCCAGGCATCTATTATTCGGTAGAAAGAACATCATGCGGGATCCCGACGGAGTGTGGGATGGGGTGGTGTGAACGAACGGGGTAGCTAGGCTGTGGTAGGGGTAAGACCAGTCTTTCGGATCTGGCTACCACACAGTAAGTACAGCTTTCATAACTGCGTATTAGACATTGCCAGCATTCTAACATAGTGCGTAAATATTAAAATATTAATGTGCTATGATAATTACCACAGACCATGCTCAAACTAATAATTGCGTAAATATGAATTGATTACAAATTGATTAATAAATGAATAAGAAAATACCACAATATAAAGGCGAGGTCGGTGAGAGGCCCAGGCCCAGAGAGGATGTCAGGGGCTGCCTGGCGCCGTTCAGCACTATGACAGTGTTACCCACCTGAAAGTCCTTCGCATTGGCCTTTTGGGCCAACCTCTCCCTATTGTATTTGCGGCTGTCACGCGTGTGCTCTCGCGTCTGTTTTAGCGCGTTGGATAGATTGTCTAATCTATTTCGAAACGCATGATCGCCACTGGTCAGACAACGCGACAACGGAATGCGCGGCTGTCGGCCATACATTAGGAAGTACGGACTATACCCGGTTACTGAACTAGTTGCAGTGCGATAACTTAGCAATGCATCCGCTAATTTCTCCTCCCAATCAGTTAATCTATTATTAACTAACTTAGCAATCATGCGTTTGAGCGTCTGGTTAAAACGCTAAATTTTCCCGTTACTCTCTGGATGGTAAGGGGTTGTTCTGACGTGCTTGAAACCTAGTTGACCCAGATATCGCGTGAATTCACCAGCACAAAACTCAGAACCATTGTCAGTTATTAAGATTTCCGGCACCCCATGTCGCGGCAAATACCATTGCGCGAACGCATTCCAGACTTCAAAGTTAGATTTGTTTTTCAAGGGAAAAGACTCTGCCCATCCCGAACAATGATCGATGATATTAAGGCAGTATTTGCTACCTTCCTTGCTTTCAGTCATGGGCCCTATCAGGTCCATCGCAATGATTTGCATCGGGTAGCTAGCAATAGGCATTTCTCCCATAGCTACCCTATCTCTCTGATGACTGTGCACGCGGCACGTCGCACACTTTGATAACCTTTCAGTTATACTTTTCTTCATGCCTGGCCATACATAGGCGTCACGAACTCGATCAAGTGTTTTTGCAGTTGACATGTGGCCAATTTCCTGATGAGCTCTATCAATAACTCTATCTCTAAATATTGTGGGTAAGACTAACCTAGGATACACTTCTGCGGTCGGCGTAGGACGATAAATACTGTACAAAAGATTCCCTAACTTCATGTTTTGACTCGCATCGTCATCAACTTGTTCAAATAAGTCCTGGAACTCTAACTCCTGAGAGTTTTGTAGCTCGAGTTTATCGAGGTTATCAAGTTCTAACGGAAGTCGTTCATCGCTCTCTTCATCATTAAAAGCTGCAGGGTCTAACCATTCTTCCGTGTCTATCAAAGCAACTTCAGATTCATGACTACATTCGGGTGTTATTCGCGATAACATATCAGCTCGAATGTTGTTTTTACCCTTCCTGTATTGAATTTTAGCACCATATTCCGCTAGAAGGACGGCCGATCTTTGAATTTAGTATTGTCCATGTTCTTCGTAAAGAGGGACAGCAAGGGTTTGTGGTCAGTGTATACCGTGAATTCTGCACCGTATCAATAAGGGCGAAGCTTGGTGAGTGCATACACTACAGCAAAAGCTTCTTTTTCAATAGTAGCCCAGCGTAACTGAGGGCCCGATAGTTGATGGCTAATGTATTGGACAACTTTTTCTTGACCATTTTGTTCCTGAACCAAAATACCACCAATAGCATAGCCACTAGCATCTGTAAAGAGCTTATATGGTTTGTTTACTTCCGGAAAAGCAAGTACATTCTGTGAACACAGAAGATCTTTCAATTTCTGAAACGCTTTGTCTTGTTCCTCTTCCCACTACCATTTTTGATCTTTTCGCGTGAGTTTTACCAAAGGTTCTGCATGAAAGGCATAATCAGGGACACATTGTCTGTAATAGCCTGACATTCCCAAGAATGATCGTACCTGTTTTACTGTACGAGGGGGTTTCAGGTTTTTGATTGCTACGATTTATCTGGGTCACTAGTGAAGCCATTTTTGTTGATTATATACCCTAGTAATTTAATTTCTTGTAATCCAAAAGCGCATTTTGATGGTTATAGGGTCAAACCTGCCTGACGTAGACGATCAAAGACCATTTGTAGGTGTTTTGGGTGGTCTTCTGGAGTCTCGGAGAAAACCACAATGTCATCTAAATATACAAAGACACACACGCCAATCAAATCGTTCAAGACTTGATCCATAATTCTCTGGAACGCGGATGGAGCGTTAACTAGGCCAAATGGCATTTTGGTGAACTCATAGTGACCTTTGTGGCACCTGAAAGCTGTTTTTGGAATGTCCTTTGTTGACTCAGGAATCTGCCAATAACCTGTTTACAAATCAAGAGTTGAAAATCTAGTACTCCCTCCCATTTGGTCAAAAATGTCTTGGATTTGTGGAAGAGGGTATTGATCTTTAATTGTTACGTTATTTAATTTTCTATAATCCACACAAAACCGGGTGGTTCCGTCTTTCTTTGGAACCAGAGTGATGGGGGAACTCCAGGGTGAGGATGAAGGTCGAATGACTCCGTCTTTTATCAATTTCTTCCTCGATTATCTGTCTTTTTGTTAATGGCATCCTGTATGCTTTTTGGCTGATTGGGGGACCATGGGTATTGATTTCCATGGGTATGAGATGGCACGTCCCTGCCTTTTCGGATTTTGATGAAAAGATATCCGCATTGTGGTAGACTACATGGCCAATTTGAGAGTCACCGATCGGTGGCATGGCCTCATCGAACCCATAAATGGTCGGTACTTCCACATCAGTTTTTAACGGATATAATTTTCCGAACCAGTCTAATTGTCTCTTCCTGATATCAATTTTAGCATCTCCTGTTTCTAACATATCCTGTCCCAGGATCATTTCTCGATTTATATGCTCATCATGAACAAGAATGACTTCCTGAGGTACTGATATTTTGTCAAATTTAATGCTGGCCTTTCCAACTGGTTTAATAATTTCGCCTGATACTGTTTTAATCGAGTTCGTTCGCTTCATTATGGTAGGCCGATGTTTGGCTTGAAGATATTGGCGGAATTTCCCATACCTGAGCACGCTACAACGCGCTCCCGTGTCTAAAAGCGCATTTACCCGAACACCGCCAATGGTAAGGGCCACCGATAGACGACCCGTTGTAGCGCACACTAGTTTTTTTGCGCACCGGAGTGCTTATTAGTCCGGTTCTGTTGTACCGGACCTGTGTGTCCCTTTCTTACGGAAGGACTATTTAATGCGTTTCGACGCCCATTTCTGCCCTCGGTATTTTGTTTTCGCGGCGCCGAATTGTTTGTGCCGAAATTACTGCGATTGGTATCTCGGGAAGCCTGTTTCGGGCTTCTGCAGTCTCGAATTACATGGCCTACCTGCCCGCAATTAAAACATTTCGGACGAGAGCACTCACGGATCATATGTCCTAATTGTCCGCAATTATAACAACGGGGTGGAGGTCGGTCGTTCTGGGCGCTAGCAAGGGCACTTACGGATGGGTAGGTGACTGTCTCGAGCGCTCGGGTGTTGGCTTGGGTCTTCTTTTCGACCTGATTCAGTTGGTGTTTGATTTCACCAAGCCGCATTTCAAGACGGTCCAACACTCCAGGAACGGCACCAAGAGCATCCACCTCCATGGGCACCTCAGTCCGTGATACATCCGGGCGGCCTAACCGTTGATAACGGTCGGTTGCGTTGATAAATGTTCGCACCCACTTGATGGCTTGATCGACAGTCGTAACGTCTGGTCGGCTGACCACTCGACGACATAGATCAGCGTTCCGGAGCCCTCGCCAAAAGGCCTGTAGCAGAATACGCTGCTGATCTACATTGTTCAGATATGCCGGGTAGGCGTCAGAGGCCAAACCTCGGAACCGCACAATATAGTGTTCCTCTGGCTCATACGATTCTTGTCGTACCATATCGATTTCCGCACGTTTGCGCGCAGTCTCTTCACCCCCAAGGAAGATGGCGATGACCTCGTTTTTGATGTCATTCCAACCCACCTCTTCCTTCCTTATCTTATTTTCATTGGACACAGTCGTTATGAATGTATCTAATTCACGCCGGAGTGGCCCAGTGGCCGTCCGTTTCATAATAGGGGTCACATTTGATGGATTGTCACCGGCCACGACATCCATGTCGGTTATCCATTTTCGAACCGCGTCGCGCGTGCTCCCGTCACATGGCGCCATAGAATGCAGGATACCCTGCCTTTCTTCGGACGAGAGTTGCACTACTGTCCAGCGGTTCAATAACTCATGGAGCTGTTGTTGGTTCGCCTTGTACGTTAAGTCCAACATTTCTGCTGCTTGTATTCCTGGCGGCTGCTGAGCCTGCTGAGCCGGCTCAGGGTTCATCTCATCATCTCCGGCCATGCTGATTTTGTTTCAAAGTCCCTTATCAAATTTACATAGCAAGTATCTTGTTTCGTATCGTCTGGTACCAACACAACACAACTCTTGGTCCTTCTTCATGCGCGATCGCCAATCGCGAACCAAGCCGTAGATGTGCTCAATTTCTTTAGCCACACCTTGCCAATCGATGTCACCTTGTACTCGATCCACCGATAAGGCTATCACCAGTGGACGCGGTGTACAACCCTCAGTTTGCGTGGAACGAGATTCACACTGGACTTTTATAAAGCCATTATTCTCATCAGCCGACATCCTATTTACAGGCTTATTCGAAGATTTTGAACCTATCCTGGTCACGGCACCAATTGTGTGAAGTCCACCCCTTTGGTGTCAATTAATTATTGTTAATTAATCAACTGATCGACCACCAAGTACAAAGGGAGTGCACTACAGGGACAGTTGCGACTGGATAGGTCGGTCCGGCCAGGGCGTGTACGGTCTCCTGGGCTTGGGCCTTATCTTCGAATAAACAATAGGCAGAGTCGGAAGTGAATCAGATTCTATGGCTTTAGTATGATATTCCAACAATTTAATAAATACAGATCAAAAGACAAAATAGTACTTCTCGTTTTCAATGGTTAAAATATAAATGACGTCATCTAAATAATGGAGGTATTCCATTGTGAACTGATTGAACATTTCTGTAATTTGCGATAATCCGGGTAAATTAATACTAAATAATCCAAAGTAATCCAAAGTGAAAAGTAATCCGAAGTAATCCAAAATAATCCAAAGTGAATAAAAACCAAACGATATTCCAAGTAAAGTGAGTACTTGGAACAATTGAACTGAATGGTAATCCAAATGAATAAAACTAAAAGATAGTCCAAGTGAATAACACAACTAACAATAATCCACGCCAATAATCCAGGTGATAATCCAAAGTGTAAATCCAACTAGCTCTCCTCTCGGACCGCTAACAGTAACGTTCCCACAATATAAAATATAAAATACTTTCCAAGTTTTGCTCGCATCATTCCGCTTAATCCAACTTATTATGTTACTTCCTCTCACTCTGATGTAAAATTGTTCTCTCCTCTCGTGCGTCGAGCGGCGGGGTTTTTATGGGGGATCCAGATGTCACTCCAGATTTTAGGCTCCTCTCATCGGGAAGGCGGCTGGTCGGACTACCCCCCACACACCCTGTACCGCCTGTCGGCACGACGCCACAAATTGTCCCTCTATCTAAAGATTAGGGAAGAACTAATTCCGTCCGGGGCGATAGGGCGCGGTCGCCTGTGCCTGGCACTGGCTATCACACGCTATACGCCTTGTATCACCACCCCTCCCCTCACACCACCTGTTTACGGGATCCAGACTTCCGGCGTCAGGATTAGATATCCCCAGGCATCTATTACTCGGTAGAAAGAACATCATGCAGGATCCCGACGGAGTGTGGGATGGGGTGGTGTGAACGAACGGGGTAGCTAGGCTGTGGTAGGGGTAAGACCAGTCTTCCGGATCTGGCTACCACACAGTAAGTACTGCTTTCATAACTGCGTAATAGACATTGCCAGCATTCGAACATAGTGCGTAAATATTAAAATATTAATGTGCTATGGTCATTAACACAGACCATGCTCAAACTAATAATTGCGTAAATATGAATTGATTACAAATTGATTAATAAATGAATAAGAAAATACCACAAAATAAAGGCGAGGTCGGAGAGAGGCCCGAGCGAGACCTTTACACACCTCCCTCCCTTAAATTAAAACTACATGGTTTTAATAATGTATTTTCGCATGAATACCTGTACAACAACACCAGTGCAGCGCAGTGCACTGTGGAGCAAACGAAGGCTCATCTCGCGTAAATCACGACACCGGAATAATATCATAAGCAAAGAAATAAAACGTAGCGATGTACACACAATATAGAGCTACGTGTACCATTTACGCGGGGGAATCACATTCCATAGGTGCGTCATTGGGAACCACCACGTCTTGGGGCATGCATGGGCGTTTGCAAGCGATAACGTCGCCAGGGACAGAAGCAGATCGTTTGCTGAGTCCGGACATGCGAAAGGGATGACCGAAGTGAATGGGAAGACCGATAGGCTGGGAGGCCCTGGGGTCGTACGTGACGGGGTCAGAGATTACAGGACGCCGCGAAGCACGGTGAGTGGCACAAACCTTCGCAATGCAGTCACGGAGGCACTTCTGATAGACGCAGTAGGCGGTCACGAGGATTGCCGACAGTACCACGACAACGATGCTGATCGTGTAGGTTGTCTTATTATGATTGAAGGCATAGGGGGGAATGAATTCTACCTTGTTCAGCGGCATGTTTGTGGAGTCAGGAAGGATGCCGGACTCAATGTCATCCAGAAGTTGAATGGCAGTGGCAGGAGGCACGCGAATAGTTAGGTTCAGGTTAAGGGGACGGGCAGGGTAGTGGTAGGATGCGTTGGACGAGGCATAGAAAATGGAATGAATTAACCAATCGCTGCCTCGAAGGACACAGGGGGTGTCTAGGGTGACGATGTGGGTTCCGCGGGTGAGCCTCACCATATACTCCGTCTGGCCAGGACAGTGGTATCGCGTAGCCTCACCGTTGGTCAGCACAGCGTAACGGTTGGGTCCAACAGTTTCTATGAGGGTCTGAGTAGAATGAGGGCCTAGTTCAAAAGGACAGTGGCCGGACTCTATGGGGTTTTGGTTGAGTAGACCGCGGAGACAGGATGTTATGGGCGTCTGAAACACGGGCGTATTATGGCAGACTATAGGGCGACTTCCCATGCATTGTGTGGGGAGAATAACATCTCCCGTCCCTGTATTGACTACTAACGAGGGCGGCACTTTCAGTTCAATCGTGACATTAGATCGACCTTCATACGGTACCGGCCACGTGTGCAGTTGATACTGACGAAAGCGTTCCGTACTGACGAGGGGTAAGGAAGCACGAAATAACACGCGATCCTTACCTACATAGACAGGATACACAATAACATTTGAATGCGAGGCAACATTTCGAGGTCGTACCGCTGTACGGCCTGAGCGATCCTTTGGAGTTCATTGGGCGGTAGGTTGGCGTCAGTCAACCGACCCATTTCGACTGTGGTTCGCAGTCGTGCAAAGTCATTGTTGCGCAATCTCTTCAATAACGCCGAAGATTACCTCGATGGCTAGGTCAGCTTCCAGCCGGAGCACTTGCTCTTCGAGTTCTCGGAGGTTTCGTCCGATGTAATCATTCGTGTATTTTGCGACTTTCGTCACGTAACGCGTCAGGCGGTCAATTTGGTGGCGGTGGGCCATCAAATCAACCTGTGTTTTGTTCACAACTGTCACCAAATTATCCACAACATGAATGACGGCGCGTTGCTGTTCAACCGTGTGCTGCAGCATCTCATTCATCTGGGCGACCTGGTCGGCGGTGGCGGTGCCGAAGAGGAAGTTTAGGACATCGCCGCCGAAATTGAGTATTCCGCGTTTATTGCGATGCAACGCATACGGTTGGGTGAAGACGGTCAAGTCTTCAAGACGTCTCAACCACATGGTAAGAAGGGCGCTGTTGTCCATAGCTGGATGGTTGCGATAGGTGCGTATCTGGTCTCGTAATCCCAGCAGTAGATCGTTGATCTCTTCACCACCCGAAGGAGCGTCAAAACCCATCAGCACCGTCCATTCGCCAGCTTGGTGGCGTACAGGCGTCGCGTCAGAGATTAACACTCCGTCGGAGAGAGTTTCGATGACCGGCAGTACGCTGAACACTCCACTGATGCAGAATAGGAGGATTATGCATCGACCTGCATCTCGTCGGATGGTGTTTCCGTATCGTTCCATCTCGGCTTTTGGGCTCTTCTGTGGTCTCACCCGTGTCAACACGAAGTAACTTCCTTTTAAATGCTTGTCGCGTATCTCTTCCTCGCGTAAAACGAATTCTCAACGAATTTGGTTGAAGTTCAGCTGTAGTGAACTGGTCGGGGCCTGGATGTACAACTGAGGGGCTATAAGACTGTTGGTCGGCAGCATCAGCGGATGGGGTGGGGTCGTCGCTCCATCCACCTCGCATCTGATTGGACGTCCCATGTCTCACGGGATTGGCTGTCCGTCCGTGCTCCTCATTGGCTATGCTAAGCTCCTCCTCTTCTGAGTCTTCATGGCCCGCTGGACTCCAGATGACTACCACAGGGATCACCTGCGGTGCGAATGTCGGTTCCTTGGCCCTGTGCCACGGCAATTCGCGCGTCATCAAACAACTCTTCCTGCTCTCTTCCTGCGGGACAATTCCTTCTTCGAGGCCTCGGCGGAATGTGGTCCCAGCATATGTCAGGGTCAACCAACTGGAGTCGTCCACGATGGATAACTCTGGTTTTGCCAGACTGTTGATTACGCAACCAATGGGTTGTGCCGCTAATTCGCGTAATCACGTACCTTGGATCCCATCGGGATGTCAGGGGCTGCCTGGCGCCGTTCAGCACTATGACAGTGTTACCCACCTGAAAGTCCTTCGCATTGGCCTTTTGGGCCAACCTCTCCCTATTGTATTTGCGGCTGTCACGCGTGTGCTCTCGCGTCTGTTTTAGCGCGTTGGATAGATTGTCTAATCTATTTCGAAACGCATGATCGCCACTGGTCAGACAACGCGACAACGGAATGCGCGGCTGTCGGCCATACATTAGGAAGTACGGACTATACCCGGTTACTGAACTAGTTGCAATGCGATAACTTAGCAATGCATCCGCTAATTTCTCCTCCCAATCAGTTAATCTATTATTAACTAAGTTAGCAATCATGCGTTTGAGCGTCTGGTTAACACGCTCAATTTTCCCGTTGCTCTCTGGATGGTAAGGGGTTGTTCTGACGTGCTTGATACCTAGTTGGCCCAGATATCGCGTGAATTCACCAGCACAAAACTCAGAACCATTGTCAGTTATTAAGATTTCCGGCACCCCATGTCGCCGCAAATACCATTGCGCGAACGCTTTCCACACTTCAAAGTTAGATTTGTTTTTCAAGGGAAAAGACTCTGCCCATCCCGAACAATGATCGATGATATTAAGGCAGTATTTGCTACCTTCCTTGCTTTCAGTCATGGGCCCTATCAGGTCCATCGCAATGATTTGCATCGGGTAGCTAGCAATAGGCATTTCTCCCATAGCTACCCTATCTCTCTGATGACTGTGCACGCGGCACGTCGCACACTTTGATAACCTTTCAGTTATACTTTTCTTCATGCCTGACCATACATAGGCGTCACGAACTCCATCAAGTGTTTTTGCAGTTGACATGTGGCCAATTTCCTGATGAGCTCTATCAATAACTCTATATCTAAATATTGTGGGTAAGACTAACCTAGGATACACTTCTGCGGTCGGCGTAGGACGATAAATACTGTACAAAAGATTCCCTAACTTCATGTATTGACTCGCATCGTCATCAACTTCAAATAAGTCCTGGAACTCTAACTCCTGAGAGTTTTGTAGCTCGAGTTTATCGAGGTTATCAAGTTCTAACGGAAGTCGTTCATCGCTCTCTTCATCATTAAAAGCTGCAGGGTCTAACCATTCTTCCGTGTCTATCAAAGCAACTTCAGTCTGCCAATAACCTGTTTTCTAATCAAGAGTTGAAAATCTAGTACTCCCTCCCATTTGGTCAAAAATGTCTTGGATTTGTGGAAGAGGGTATTGATCTTTAATTGTTACGTTATTTAATTTTCTATAATCCACACAAACCGGGTGGTTCCGTCTTTCTTTGGAACCAGAGTGATGGGGGAACTCCAGGGTGAGGATGAAGGTCGAATGACTCCGTCTTTAAGCATTTTATCAATTTCTTCCTCGATTATCTGTCTTTTTGTTAATGGCATCCTGTATGCTTTTTGGCTGATTGGGGGACCATGGGTATTGATTTCCATGGGTATGAGATGGCACGTCCCTGCCATTTCGGATTTTGATGAAAAGATATCCGCATTGTGGTAGACTACATGGCCAATTTGAGAGTCACCGATCGGTGGCATGGCCTCATCGAACCCATAAATGGTCGGTACTTCCACATCAGTTTTCAACGGATATAATTTTCCGAACCAGTCTAATTGTCTCTTCCTGATATCAATTTTAGCATCTCCTGTTTCTAACATATCCTGTTCCAGGATCATTTCTCGATTTATATGCTCATCATGAACAAGAATGACTTCCTGAGGTACTGATATTTTGTCAAATTTAATGCTGGCCTTTCCAACTGGTTTAATAATTTCGCCTGATACTGTTTTAATCGAGTTCGTTCGCTTCATTATGGTAGGCCGATGTTTGGCTTGAAGATATTGGCGGAATTTCCCATACCTGAGCACGCTACAACTCGCTCCCGTGTCTAAAAGCGCATTTACCCGAACACCGCCAATGGTAAGGGCCACCGATAGACGACCCGTTGTAGCGCACACTAGTTTTTTTGCGCACCGGAGCGCTTATTAGTTCGGTTCTGTTGTACCGGACCTGTGTGTCCCTTTCTTACGGAAGGACTATTTAATGCGTTTCGACGCCCATTTCTGCCCTCGGTATTTTGTTTTCGCGGCGCCGAATTGTTTGTGCCGAAATTACTGCGATTGGTATCTCGGGAAGCCTGTTTCGGGCTTCTGCAGTCTCAAATTACATGGCCTACCTGCCCGCAATTAAAACATTTCGGACGAGAGCACTCACGGATCATATGTCCTAATTGTCCGCAATTATAACAACGGGGTGGAGGTCGGTCGTTCTGGGCGCTAGCAAGGGCACTTACGGATGGGTAGGTGAATGTCTCGAGCGCTCGGGTGTTGGCTTGGGTCTTCTGAATGTATCTAATTCACGCCGGAGTGGCCCAGTGGCCGTCCGTTTCATAATAGGGGGCACATTTGATGGATTGTCACCGGCCACGACATCCATGTCGGTTATCCATTTTCGAACCGCGTCGCGCGTGCTCCCGTCACATGGCGCCATAGAATGCAGGATACCCTGCCTTTCTTCGGACAAGAGTTGCACTACTGTCCAGCGGTTCAATAACTCATGGAGCTGTTGTTGGTTCGCCTTGTACGTTAAGTCCAACATTTCTGCTGCTTGTATTCCTGGCGGCTGCTGAGCCTGTTGAGCCTGCTGAGCCGGCTTAGGGTTCATCTCATCATCTCCGGCCATGCTGATTTTGTTTCAAAGTCCCTTATCAAATTTATATAGCAAGTATCTTGTTTCGTATCGTCTGGTACCAACACAACACAACTCTTGGTCCTTCTTCATGCGCGATCGCCAATCGCGAACCAAGCCGTATGACACAGACTAAAACAGCCGGTGTGGTTCACTCATGTACATTTATTTAACAAATGTATACAAAGATTAAGATTGCGTGGTAGTCTGGGGAAAGACGAAAAACATCTAAGTACTCATGGAAGTATATCGAGCGTAAAGACAAGGTATATGACAAGGATAAAGGCATATAGTTATTTAAATCCATACCATTTAAATAATCCAATAGAAACGCATATCTATATCAAAGTATCATACAAACAGGTGACATACCTTTCCAGTCGGACCACAGTGACTAATAAATATCAGCCTGCCCCGAGCTGGGACGGAGCCATAGTCACGAGTCAGAATCCCTTACGTTTATATACCCGCTGTGACAAGGAAAGGATGGGACAAGACGCATTTTAACGCTGGCGGATTGGCTAATACAGGCCAACAATCAAATGAACACCTTACGGTGGCCGCTCCCTCACTCTCAAACTCACTTTCATACTCACTTTCATACTCACTCATCACCAACCTGGCGCACCTTACGAAAAGCAGTCACTCACACATTCACTCACACACTCACTCACACAGGCGCTATGCAAGCCGACTTTTCATATCGGTCACACGTAGATGTGCTCAATTTCTTTAGCCACACCTTGCCAATCGATGTCACCTTGTACTCGATCCACCGATAAGGCTATCACCAGTGGACGCGGTGTACAACCCTCAGTTTGCGTGGAACGAGATTCACACTGGACTTTTATAAAGCCATTATTCTCATCAGCCAACATCCCATTTACAGGCTTATTCGAAGATTTTGAACCTATCCTGGTCACGGCACCAAATGTGTGAAGTCCACCCCTTTGGTGTCAATTAATTATTGTTAATTAATCAACTGATCGACCACCAAGTACAAAGGGAGTGCACTACAGGGACAGTTGCGACTGGATAGGTCGGTCCGGCCAGGGCGTGTACGGTCTCCTGGGCTTGGGCCTTATCTTCGAATAAACAATAGGCAGAGTCGGAAGTGAATCAGATTCTATGGCTTTATTATGATATTCCAACAATTTAATAAATACAGATCAAAAGACAAAATAGTACTTCTCGTTTTCAATGGTTAAAATATAAACGACGTCATCTAAATAATGGAGGTATTCCATTGTGAACTGATTGAACATTTCTGTAATTTGCGATAATCCGGGTAACTTAATACTAAATAATCCGACGTAATCCAAAGTGAAAAGTAATCCGACGTAATCCAAAATAATCTGAAGTGAAAAGTAATCCGAAGTAATCCAAAATAATCCAAAGTGAATAAAAACCAAACGATATTCCAAGTAAAGTGAGTACTTGGAACAATTGAACTGAATGGTAATCCAAATGAATAAAACTAAAAGATATTCCAAGTGAATAACACAACTAACAATAATCCACGCCAATAATCCAGGTGATAATCCAAAGTGTAAATCCAACTAGCTCTCCTCTCGGACCGCTAACAGTAACGTTCCCACAATATAAAATATAAAATACTTTCCAAGTTTTGCTCGCATCATTCCGCTTAATCCAACTTATTATGTTACTTCCTCTCACTCTGATGTAAAACTGTTCTCTCCTCTCGTGCGTCGGGCGGCGGGGCTTTTATGGGGGATCCAGATGTCACTCCAGATTATAGGCTCCTCCCATCGGGAAAGCGGCTGGTCGGACTACCCCACACACACCCTGTACCGCCTGTCGGCACGACGCCACAAATTGTTCCTCTATCTAAAGATTAGGGAAGAACTAATTCCGTCCGGGGCGGTAGGGCGCGGTCGCCTGTGCCTGGCACTGGCTATCACACGCTATACGCCCTGTATCACCACCCCTCCCCTCACACCACCTGTTTACGGGATCCAGACTTCCGGCGTCAGGATTAGATATCCCCAGGCATCTATTATTCGGTAGAAAGAACATCATGCGGGATCCCGACGGAGTGTGGGATGGGGTGGTGTGAACGAACGGGGTAGCTAGGCTGTGGTAGAGGTAAGACCAGTCTTCCGGATCTGGCTACCACACAGTAAGTACAGCTTTCATAACTGCGTATTAGACATTGCCAGCATTCTAACATAGTGCGTAAATATTAAAATATTAATGTGGTATGGTAATTACCACAGACCATGCTCAAACTAATAATTGCGTAAATATGAATTGATTACAAATTGATTAATAAATGAATAAGAAAATACCACAAAATAAAGGCGAGGTCGGAGAGAGGCCCAGGCCCAGAGAGGATGTCAGGGGCTGCCTGGCGCCGTTCAGCACTATGACAGTGTTACCCACCTGAAAGTCCTTCGCATTGGCCTTTTGGGCCAACCTCTCCCTATTGTATTTGCGGCTGTCACGCGTGTGCTCTCGCGTCTGTTTTAGCGCGTTGGATAGATTGTCTAATCTATTTCGAAACGCATGATCGCCACTGGTCAGACAACGCGACAACGGAATGCGCGGCTGTCGGCCATACATTAGGAAGTACGGACTATACCCGGTTACTGAACTAGTTGCAATGCGATAACTTAGCAATGCATCCGCTAATTTCTCCTCCCAATCAGTTAATCTATTATTAACTAACTTAGCAATCATGCGTTTGAGCGTCTGGTTAAAACGCTCAATTTTCCCGTTACTCTCTGGATGGTAAGGGGTTGTTCTGACGTGCTTGATACCCAGTTGACCCAGATATCGCGTGAATTCACCAGCACAAAACTCAGCACCATTGTCAGTTATTAAGATTTCCGGCACCCCATGTCGCGGCAAATACCATTGCGCGAACGCATTCCAGACTTCAAAGTTAGATTTGTTTTTCAAGGGAAAAGACTCTGCCCATCCCGAACAATGATCGATGATATTAAGGCAGTATTTGCTACCTTCCTTGCTTTCAGTCATGGGCCCTATCAGGTCCATCGCAATGATTTGCATCGGGTAGCTAGCAATAGGCATTTCTCCCATAGCTACCCTATCTCTCTGATGACTGTGCACGCGGCACGTCGCACACTTTGATAACCTTTCAGTTATACTTTTCTTCATGCCTGGCCATACATAGGCGTCACGAACTCGATCAAGTGTTTTTGCAGTTGACATGTGGCCAGTTCCCTGATGAGCTCTATCAATAACTCTATCTCTAAATATTGTGGGTAAGACTAACCTAGGATACACTTCTGCGGTCGGCGTAGGACGATAAATACTGTACAAAAAGATTCCCTAACTTCATGTTTTGACTCGCATCGTCATCAACTTGTTCAAATAAGTCCTGGAACTCTAACTCCTGAGAGTTTTGTAGCTCGAGTTTATCGAGGTTATCAAGTTCTAACGGAAGTCGTTCATCGCTCTCTTCATCATTAAAAGCTGCAGGGTCTAACCATTCTTCCGTGTCTATCAAAGCAACTTCAGATTGTTGTTTTTACCTTTCCTGTATTGAATTTTAGCACCATATTCCGCTAGAAGGACGGCCCATCTTTGAATTTAGTATTGTCCATGTTCTTCGTAAAGAGGGACAGCAAGGGTTTGTGGTCAGTGTATACCGTGAATTCTGCACCGTATCAATAAGGGCGAAGCTTGGTGAGTGCATACACTACAGCAAAAGCTTCTTTTTCAATAGTAGCCCAGCGTAACTGATGGCCCGATAGTTGATGGCTAATGTATTAGAGTTTTTTTTAACTTTTTCTTGACCATTTTGTTCCTGAACCAAAATACCACCAATAGCATAGCCACTACCATCTGTAAAGAGCTTATATGGTTTGTTTACTTCCGGAAAAGCAAGTACATTCTGTGCACACAGAAGATCTTTCAATTTCTGAAACGCTTTGTCTTGTTCCTCTTCCCACTACCATTTTTGATCTTTTCGCGTGAGTTTTACCAAAGGTTCTGCATGAAAGGCATAATCAGGGACACATTGTCTGTAATAGCCTGACATTCCCAAGAATGATCGTACCTGTTTTACTGTACGAGGGGGTTTCAGGTTTTTGATTGCCACGACTTTATCTGGGTCACTAGTGAAGCCATTTTTGTTGATTATATACCCTAGTAATTTAATTTCTTGTAATCCAAAAGCGCATTTTGATGGTTTTAGGGTCAAACCTGTCTGACGTAGACGATCAAAGACCATTTGTAGGTGTTTTGGGTAGTCTTCTGGAGTCTTGGAGAAAACCACAATGTCATCTAAATATACAAAGACACACACGCCAATCAAATCGTTCAAGACTTGATCCATAATTCTCTGGAACGCGGATGGAGCGTTAACTAGGCCAAATGGCATTTTGGTGAACTCATAGTGACCTTTGTGGCACCTGAAAGCTGTTTTTGGAATGTCCTTTGTTGACTCAGGAATCTGCCAATAACCTGTTTACAAATCAAGAGTTGAAAATCTAGTACTCCCTCCCATTTGGTCAAAAATGTCTTGGATTTGTGGAAGAGGGTATTGATCTTTAATTGTTACGTTATTTAATTTTCTATAATCCACACAAAACCGGGTGGTTCCGTCTTTCTTTGGAACCAGAGTGATGGGGGAACTCCAGGGTGAGGATGAAGGTCGAATGACTCCGTCTTTAAGCATTTTATCAATTTCTTCCTCGATTATCTGTCTTTTTGTTAATGGCATCCTGTATGCTTTTTGGCTGATTGGGGGACCATGGGTATTGATTTCCATGGGTATGAGATGGCACGTCCCTGCCTTTTCGGATTTTGATGAAAAGATATCCGCATTGTGGTAGACTACATGGCCAATTTGAGAGTCACCGATCGGTGGCATGGCCTCATCGAACCCATAAATTGTCGGTACTTCCACATCAGTTTTTAACGGATATAATTTTCCGAACCAGTCTAATTGTCTCTTCCTGATATCAATTTTAGCATCTCCTGTTTCTAACATATCCTGTCCCAGGATCATTTCTCGATTTATATGCTCATCATGAACAAGAATGACTTCCTGAGGTACTGATATTTTGTCAAATTTAATGCTGGCCTTTCCAACTGGTTTAATAATTTCGCCTGATACTGTTTTAATCGAGTTCGTTCGCTTCATTATGGTAGGCCGATGTTTGGCTTGAAGATATTGGCGGAATTTCCCATACCTGAGCACGCTACAACTCGCTCCCGTGTCTAAAAGCGCATTTACCCGAACACCGCCAATGGTAAGGGCCACCGATAGACGACCCGTTGTAGCGCACACTAGTTTTTTTGCGCACCGGAGTGCTTATTAGTCCGGTTCTGTTGTACCGGACCTGTCTGTCCCTTTCTTACGGAAGGACTATTTAATGCGTTTCGACGCCCATTTCTGCCCTCGGTATTTTGTTTTCACGTCGCCGAATTGTTTGTGCCGAAATTACTGCGATTGGTATCTCGGGAAGCCTGTTTCGGGCTTCTGCAGTCTCGAATTACATGGCCTACCTGCCCGCAATTAAAACATTTCGGACGAGAGCACTCACGGATCATATGTCCTAATTGTCCGCAATTATAACAATGGGGTGGAGGTCGGTCGTTCTGGGCGCTAGCAAGGGCACTTACGGATGGGTAGGTGACTGTCTCGAGCGCTCGGGTGTTGGCTTGGGTCTTCTTTTCGACCTGATTCAGTTGGTGTTTGATTTCACCAAGCCGCATTTCAAGACGGTCCAACACTCCAGGAACGGCACCAAGAGCATCCACCTCCATGGCCACCTCAGTCCGTGATACATTCGGGCGGCCTAACCGTTGATAACGGTCGGTTGCGTTGATAAATGTTCGCACCCACTTGATGGCTTGATCGACAGTCGTAACGTCTGGTCGGCTGACCACTCGACGACATAGATCAGCGTTCCGGAGCCCTCGCAAAAAGGCCTGTAGCAGAATACGCTGCTGATCTACATTGTTCAGATATGCCGGGTAGGCGTCAGAGGCCAAACTTCGGAACCGCACAATATAGTGTTCCTCTGGCTCATACGATTCTTGTCGTACCATATCGATTTCCGCACGTTTGCGCGCAGTCTCTTCACCCCCAAGGACGATGGCGATGACCTCGTTTTTGATGTCATTCCAACCCACCTCTTCCTTCCTGATCTTATTTTCATTGGACACAGTCGTTATGAATGTATCTAATTTACGCCGGAGTGGCCCAGTGGCCGTCCGTGTCATAATAGGGGTCACATTTTCTGGATTGTCACCGGCCACAACATCCATGTCGGTTATCCATTTTCGAACCGCGTCGCGCGTGCTCCCGTCACATGACGCCATAGAATGCAGGATACCCTGCCTTTCTTCAGACGAGAGTTGCACTACTGTCCAGCGGTTCAATAACTCATGGAGCTGTTGTTGGTTCGCCTTGTACGTTAAGTCCAACATTTCTGCTGCTTGTATTCCTGGCGGCTGCTGAGCCTGTTGAGCCTGCTGAGCCGGCTCAGGGTTCATCTCATCATCTCCGGCCATGCTGATTTTGTTTCAAAGTCCCTTATCAAATTTATATAGCAAGTATCTTGTTTCGTATCGTCTGGTACCAACACAACACAACTCTTGGTCCTTCTTCATGCGCGATCGCCAATCGCGAACCAAGCCGTATGACACAGACTAAAACAGCCGGTGTGGTTCACTCATGTACATTTATGTAACAAATGTATACAAAGATTAAGATTGCGTGGTAGTCTGGGGAAAGACGAAAAACATCTAAGTACTCATGGAAGTATATCGAGCGTAAAGACAAGGTATATGACAAGGATAAAGGCATATAGTTATTTAAATCCAAAAAACACAACTCTTGGTCCTTTTTCATGCGCGATCGCCAATCGCGAACCAAGCCGTAGATGTGCTCAATTTCTTTAGCCACACCTTGCCAATCGATGTCACCTTGTACTCGATCCACCGATAAGGCTATCACCAGTGGACGCGGTGTACAACCCTCAGTTTGCGTGGAACGAGATTCACACTGGACTTTTATAAAGCCATTATTCTCATCAGCCGACATCCCATTTACAGGCTTATTCGAAGATTTTGAACCTATCCTGGTCACGGCACCAATTGTGTGAAGTCCACCCCTTTGGTGTCAATTAATTATTGTTAAGTAATCAACTGATCGACCACCAAGTACAAAGGGAGTGCACTACAGGGACAGTTGCGACTGGATAGGTCGGTCCGGCCAGGGCGTGTACGGTCTCCTGGGCTTGGGCCTTATCTTCGAATAAACAATAGGCAGAGTCGGAAGTGAATCAGATTCTATGGCTTTATTATGATATTCCAACAATTTAATAAATACAGATCAAAAGACAAAATAGTACTTCTCGTTTTCAATGGTTAAAATATAAACGACGTCATCTAAATAATGGAGGTATTCCATTGTGAACTGATTGAACATTTCTGTAATTTGCGATAATCCGGGTAACTTAATACTAAATAATCCGACGTAATCCAAAGTGAAAAGTAATCCGACGTAATCCAAAATAATCTGAAGTGAAAAGTAATCCGAAGTAATCCAAAATAATCCAAAGTGAATAAAAACCAAACGATATTCCAAGTAAAGTGAGTACTTGGAACAATTGAACTGAGTGGTAATCCAAATGAATAATACTAAAAGATATTCCAAGTGAATAACACAACTAACAATAATCCACGCCAATAATCCAGGTGATAATCCAAAGTGTAAATCCAACTAGCTCTCCTCTCGGACCGCTAACAATAACGTTCCCACAATATAAAATATAAAATACTTTCCAAGTTTTGCTCGCATCATTCCGCTTAATCCAACTTATTATGTTACTTCCCCTCACTCTGATGTAAAACTGTTCTCTCCTCTCGTGCGTCGAGCGGCGGGGTTTTTATGGGGGATCCAGATGTCACTCCAGATTTTAGGCTCCTCCCATCGGGAAGGCGGCTGGTCGGACTACCCCCCACACACCCTGTACCGCCTGTCGGCACGACGCCACAAATTGTCCCTCTATCTAAAGATTAGGGAAGAACTAATTCCGTCCGGGGCGATAGGGCGCGGTCGCCTGTGCCTGACACTGGCTATCACACGCTATACGCCCTGTATCACCACCCCTCCCCTCACACCACCTGTTTACGGGATCCAGACTTCCGGCGTCAGGATTAGATATCCCCAGGCATCTATTACTCGGTAGAAAGAACATCATGCGGGATCCCGACGGAGTGTGGGATTGGGTGGTGTGAACGAACGGGGTAGCTAGGCTGTGGTACAGGTAAGACCAGTCTTCCGGATCTGGCTACCACACAGTAAGTACAGCTTTCATAACTGCGTAATAGACATTGCCAGCATTCTAACATAGTGCGTAAATATTAAAATATTACTTTGCTATGGTAATTAACACAGACCATGCTCAAACTAATAATTGCGTAAATATGAATTGATTACAAATTGATTATTAAATGAATAAGAAAATACCACAAAATAAAGGCGAGGTCGGAGAGAGGCCCGAGCGAGACCTTTGCAAAAGCTTTGGACACAGCAATACATGCATAGCTACTGAAAACAACATGAAATTGTCATAGACAGCCTTCGGAACATGACGCTTTAGAATGATGGGGCCAGTGTATAACAAGAACAAGCGATATGCCGTGGCTTTCCATCGATCAAGTTCATGCAAGCTTCTGGGCGTGCGTGAAAACTCTTTTGAAATGAGGCCTTTCAATGCAATCAGTTGCTCTGATATGGCAGTTACCACACGGGGTGCCAATCGATGATTTAGAGGACCCTTGGTTTAGTAACCATAAAATCCGACGCATTACCCCCAGGCAAGACTGGTGCATGTAGTCAAGTGGAAACTGTGACACCATTCTTATTATCATTCCCTGAAATGGGGGCTCGCCCGAAATGTGAGTATCTTCCTCATCGTTGTCATCCGTATTAAAGTCAACATCAATCCTAAGTGGAGCATTAGTTTCTGGGAATGTCAGTTTCCCCTTCCAATCTCCACGCTGCTTGCATTTGTCACATCCGAAATAGCCTGAATGCAATTTTACATTCTTCACAAACGCACGTGCTGGGGTATCCCACACTATTGCAGAGATTTGAAACTGGTAGTGCTTGCCATTAAAGTAGAAACCATCTGTCTGTAGAGGGGAACAGTCTTCTACAAAATTCCTCAAATAGAGAGCTGCATTGCCTGGTTTACTACTCCCACAAAACAATCCAACAACGAATGGATCCTTTGCATCACAGTTTTCCAGCGTACTGGAATTTTAGCATGCTAAAATGGGCCAGAGCTGGATGTTAGAGCTTTTCTGCAATGGCAAGCCGTCAATATTTATCTGCTCCGAAACAGTGTCATGAGCAGCAACCAAAGGATACATCTTTAATTTATTCACCACTGCATTTTCCATGCCAAAATGATAGTATTGCCCACCAGCTATATCCTGGATATCTAAGACCCTTGGTGTACCTAGCAAGGTACGAGCATCCTTTGGCAAAAATGGATGATACACACACACGATGTGAAGCAGCGCTGTCAGTGCACATAATGTTATTTTATGGGTTCTTGCCCAATCGGTTAGCAGTTCATCCAGAGGTTGGTGGGAATTGTCACTTGAGTCGTTCACAGATGATTCTCCAGCATCATCTGTAGAATCATTAATGTCAGGAGTTTGGAAGTCATCCTCAGGCCCATCCCTGTCTAACTGTGCATCAGAATCACCGACACACCTTGCACCGGTTAGTAAAGGTTGAAATCGCACCGCTCTAGCGAGTTATTCGATATTATAAATTAAGCTATTCCTTTTGCGTCACAATAGATATGCATGTTACATAGCAACAGTCCGCAATCAAGGTTGAGATCGAGCGGGTGGGGGATCAAACAAATTTCTTCCACAGAATGTTTTCTTATTTCTCAAAATAAGTATCGTTTATGGATCTATTTAAAAATGTAATAAAAACATATATATGTTACTTTACTAACAACAACGTTCTGGCCATTCTTATCAAATATTGGCTTTAACATGGCGGCCAATGGCAAAATGCTTTAAAATGTAGTTTTTTTTCTCAAGATTCCCTCCCCCCAAAAAAGTGCCTGCTGAAGCGTCTTGGTCAATAGTTACAATTAGTCTCATCAATAGTTACAATTAGTCTCATCGACTGTTCTGCCGCCGAATTCGACGAGTACGGCTCCCTGATATACAGAACATCAAACGCATACTTTAAGCCGCTGCTTCTCGCTGCACTGTCACTGCTGTTTCTCTCCACCACATCTCTCTCCGCGCTGCATCATTGAGCGGAAAGCGCAGAAGGTTAGTTAGCACGACTGAATATTGATGTTGCCGTTGTGGCCTTCATGACTAAAGTGAGATTGAAGGCGCGCGATCAAAACACGATTCTTAACATCACTCAGGGATATCTGTACACTCGCTCTCCTGTGACTTTAATGCTGGGGCGAAGGGCAGTTTCAAACATATTTACTTTAGTTACCCTTGTTAAGTCTTGTTCTAAAAAAAACAAAAACGGAACTTTTGAATGTCACCTTAAATGGCATTGAAGTATTGACCATCATGCTACAATGATGTCCAAGCATTAGAGACACCTATTATCAATGTTAGCAGGGATATTCATCGTCACAGCATTTGTTTTTGTCTGCGCACGAGTACCTCGACCTACATATATTCAGGCTGAAGACCAGAAAATAATTGTTTCCAAGGCACTCACCGTTTGTTTCTGCTCACTCGCATCCTGCAACTTCTCTATTTCACTCAATGCGTTACGTGTAGATATGGGGAAGGTCATATCTTCTGGTAGATTGATCTCGTCCGGCACGGCCGATATATGCTGCACCACTGACTGCAACACTCAACTGTTTTTTCTGTGTATCTCGCACATCCTCCATGATAGTTAAGAGTCTGGTCAACACGGCCTTCTGTGTTTCTCGCGCATCCTCCATGATAGTTAAGAGTCTTGTCAACACGGCCTCGTTCGTTACGGTCGGCGGACGTAGCTTCGAAACTGCTAACGAAGATCACAGAACGATATTGTGTCGACGTCTATTTCAGTTATAATCAATGAGTCAAAACCATATATTTCGCTGCAAATAAATACACGGTATATCGTATAAATAATAAAGCAATATAATAAAACAATCAAGAAGTAAATAAACCTCAATTAGCTATATAAGTAAATAAACTGTATATAACCTGGGTGTTACCTATAGTAAGGTAGAAGCCGATAGAT
Source organism: Arenicola marina (assembly GCA_964019135.1). Lineage (NCBI taxonomy): Eukaryota > Metazoa > Annelida > Polychaeta > Arenicolidae > Arenicola > Arenicola marina. The sequence goes on from OZ025255.1 coordinate 33,129,437, forward strand.
TGGTGCTACTATGTAAAACGTAACTTGTTTACAAATCAGTCGAAACTGTCATTACGTCTTACCGGTCACTGAGCGTTCTAGGACACTGAACGCGTATACGTCTTCCTTTCTGCAATCACCAGCCATCGCCTTTGGTCCCTCGCGTAATAACAGCAGATTGTTAGGCGTCAACGGTTCGGCGTCCGCTGTATCTCCCGAGACATGTGTCAGCGGTCTGCTATTTACGATCGACTCCACCTCGCAAAGGAAAGTATCCAAGCGTTCATCGTCCAACACTTGGCCTCCTATAGCGACGTTAAGGGCCTTTCTGACAGACCTTATCTGGCGCTCCCATACGCCTCCCATATGTGACGCCGCAGGCGGATTAAACCGGCAGTCGATCATTTCCAGCAAGAGATAATCCCTCGCCTTTAAATTAGCCTTCATATCTACTTGACCCTTTATCATTTTTGCAATTGTTTTATCTTCAATATCACATGTATTAATTTTCAGGGTTTTAGTATTGACTGCCTAGTTATTTAAATAGAACAACCAGTACGGCACGATATAGCCTTACAGGCTAAAAGTGCCGTTAAAACCCAATCCAATCAAATAAATTAAATTGGCCTTCCATTTGTTCGGCGCTACAGGAAGCTCTTTCTCTGCTCCCGTGTAGTTGGTGCCGTTGTGCGATCGAATGCTCTGCGGGGCACCCCGCCTCGCCGTGAACCTCACGCGCGCGTTAATAAACGAGTCAGCTTCTAACGAGCTCCGCTTCTCGATGTGAATGGGCCGAATGGCCAAACACGTGAACAGGCATCCGTAACGTTTTTCGTGACTCCGGCCCCGTTTGACGTAGAATGGTCCGAAGCAATCGACACCTACATCAGTAAACGGCGGATTTCCGGGGGAGACTTGGGGCTTGGGAAGTCCGCCCCGATTATCTGCCCTAAAGAAGCTCTATTGACCCGCATACAGACTGAGCAGCCACGCGTATTTTCGGGATCCAATATTCCCTCCTGATCTGGGAGATTACGTGTTTCCTTCCAGCATGGCCGCATTTCCGGCTATGAACGTTCCTCACGATGAGCACACTCTCGGGATGCTCTCTGTGCAGGATAATAGAATGCTTTGCACGATTCCCGGTAGGCGCCGCCTTAAGTCGACCCTCAGCTTTTAGAGTTCCGCGTTCGTCTAGATATGGTTCCAGGCCGTAAATGGTCGCGCCTTTGGCGATCCTGCGACCATTTTCCAGGGCCGCGAGTTCATCCTTAAAGTCCCTTCGACCAAACGGCCAAGAATCCGCGGTAGGCGGAGGGACGTTGTCATTCGGAGTCTCCGAATTGGACATACGTATCTCACCCATTGCTACTTCCTCAAAGGAAAACAGCCTCCGGAATGGGTTCCCTGCCAGGAACCCCTGACAGTGGAGCACATTCTGTTGATATGCGTTGACTTCCAACAAACTTGTAACTTCAACGTGTAACATGGCGTTCAAGTTGTAACGTGAAGTTTTACCTGTTTTTGCACTTTAGTATCAGGTTCAACTCGGAAGTTATGTATTGCATTTTGTTTGTACATAGAGAGTTTATTTCGTCTTATTCAACTCTTATTACATATTTATATATAATATATATTGATCCAATCTTAATTTATTAGGGTTAATTCATTATTTATCTGGTGGACACATTTTTTTTTGGGGGGGGGGGGTCCATATTTGTTGGTGTCCAAAAACACAGGGTGGACAATATCAAATTTAAGTTTATGCAATTTATATTAAAAACAAATATTTATAAATTAAATCATTAATTTCGCAATTAAAATGAAAATTGTTCACAATAGAATAATTCATCTTATAATTATCAGAATGCTGAATTTAAGATTAGCCCTCAAGCAAAGTGTGGTACCGAGCGTTACCCAGCCTGATAGCACCATTGGATAATGTCAATAGAGTCATCAGGCAAGATAAACAGACTTAGAATATTGCACAACAGTAATATTAACATAATAAATGTAATGTTCAATTGGATAATGTGAGTCATCCGGCAAGATAAACAGACTTAGAATATTGCAGAAAAGTAATATTAACATAATAAATGTAATGTTCAAGAGCACAGCTCCGGAATTATTTTCATGGTTGAGACCACAATCAATTTACAAAGATTTGACCGCGGCGCAGTGCAACGCCATGTTTATCCCTAGTGTAACCCCAGCACCCCGACATAGAAGAAAACTTTCAGGACAAAAAGAGTCAACAGGTGCAATATGAGAAGGAATGAGTATTATTCATCAAATGTTTTTTAAAGTGGGCCTAAAAATATTGCATCATACAAGTATATACAAACCATTCAACTCTTTTCAATCTCAGTTATCATGCTGTCAAATACCACTCAAGGGTAGGTGGTTAAATATTAAAGTAGTCGCCAGTCTGCGATCCGTAAACACATGTATGGCAGTTGGTAAGTAGAGTTCCAACAAGGTAGTATGTCGCAACTGGTTGTAATAAAATCTTCAAATTACGTCTTTTTGGCAAAATTCCCATTCAACACACTGTGTTGTGGATGACATGCTGGTGTTGAAGTCCTGTAAATTTTGTCGAAGAGGTAGGTTCAGAAGTGCTGGTAATATACCGGACTGCCGGAGCATGTAGAAATCATGACGACGACCCGAAATGGGACCAAACATGTTCCCTATGATGCCGTTCGGCAACATTATTGATTGGAATTTCACCCCATGCTTTCTCTTGTGACCAGAGAAGCATTCTCGCTGGTCAACCCCTGGGCGACTGATGGGACGTAAAGTCCCATCTATAAAACCAAACATATTACTCATTGGGCATTTCGCCTGAATGGCATAGTATATGTTCCCAGAAATGGCTCTTGGCGGAATGGCAAATTTAGATTCGTTACGAGACTATTGTAATTGTCATAGGCATTGTTCAATGTTGATTTAATGAGGCGACTGAGTTCACTTTCGGATCTCCCGAAGATATATATTGTAGTTCACATAATCGATTCGGGTATGATAGTCTCCTTAGGAGCATGCACAATGCATCTATTCCACGGGCTTTGCTGTTGTTATCCCCAACAACTTTCTCTGGAATGTTAAGATGTCTATAGAGATTGTAGATGTCATTCTTATGAAAACGAAACAGTTTTTTACACTGCTCGTTTGTACAATCGTCTAACGAAAATACAACCTCTCTCCATCCGTCGTCAATCTCATCTTCATGCGCCAGCAGCCAGAGTAGAAGGGCGTCCTCATCTCCTCCGTCAAGTATCATCCGATTGTATGTTTATTCCGTACTTTGGATGGCCTCCAGCTCTGGTACAAATTACAAAAGTATTCAACACATAAAAAACACAAACACAACGATCCAATTCAATAATCAACTCATCCACATTAATACCCCTGTTGTTCCCTTCTGCTAAATGCGGCAATAATAAACTTACCGATTCCGTATAGAGTTTTCTCGTCGGTTGCGCACATAAGTCGGATAACATTTTCTTTTGCTGGGTATTTGTAAAAGCTCTTATTCCGTCAAGTAATGCTTGTAGAATCTCACCATCCATGCTGGAACCTCATAATTATGTGAACGAATATGAACAATAAACTAAATGACACTCTTTTGTAACCTGAGAAGCCAAGGGCTGAACACTAAATCAAAGATGGCCCTCTCAGATTTTTCATAATAATAAAAACAGAAGTTATGTTGAATGATAGGGTCCTAGCAATATATATATCAAATTTTTCCGAACCGGTTGACGATGGAGGTCAGGATTGATTATGGATCGTTCCCAAAATCTAATCAGTTCTCCCCCTTCACCACCATGAATATGCTGATATAACTGCAGAATAAAGCAAATAATAATTTTCAACTAATCGCGTTAACAAGCCTCTACCCTAAGGACCCACAGCATCATAACTAGTTTTAAATGAAAAAGGAATATAGCACATATTGAAACACATAGAACAATTATGGCAATAGAGTATGTCAGTATTGAAACTAACAATCTAGCACCTAATACTGTTCCTCATCTCATCTGTTCCAGGAAAATGAACCGTGTTCAAGAATCTACTGCTCATTTTACTTAACAAAATCATTGTGATAACTTGGGGGCTTTCACACTTGGCCTGATATGGTTCTCATTGTGGTATTCTGTTGTGGTACAGAACTGCCTGATCTGGTTCTCATTGTGGCATTCTGTTGTGGTACAGAACTGCCTGATCTGGTTGTCATTGTGGCATTCTGTTGTGGTACAGAACTGCCTGATCGGGTTCTCATTGTGGCATTCTGTTGTGGTACAGAACTGCCTGATCTGGTTCTCATTGTGGCATTCTGTTGTGGTACAGAACTGGGCAAACTGCCTGATCTGGTTCTCATTGTGGCATTCTGTTGTGGTACAGAACTGGGCAAACTGCCTGATCTGGTTCTCATTGTGGCATTCTGCTGTGGTACAGAACAGGGCAAACTGCCTGATCTGGTTCTCATTGTGGCATTCTGCTGTGGTACAGAACTGGGCAAACTGGCAGGTTTGACAGGGGGCGGTGGTTGGGGACTTCTATTGGGGACTGATTCTGGCACTTTGAAGCATCTGTGTGGGAGATTTGTACAGCCTTTATGGGTTTGGGTCATGGTACTTGGAGCTGGCATCTTTGAACTTTGAAGTAGGTCATCTTCTGTTTCTCTCGTTCTCAGCAGACACCTTCTATTTCGTCTTGTCACGCGTCCGTCCAGTCTCTTGGCATCTGTATTGTATATGGTCTGGGATTTGGGTCATTTTGAGGGGGTAGCAATAAAGTTGGTTTCCTATGTTTTCCAACACGAACCCTTACTGTGTCGCCTTGTTCCAGTGGTTTTAGGCTTCTTGTGTTCTGATCGAAGTAATGCTTGGCTCTTTGGTGACGATCTCTCTGTAGGCTTTTCATCACTCTATCCGGTTACATGACCTTGGGCTTCAGTTTTATTGCCGCTGTTGGCAGTACTGACCTAACCTCTGAGCTGGGGATCCGATCACATCATCACGTGGTGTGTTTCTGATATTCATCAATGCTAAGTATGGATCGTTTCCAGTCTTTGCACACTTCAGCAGCATGTTCTTGGCAATGCTGACTGATTTCTCCACCATGTCATTTGCCTGTGGGTAATCTGGCGAAATAGTGTTGTGTACAAAATTGTATGTCTCTGCGAAGTCATTCCATTCTTCTCCATTCCATGGTGGTCCATTATCGCTAGTGAGTTTCCTTTGTATTCCATGTGTGCTGAACCATCTCTTTGTCTGTCTGATGACTGCTGAGCCATGTGTCCCATTGTCCATCTTCTCCATCTCAAAGTATTCAGAATAGTAGTCAACACAAATTAACCATTTCGAGCCTAGACAATCAAATAAGTCCATAGCCACGTGGTCCCATGGTCCCTCTGGAACGTGTTGGTTTCTCCTCTCTTGACATGCGTCGCACCTTGATACTGTATCCTCAATCTGAGAATTTATTCCTGGCCAGAACATTAAGTCTCTGGCGAGCTTCACAACTCCTTGGTGTGCTGCATGGAGGATTTTCAATGCTTCTGACCTCATTGAATGTGAATCTTTAGCTCTTCCCGGAAATCAAAGTATGGTCTCACTCTTAGATCCAATCTTGATATCTCTGCCGGCTATCCTTCCGGTGAGGTTATGACCTTGATCACTTCCTGAAGCACTTCATCCTTCTGTCTCCTTCATTATCTGTTCAACTCTAGGTGGACTCATCTGCTTTATATTACTCATTTCCTCAGTTGATGCCGTGAAGATATATGTTGGGCTCTGTGTCTTTCAAATAAGCTCGGCTCAATGCATCGGCAACGGGTATCTCAGTACCCTTCCTGGCCACTAACTTGAAATCATAGCCTTGTGTGCGCATCCTCATCTTCTGAAGTCTGAGGGGGATCTAGTGATGTGGTTTCTCAATTATCCTGATGAGAGGTGCATGATCTGTCTCAACTTTCACATCACTACGTCCATATATGCCTTTGATCCGTATGCTACTGGCAAATCGTTCTGCATCAATACACAGCCTAGTCCTGACTGGCTTGCATCACAGATCACTATCGGCTCATCAAGGCTGTAGTATCTAAGCACTGGCGCTGTACTCAATTTCTGAACTGCATCCTTGTGCACTTCATCAAAGTGCCATCTGAATCCCTTGTCATTGGATTCTTTAATGAGGCCTCTCAGCGTCTCTGTTACGGCGGACAATCCTTTCAGGAATTTACAAACATAAGTGGCCAATATCAGTAGTGTTTGTACTTCCGCAACAGATTTTGGTTCTGGCATTTCATGGATAGCATTAATCCCTTCTTCATCCATCCCCATAATGTATTTTTTTTATAGGACATTCGTAAACGAGGAAATGTTGCATCCCCTTCAACATTGGTTTTTGGGGTTTTCACATTAGGCCCCAAAATTGGATGTCACATTAATTTTTAGTTCATTGAATAAATATAACAATAACAGTGAGTACCCTCTGAATCCGCTTTTCTTTTCCTGGTCTCTGCCAGGGTTTCCATTGCCGCCTGCCGCACCTCCACCCCCAAATCTTCCACTACTGTCTCTGGGTCGGCCTCCGCCCCAGCCTCCATCAAGTTGTTGACTTCACTAGCGAGTAATTTCAGCTCGTCTACCACCTCATCATCATTGCCACTCCTGTATAATATATTAAATTTGTTTTCAGCTGATAACAGTTTAAGAGGTCTTTCCCCACCCACCCCCCCCCCCCCCCCCCACATGCCACTCAACCTCCTAAGTTATTTGTCAGCCACGTTTCTGCACTGTGGCGTTATGACCCAATACCCATACGGTAGTACTCATATTATTAGATTATCATGATACAATACCATATCTTGACTTCAATATTGTGCTTGATAATATTAAAATTACTCGCTTACTCCACAGTATCAGTGATACCCTACCTTTGTGAAATTAATGTTATTCGTATTTATTCTTCGTTTTCGGTTTTAGGGTACGCTTGCGGCTGTACCCAAAGGAGTTTACCGCCACCACCTCCCTCATCATTAACCCATTCATCGTTGGGGTGTATTTTATAGCCATGACTCTGAAACGAAAATATATACATTACTGAATTCAGTAATTTACCGATTAGTGAAACTTCTTGTCCTTTACAAACACTTACGCAATACATTACGAGTATTATTCTTCTTCATGATATCCTTCAACAGATTGAGGGATAAATATATTATGTTTTCACAGGGTTGTGACAACTCTCAGAACGCTATTTACGAGCTGTAAGTGGGAAATACAAGTTACACAACTTGCTAGGAGCGCACCATAAAACATTATAATTATATCTCACCTAATCTGTGATCTTGATTCTTTAATTTCGAGGAATTTAGCCACGGTGGCATGGCCCCACTATCAGACGAATGAGAGGCGAGGGGATCCAGGGGGCGTACCGGGATCGCCCCCCCCCCCCCAACTCAAGAAACTTAAAAAAAGTTAAATTGTCCAAGGGGGGATACAAATTAATTTCCTAAAGTGGCGGCCCCCCTAACCAGAAATTCTACATTCTGGATTCCCCCCATGAAATGTCCTGGATCTGCCCCGTGCATAAAAAGTTTGGAGAAAGAAAAAACTCCACAGGAGCCTAATTCAGTGCCAAGATGATAATAAACTATTTCTAGAAGCTGACTTATCGCTCAGACCCTCAGTACTGTATTGATACAGTACTGTATTGATATGGCCGCGATCAATACACAGATACACGGCAGAACAGACCAAACTGGTAATGTAGAGCGGGAATTCCCGGCGATTGAAGTTGAACCTGGGAAAACGAAGGTCCCTAATGACCTCTCGCATGAACGCGGTGTACTGGCCTCGAAACCGGTCGTCTCGAAGCAGCTTCCGTTTTAGCCCAGAGAGCCTCCTCCCCGCCACAGATCTGTTGTCCAGGAACGTCGTCTTCCCTCAAGGGCAGTAGCATCTGGAAATGACCGTCTGAGCACAGTTGTATTCCACCTTTGATCTTGGTGATGAAGCGCCGATCGTTGACTGAGAGTCGTGTCTCATGAGAATGCTGTTCGCTGAAATCCATGTCGAACTTTCGACTGATCGTTATCGGGGATATTTCGGACACATGCGTACGAAAGGCCAGATGACAGGGACTGTCGTTGAACACGCTGGTCAACTGGTGGCAGGCAGGGTCAATGATACCCGCGATGCCCCAGCCCAGTGACGTCCGTTAGGCCCACGGGTCGTCCTCTCCGCCGGGGACGAGATTCCCTAGCTTCAGAGCTCAGGGGGCAATCCATGCCGATGAGTAGTCCGTGTACCGAAAATGCTGTCAGGCCGTTTATTTCTTTATTAACTTCACTTTATTTCTTTACGTAAAAAACTGTGAACCATCCGGTGACAATATTCCGGATGGTTCACAGTTTTTTACGTAAAGAAAGAAATCCGGTGACAATATTCCGGCAATTTATTGATTTTATCTTGTCGCCATTCTTCACTTTCATGGTTTTATGACAATCTGCTCAATCATATTACTTGATATCCTCAGGGTTTTATTAATCTATTAATCGATTCCACATAGACTGCATACATGGTTTTATTCATATCACATGTATTGGTTTTCAGGGTTTTAATATTGACTCTTGACTTATTTAGAATAAACTTAAACCAATATGGCACAATATAGCCTTCCAGACTGAAAGTGCCATTAGGCCCCAATTAAATCAAATCAAATCAATATTCCGGTGCCAAGTGAAAAGCAAAATACAGAAAACATAAAAGAAATCGACAATTAAAGTAACCGATATATAGGTCCGTAACATGGCTCCCTTAAATTAGATCAGGAACCCACTGATCAATTTACCACAAACTGAATTAGATATTCATATACAAATAATGTCAGTTACATAGGCTCCTCGTCGGGGGTCCTCGGTGAGAAGAGAGGAACCACTGTGTGTATGGCTCTATCGTACGCGGCTCTTTCCGTCGTCACTTTAATCTTGCGCACCAAGCCGTCGTCGCTGGGAAAGATCTGGCTGACACGTGCCAAAGGCCACTGGCATCGCGGGGTCTGCTCGTCCTTTACAAGGACGACGTCACCTACTTGCACGTTGTCACGCGGCTTGTTCCAAGTGGATCTCTCTTGCAGCGTGGTAAGATATTCCGCACGCCATTTATTCCAGAACTCGTTGGCGAGCAACTGGACCTGGCGCCAACGCTTTCGGTGGTAATGATCTTCTCATCCAAAATGTCCGGGTGGAGGCAACACGATTTTCGTTTTCAATGTGAGGATGCGATAGGGTGATAGGGGCTCACCGCTATCCGATGACGTGTTATCAAGGTATGTTATAGGGCGGCTGTTAACCACAGCCTCGGCCTCTACCATCAGAGTGCGCAGACTCTCGTCGTCTAGTTTGTCACCGTGGGCGACGAGGAGAACTGGCAGAACATTCCTTACGGTTCTGATCATTCTCTCCCATACTCCGCCCATATGGCTGGCGGAGGGTGGGTTCATCCGGAATGTGACCCAATCGCAGTTGTCTTTCAAGACCTCAGATGCAATAATGCTCTCGTCCATTCAATCAAGAGCTGCCTTCAGTTCAGACTGGGCGCCGACGAAGTTTGTGCCCCGGTCAGACCTAAGCTGTCTGACGGCTCCACGCCTTCCCACAAAGCGCCGATATGCGTTTATGAAGGAATCAGTCGACAGTGCATTGGCTGTTTCAATATGCACGGCTCTACTGGCCATACATGTGAACAGCACCCCCCCACCTCTTCTCTTCGCTGCAGCCCTCTTTTATGTAGAATGGTCCAAAATAGTCGACCGCGCTGTAGGTGAAAGGGGGCGAGGGTTCCAGCCTATATCTTGGTAGATCGGCCATTTTCTGCGAACTCGCCGATCCACGTAGCCTCTTGCATGTGACACAGTTCCACAGATGGGATGCGATGGTGGCCCGTGCCTTAATTATCCAATAGCCAGATGCTCGGATTTCATTCAGGGTCATGTTTCGGCCGGAGTGGCAGATCCTTTGATGGTAGTGATCCACAATGAGTCGCGTCACGTGGCTCTCCTTTGGTAGTATGACCGGGTGCGCTAAGTCACGTGGTATGTTTGCGCGCCGTATTCTGCCGCCGACCCTCATATTGCCATCGTCATCAAGATAAGGATCCTAGCGAAACACGCTGCTACTCCTTTTGATACACTCGTTGCGCTGTCTGCACTGTTCCTTGCTTTCGGCATAGATCCCAAAACAGCGTAAGGTTTGAAGTTCGTCAGCGAAGACACTTTCTTGTGCTGCCGCAATTATCGCCTGCTCGGCTCTCACCAGCTCTGAAACACAGACTGGTTCGTATCCTGACAGGACGCGCTGTTTCCGGATCTCCGCGGAAGGAACGGCTGATGATTTCTTCACCGACCTGGACTTCAGCAAGTCCTTAAAGCGTCGGCAAAGCGCTACTGCGCGCTTAGCCCGGTGCCAGTCAGAGAAGCGACTCAGTCTATGCAGAACGTCCGGGAGGGTCGCTTGCTTTTGCACCGCGTGGGTTACCACCTTCTTGAGTTCAGGATCGTCCGGCGACACAGAGATGGAGTCACTCTCAATGGGCAGAGGCTCTGTTGACAGCAGGAAGGGGGGCCCCCGCCACCATTCTTTCGCGTCGATCAGCTCCTGGGCGTTTAAGCCTCTAGATGCGATGTCAGCCGGGTTTTGTGTCTACGTAATCCCAATCGTTAACGTCCGTCAAGGTTCTTATTTGTGCGACACGGTTCGCGACGAATGTGTGAAACCGTCGCGATTCATTTTTGAGATACCCGAGCACTACCTTACTGTCAGTCCAATAGTAGTTCTGAACTGTCTCATCTTCCAACTGCTCCTGCAAATATGTACCAATCTTAGCCGAGACAAGCACCGCTGTGAGTTCAAGTCTCGGAATGGTAACTGGTTTGGACGGTGTAACTCGTGACTTGCTCATTAGTAGACTGCATGAGACATTACCGCTGCCGTCGATCAGCCGGATATAGCTGCACTGTCCGTAACCGCTGGTACTGGCATCAGAGAATGAGTGAATCTCCACCTTATCTGATACACCATGAGACGGGTCTCGGTAGCACCTAGGTATTCGAAGGTTTGAGAGTTTTGGCAAATCCATGAGCCAACCTTCCCACCTGGCCTTCACATCATCCGGAACCCAGGTCGTCCCAACCACCGCCACCACGAGTTGTTGCAAGATCCTTTTCCCCAGCAGGACGTACGGTGAGACCAGGCCGAGGGGCTCGTACAATGAACTTACGACCGATAACATGCCGCGTCGCGTGAGAGGCTTCTGCTTAACCTCAATCCTGAACCGAAAGGTGTCTAATTTAACGCACCAGTCCACTCCGAGGGTCCGCTCGATCGGCAGCATATCTAGGGTGAGATCAAAGTTCTGGACGTTCTCCGCCCGCAGCTCAGGTGGTATAGCAGCAAGGACGGCCTTGTCGTTACACACGTATTTGTGTAAATTGAATCCACCCTTTTTGCACCATTCTCTGCTACTTTCTACCAACTGAAGAGCTTCAGGCGTGGCTACGCTTTTCAGTCCGTCATCCACATAAAAGTTATCCCGCACAAAGTTTGCCGCTGCAATTCCGCATTCACCCTCAAACGTATCCGCGCAGGCCTTGATGGAATAAGTGGCACATCCAGGGGAAGAGGTTGCTCCGAATAAGTGTACCGTCATTCTATATGTTTTGGGCATACACTCGGTGTCCCCATCGTCCCACCACAGGAAGCGTAAGAAGTCCCTGTCTTCCGGATTTACTCCAACCTGGTGAAACGTACCTTCAATGTCACAGCTGAATGCGACATCCTCTTCACGAAATCTACACAATACCCCTGTCAAGTTGTTTGTTTGATCTGGGCCGTGCAGCGGATGACTGTTCAACGTTTTACTATTGAATTCAGCGCTGCAGTCGAAGACGACTCTTAGCTTGTCAGGCTTATTAGGGTGGTAGACCCCATGGTGAGGTAAGTACCACACCCTTCCTTCTGGACCAGACAACTCTTCCTTATGGTACGACCTCTGCATACCCACGGCTTATGATGTTATTCATAAACTTTGTATAATCATCCTTGTATGGTTTATCTTGACGAAGCTTTCTGCTTAGTCCGGAAAGTCTTTTCAACGCCATGGACTTATTGTCTGGTAGCTTGATCACATCCTCCTTGAACGGTAGTGGCGCCTCAAAGTGGCCATCTGAACGTCTATGCATGCCTTCTGAGCGTCGTTCCATGAAGCGCTGATTTTCTATGGACATTCCCTTTCTAGAACTTCTTTCGTTAAAGTCAAGCTCTAACATCTTGTTTAGGGATCAATATTACAGAGTAGAAACTATGAAAGAACTTTTTAATAATATACCACAGCAAAAGATTTTAGATTATTTATCTGCAATTAATCTAGTCAAATGCATATGATATCTAGTCAACGTTTACAGCCAAACAGTGCAAAAGATTTTAGATCATTTATCTACAATAAATCTAGTCAAATGCGTATGATATATATTCAACGTTTACAGCCAAACAGTGCAAAAGATTTTAGATCATTTATCTACAATAAATCTAGTCAAATGCGTATGATATATATTCAACGTTTACTGCCAAACAGTGCATTTTGCTGTAATTATTAATCTCAAAAGCTTGGTTTTAAAAACCAACTCATGGTTTTATATTCTGATAATTTATTGTCTTTATCGTTTCACCATTCTTCACTTTCATGGTTTTATGACGATCTGCTCAATGATATTACTTGATATCCTCAGGGTTTTATTATATACGCGAGGCATTCATCAAAAAAGAACACGTGGTGGCAGTATTCTTTGACCTTGAAAAGGCATATGACACCACATGGAAATATGGTATTTTAAAAGACCTCCATGATATGGGACTCAGAGGTCATGCCCAATTTTATTCAAGAATTCCTAAACAGACGTCTATTTCAGACAAGGGTCGGAACTACCCTCTCCTAAGTATACGATCAGGAGATTGGGGTTCCCCAAGGCAGTATCCCATCTGTAACCCTTTTTAGTATTAAAATCAACAGCATCATAAAATGTCTCACTAATAACATAGATCCTTCTCTATTTGTTGATGATTTTTTGGCCTGTTTCAGGTCCAAACATATGCACACAATAGAAAGGCAACTACAAATGAACCTCAATAAGTTACAACAATGGTGCGATGAGAATGGATTTAAATTTTCAAAAACTAAAACAGTGTGTATGCACTTCTGTCAACTACGGAAACTCTATCCGGAACCTGAACTTAAAATGAATGGGGATCAAATACCAGTTGTGCCAGAAACAAAATTTCTCGGCCTTTTATTCGATAAAAAACTGACTTTTATACCCCATATCAAACAATTAAAACAGAAATGTACCAAAGCACTTGATATAATTAAAGTGCTATCTAATACAGAACGGGGAACAGAAAGAGAGACATTATTAAATATCTACAGAGCCCTGATACGGTCACGGCTGGATTATGGGTCGATGATTTAGTGATCAGCACGCAAATCATATTTGTGGCGTTGCGGTGGATGATTTCATGTGACTCGGCGGGGCTCGTTCACACAAGGCGACACCCGTTAGGTTGAAAAGGTCATTTATTGAAATGACGAAATCGAGAAAACTGTACCAGTACACATTGCCCGGCCCTGTGCGGGCCTTAAAACATACGGGACTTAACCAAACATATTTACATACGGGCCGCCACACTATAAGGGTCATACCTCTCTTCTAGTGCGAGGGTAAGCCTGGCTGGCCCTACTACAAAGTGTACAGGTACATCTGTTTGCATATAACTGAGAATAACCTTAACATAACCGTATATATGCCGTAGAGTGAAGGTGAGGTTTAACTGAGGCCAAGAGCCCGACTCAAATTGAGGGTGGTAGAACAAACGGGGAGGTGGTGGGAATTTGTCTTTACCAACGCGAAAACCTTTCCAAGAAGAACAACAACAATGGCGTGGCGTCCCCTTCCAGGGATATGATTGGCCCGCTCACGCGTCCTTCCGGTGCATATCATTAACGGCCCACCGTACTCATGCGTATTTCAGCCTCCCTTAAATGACGTCATTATTTAGTACTACTTGGTCTTTCTGCCTGCGCGCGAACGTCCGCGCGCGGTCATAACGTCATCTTCCACGCACGCCACAAAACCGTTTCTGACCCTCTGCCAGAAACTTCCATATGTGGCGTTGCGGTGGATGATTTCATGTGACTCGGCGGAGCTCGTTCACACAAGGCGACACACGTTAGGTTGAAAAGGTCATTTATTGAAATGACGAAATCGAGAAAACCGTACCAGTACACATTGCCCGGCCCTGTGTGGGCCTTAAAACATACGGGACTTAACCAAACATATTTACATACGGGCCGCCACACTATAAGGGTCATACCTCTCTTCTAGTGCGAGGGTAAGCCTGGCTGGCCCTACTACAAAGTGTACAGGTACATCTGTTTACATATAACTGAGAATAACCTTAACATAACCGTATATATGCCGTAGAGTGAAGGTGAGGTTTAACTGAGGCCACCGCCCCGCACGGGGCAGCCCCACCCCCGACGAGTCACTTTGCGGAAGGGACGCAACGAGGAACAGTGCATGTCCATAAAGTCATGCCGGCGAATAGTCTGCCAGTTACATCGCGGAATCAGGAAGGCTGATGCCTCGCCCCAACCCAACGCCAGTTGACAGTTGGGGCGTGACGTTTTGTAGTGTGACACTCGCGACCGACAACCGACCCAACACCCGTTGACGGCCGGCTTGCTGCCTCGCCCCAACTCAACGCCAGTTGACAGCTGGGGCATGACAATTGGTAGTGTGACGGTCGTGAGCGATAAAGACCGACCCAACGCCCGTTGACGGCCGGATTGCCCGCGCCAAACACCGGTTGGCAGTCTGCAGTGATCGCGATGTTGTCAACACTTCAGTGAGGGTATTCGGATATATTTCCTGTGTGCATCCGAATTCCATCTGCCAAGAACCTTGATTCTATCTTCAGGGACGCCCGCCATGGCAGCGGCTGTGGCTGCGCCGATCCTGAACTGTGCGACTTGAATCGCGTCTTGTCGAGACCAGCGAATTGTACGGATTGTGAAAGAGTGGCCGTGAAGAATTGTCGTGACACTGCGCGCATGTCGGGCGCCACAAAGAGGGGGCCAGGTTGCTGACCCCGTTGGGCCAGGTAACGCTGCAGTGCGGCGACTGGGCAGAGGTCGTCGCCACGTGCGGGGATAGTGAGTACGGCTGGTCGCCCGCCCTTGCTATGTTTGAAGTGCCGTATTGTCAACCGTATGAAGTTGTCTCCCTGGTTTGTCACGGGAGTGACGTCACGAAATTGGAGAATGTTGACCTGGTTCTTTGATGTAGCGGTGAATTCTCCCACCCGCAGAAAGGCGCTGAACGCCAGGAGATACATGGCGTTCATGAGAGACCTGTTGTATTCTCCTAGCTGCTGGCGTCGTAGGGCCGCGACCAGGGCGGACAGGATATCGGGGAGGATCGGTAGCCTGTCGTCCGCCTTGGCCTTTAAACGGAACGCCCCACACACGAGTTTCCGTAATAGGAAAGAGTCTGTCGGATCGGAGACCCCGTACAATTTGTGTACGTATGCCACCGCCGACACATGTGACGCGATCGTTGCAGGTGCCTTGTTCGTCACGAATAGGTGTGCCACCAAATGCGTGACGACGTGCTTCGAAGCGGGGTACACCTTCTTCGTCTTCATGATGTCTCGGCTGAAAGCCTGGAAGGTCCTCAGCATGGTTCCATATCCCCTGCGGGAGCTAGGAGCCAAGGAAGCGTGCAGCAGCGAAGTCAGAGCACGTTCTCTGGCTTCATGTGCTGAGGCAGGGGCGTCGGCTGTTCTGCCAGCCAAGGTGCTAGCTCCCTCGCGGCCTGGAATTGAAAACGATACAGCTTGTCACATATAACGTTCTGTTTCCCAGGCACATGTTCGGCAGCCGTCAGTATATTGTGACGCATACACAGCAGGACAAACTGTCTGACAAGCCTCATTAAGATGGGGTCTTTCACAGAGTGACTGTTGATGGCATGTACGACCGTTGTGTTGTCTGAATGAAAAATGATGCAGTGTTTTTTTAGTAGATTACCCCATAAAGCTAGGCTTAGCAGGAAGGGGTAGAATTCCAGGATGGATATATGCAGGGAGTTCCAGCCTGGAGGCCAGCTGCCGCCAGCCCATTTTGACCCCAGCACCACCGCGAATCCTTTAGTGGTTGCTGCATCTGCATATAAGTGTATCTTGCTGGCTGTCAGCCAGCGTTCGTGTTGTAGTATAGAGATCCCGTTGAAGGAAGTGAGGAAGCTCTGCCACATGCGTATATCTGCCCTGAATGCCTTGGTGATTCTGATCCGATGCCTTGGCTTCTGCACTCCTTTTGTGAGAGCGATCAGCCGGCGGAGAAAGGCTCGACCTGGACGCACTACCCTACATGCAAAATTGAGCAGACCAATCAGGGACTGTAGTTCTCGCAATGTGGTTTTTTTACGCTGTGCTAAGTCATTCAGCGCACTCAAAGTTTTGTCAATCTTGTCGCTGGGAAGCCTGGCTTCCATCGCGATGGTATCAACTTCGATGCCATGGAGGATTTGTCTTGTTGCAGGCCAACACGTCTTGGAGTGCTTGATAGGAATCCACAAGGATTCACATAAGGATAGGAATTCGACCATATGTTGTCGACATTCTGATTCCCTACGTGACATGAACATAAAGTCATCTAAAATGTGCGACATGTGTCGTACGTGAAACTGTGTGCACATAATGAACTGTAAGGCTTGGCTCAGCGACTCAAAAATGGCGCATGACTGCGCCAAGCCCATAGGTAAACAACGATCGTAGTAGAACTTGTCCTTGAATGTGAAGCCCAGCAAGTTGTAACAAGCAGGGGCTATTGGGATAATCCGGAAGGCCGGTTCTATGTCTGTTTTGCCAATCAGTGTACCCCGTCCGCAAGTGACTATATGGTCAATCACTGTGTCCAGGGTCTCGTACGATACGGCAGTGAATCGCTTGTCAATGAAAGCGTTTATGGACTCTTCTCTTGGATATGACAAGTCATGGATCAGCCGGAATTTTCCTGGCTCTTCCTTGGGCACAAGCCCGAGGGGTGAGACATGGAAGTCGGGGAAGGGGGGAAAGTCAAATGGGCCTACAATTCGTCCTTTCGACAGTTCTTCTGTTATCATATCCGCCGCTACCTGTGCATTCAATGCTAGTGAGGCATGATTCTGTGGAGTTTGTGGGGTTGTAGGACCGCTGTAGTGGATCCAAACCCCCTGTTGCAGCCCTTGAATGAGTGCTGTTCGTTTACTCCTATCATACTGCTCCAGTTTTTTGTCCAGAAGGGTGGCGTTGACTGGCGTTGGGAGCGGTCCACTTGCTGGGTTTCCCACCTTGTGCTGCAGACTTGGGCCATTGCTTTGCCGACTTAGTGCAACTTGCTGAGGCGTGCTGAGCTCCACATTTGGAGCAGGAGTGGCGAAAAGGACAATTTCGCTGCTGACACACCCCCTCCTGCTGGCAGGCCCAGCAGTGTCCTTTGATGTAGCTGGTGTGTGCGCCGGCGGGACGGCTCATTGGTCGACTCGCCTGTGCCCACTGTGGCCGCTGTGTCCTTGGTTGAGACAGGCAGGACATGTAGGGCTCCCAGTGGACCGAATTCCAGTGGAGCTCGTCATTTGATTGTCGCTGGCGTCGGAATTCTTCATCGTAGTAGCGCCACCATTTTACGTCGCATTTGGTTGACAGTGCCCTGATTGTGGCAATGTACTTGAAGATGGCAGGTGCCTCATGTGGATGCCGTTCAGTGTAGATGGCGGCGTAGATGTTGAACGCCTCTGACCACTGGTCCAGTGAAGTAATGGTGCGACGTTGTGAGGTCGAATCTAATGACACATACGGTGATCCGTTCCTTTTAGACACTGTAACTGTCATGTCATCAGCTTGCGGGTCTGCTAGCATTAGTGACAAGTCCACATATTGTTTTCCCCAAACCTTGGACTTCGTTTTATCAGGGAATGTCTGACCTAACGGTGTCCCCACTGAGTGGAAAGTGGGTTTAGGGGAGACGTATGATGACGACTCACCTGCGACCATACTGTTGACAGCATGAGTCACCAGCATGTTCATTTGTTCGTCATCACTTGCGTCGTCCTGGGCGTGTTGATCCATGTGTGTAGTTTTCCGAGGAGGTGCAGGGATCCCAGCCTGCAGTGCTTGTTGATCCATGCGTGGAGTTTTCCGCGGAGGAGGTGCGGGGATCTCAGCCTGCGGCGCCACTGCGGAAGGTTGTTGGCCCCCCGGCAAGAGACCCTGTTTCTGCAAAGTCTGAATGACTTCAGAAGCCACCTGTGCAACAAGGCTTGGGGTGGAGACGGCCGTAGTCGTCGCAGCATCTTCCTGTTGTGCTGACTGCAGCTCTGTGGGACCAACTGTGGTGGAGCGTGCAGCTTTCCGTTTAGGCTTGGCGGCATGGCTCGTCCCTGCAGCGCTCGGGAGGCGGCTAGAGGGTGTACGAACCCGTTGGGGTCGTCTTTGAGACATGCTGGAAGCAGAATACAGAGCGACCACAGTAAAAGAGACTTGAGTATAGTAATGTTAACCCTTGCAGACACCTGGTGGTGGTAAAAGTTATGAATGAAACTGCATACCAAGCAGTCAAACTGCATACCAAGCAGTCAAACGGCAGCGACAACATGTCTTAGCCTGGGTCTCCTAACCGACAAGCTGTACCAACGTATGATCGCATTATTATTGTTTTTCTTTTTGGTTGAATAAACGTCACTGAATCTGAATCTGAATCTGCATACCAAGCAGTCAAACTGCATACCAAGCAGTCAAACTGCATACCAAGCAGTCAAAGCAGGTGGCTTGTGGGCTGGTGAGCCTCTGATGAGCCTGGAAGAAAAACCATGGTCAGGTTGGAAGAGAGTATATGTTTCCATATAGGATTAGACAACCCTGAGGCAACTGGACGCCATTTGGCGGAAATGCTTGGCAGAGCCAGATGTTTATCGACCGCTATACCTGTCTAGGCAGGTAACATGCAGTAAAGCTGCATCTGACAAATAGTCGTGCCAGAAAAGTCCAACGGACTAACGTCACCGAGTGACAGTAATGAAAGCCTTGAAGGCAAAGGCGATGGCGGGTTGGAAACGACTATCTATTTCCTTAGGAAATTAGACAGACCGACACAACCAATACCATATGGCCTAGAGCAGGTGGACCCGGATGAGTAACAACTGCTACACCTGCATGGTAAGGTAACAGGCATTGAGGCTTGCCTCTGACCTCTGGACGTGCCGAGAAGATAACAGTAACATGATCCAGCGAATGTCAAAATATATGCAGTGTGGTAAGCCAGTGAAAGCAGGTGTACCTGTAATTAAGTAGTTATGGTCGCTGTCATTGACATAAATGTGCCACTAAAAGACTACACGCAAGTAAATTATGAATAGTAGCAATTGTAACGATAGTCGCTGGATGCAAGAGCAGCCGAGAAGACTCAAGGCAAAGGGTAATAGATCTGTATCTACGGCATGTCCCTTACATATAGACGTTACAATATCTTACAGGGAGATATTTCTATATGTAGCTCAGTATCAGGCAATTATGGCCATTAGCATACCTGGCAAGTTGGCAGTATGATGTAAGATCAAGTAGTCTTGTTTTGACGTACTGCGAGCAGGATAGCTCCCCGCAGACTTCTTAAATATTTTTCCTGACCCACAGCATTAAGGTGGACGCCATCTGTGGCGAAAAAGGCCTTCCAATTGGCCCAGAGACCTTGGCGGTGAGGCCAGAAATGTATGGTCTTCGCTGACGCACACAACAGCTTGAGATGTGTGTTGACTGCTACCATCCGCTCCCAGTAATCCAGCCGACGGGGCGAGAGACGACCGAGCAGTTGCGCTATCACCCCTTGGGATGCCTGGCTGGCCTGTTGGGCACGCTGAGCGAAAATGAACAGACGCGACGCTATCTCCAGGGGGCACTCGTAGTTGTGACTGTCACAGTCGTTCTCACCTAGGTGCAGTATCAAAATGTCAGGACTACAGCCTGCGATGTGCCCTATCGCTGTGTGGGCGCGTTGCACAGTCAACCCACCGTATCCATGGAAGGTGACCCTCTCGTTGTTGAGCTGCAGGTTCCTCCAACCGTGCTTGCTGGGGTCCTGGTCTTGGGAAATAGTGGTAGCAAAGTCTCGAGCGCGACGGATGAAAGAGTGTCCGAATACCACACAATGTGCCATGTACTCCCACTCCGCGAATCAGCCGCACTTCGTAAATAAATTGAAGTTAGCGTCCGAGTTAACCACTGGTTATACTGTAAAAACACAGAAATTTGTCTTTACCAACGCGAAAACCTTTCCAAGAAGAACAACAACAATGGCGTGGCGTCCCCTTCCAGGGATATGATTGGCCCGCTCACGCGTCCTTCCGGTGCATATCATTAACGGCCCACCGTACTCATGCGTATTTCAGCCTCCCTTAAATGACGTCATTATTTAGTACTACTTGGTCTTTCTGCCTGCGCACGAACGTCCTCGCGCGGTCATAACGTCATCTTCCACGCACGCCACAAAACCGTTTCTGACCTTCTGCCAGAAACTTCCATTTGCAGATGCTGGACCCTGTGCACAACCAAGCACTTCGTTTATGTCTGGGAGCTTTCCGCACATCTCCTGCGGAAAGCCTGTACGTGGAGTCTGCTGAGCCATCTCTATACTACCGTAGAGATAAATTAGCACTACAATACGCACTTAAGCTCAAAACAAATCCCAATAATCCTACCTTTGAAGACGTATTCCATCCAAAGTTTACAACACTATTTGAAAACAAACCAAAGACAATACCCACCTTTGGAATTCGAGTCAATAACCTTTTGACAAGATACAATATCAATTTCAACGATATACGAACCTGGCATCTTCCAGAAATCCCAACATGGGAAATAGAATCTCCAAAAGTTCTGTTAGAACTAGCAACTTACAACAAATCTGACACAGACCCATCACAATTTATAGAACTTAAACATACTATTCACAATCAACACCCCAACCATTTCTCTATATATACCGATGGCTCAAAAGACTCCCAAATGGTGGCCGCTGCAGCGGTGGCTGGTGAACACCAGTGCAGCAACCGCCTCCCGGACCAATGTTCTATATACACCGCAGAAGCAATAGCTCTACTGATGGCACTTGAATATATAGAAAAATCACTACATGATAAATTTATCATCTATTCAGATTCATTATCCTGTATACAAGCCATCAAATATCAGAAATATGAAAATCCCTTAATACAAGATATACTCATAAAATGTCATGATTTAATATGCAATGGAAAGGCGGTAGTGTTCTGCTGGATCCCTAGCCATATAGGCATAGAGGGCAACAGTCTAGCAGACACTGCCGCCAAAGAGGATCTCCAGTCCAGATTCCATACTCGGACTTGAAGCCGTACATCCAACATGAAATTACTAAAAATTGGCAGTCGTCCTGGGACGAGCAATCCTCCAACAAATTGCAACGGCTTCAGCCTACTATGGGTACCAAACGGCCAAGAATCCGCGGTAGGCGGAGGGACGTTGTCATTCAGAGACTCCGAATTGGACATACGTTCTATACCCATTGCTATCTCCTCAAAGGAGAACCACCTCCCGAATGTGTTCCCTGTCAGGAACCCCTGACTGTGGAGCACATTCTGTTGAGGTGTGTTGACTTTCAACAAACAAGGGATCAATATTACAGAGCAGAAACTATGAAAGAACTATTTAATAATATACCACAGCAAAAGATTTTAGATTATTTATCTGCAATAAATCTAGTCAAGTGCATATGATATATCTAGTCAACGTTTACAGCCAAACAGTGCAAAAGATTTTAGATCCTTTATCTACAATAAATCTAGTCAAATGCATATGATATATTCAACGTTTACTGCCAAACAGTGCATTTTGCTGTAATTATTAATCTCAAAAGCTTGGTTTTAAAAACCAACTCATGGTTTTATATTCTGACAATTTGTTGTCTTTATCGTTTCACCATTCTTCACTTTCATGGTTTTATGACGATCTGCTCAATGATATTACTTGATATCCTCAGGGTTTTATTGATCTATGGATCGATTCCACAAAGACTGCATTCATGGTTTTATTCATATCACATGTGTTGATTTTCAGGGTTTTAATATTGACTGATATTGACCAATATGGCACGATATAGCCTTCCAGGCTGAAAGTGCCGTTAGGCCCCAATCAAATCAAATCAAATCAGGGTTTTATTAATCTATTAATCGATTCCACAAAGACTGCATTCATGGTTTTATTCATATCACATGTATTGATTTTCAGGGTTTTAATATTGACTCTTGAGTTCTTTAGAATAACCTTGAACCAATATGGCACGATATAGCCTTCCAGGCTGAAAGTGCCGTTAAGCCCCAATCAAATCAAATCAAATCAATCTAACATCTTGTTTAAGGCCAAGGGACTGACTTCAGTAGCATGAGGGCGAAACGCTACGTGACATGGCTTGTCGTTGGTAACGCTCACAAGTTGAGCATCAGATGGATCCACAATACCAGCGATACCCCAACCAAGGGCTGTGCGGACGGCCCATGGGTCGTCGCCGGCGCCTGAGACGAGCTCTCTGGGTTTCAATGCTCTTGGGCAATTCAAGCCGATGAGCTTTCCAATGTCCATGTTTTCATAAGGATGCAGGTGCTCAGCTATCAAGGTCAGATGGGTCCATTGCCTTGCAGTTTCCGGTCTTCGAATTAAGTCCCGGTCGATGGGAATGTCATCCCGGACATAGGTCCCAGGGAGAGGGAGGACGAGGTTGTCTTAAACATTCGACACATTCAGTCTACAAACAACTTCTGTGTCGATAGTAGTATCCTCTAGCATGGTAGCCAGTCGTATCTTTACCGGCTCACCGCTAGCCTTCAGCTTTTCTAGCGTAGTTTTGGAGATGAAACAGGAGTTAGACTGGTCATCCAACATTGCATACACAGTAATCCTCTCTTCTGGATGATCGTTGTGAAACAGATTCACTGGTACAATCGTACTGTTATACTGAGCTGACACGTCACCAGTGGATCTGGTAGCGTGCGTAGATGCACGCCCATCAACTTCAGTAGAGTTCCTCATCGCCTTTACACCTTGGTTTGTCGAATCCGAATCATTCGTTGCGCCTGTGACTTTGTCGACGTGCATCAATGTGGGATGGAGGCCACCACACGTCTGACAGTCCTTCCTGCGAGTGCATACCTTGAACAGGTGTCTGCCGTTCATACAGCCAAAGCAATATCCTATCTTCCTCAGAAAGTGCTTGCGGTCAGTGGGCTGTAGGGTACGAAAGGGCCGACAGTTTTCCAAGCGATGTGGCTGTTTACACTTCGGACAACTCCGCTGTTCGTTGCCTGAAGCCGGTTTTGCCGCCGTAGACATGACAGCTCCATCTGTATGCCGATCGTCCACTTGCATGACATCGGTGGAGAAACTCTGCCCCTTCTTCTGCCACACCATCTCTTTGTGTGTAATCGTTTCTGTCATGGGCGCAATATATGGTGTATGGAGAACATGAGCCTGGCCGCCATAATTATTGTTGTATCCATGAGGTGTGCTATGGACCGATAGGGTAGGGTCATGTACAGCATGTGTTACAGAATTAGGTACATCACCTTGCCAAAGAGACTGTACACTGTGACTCTGCACTGACGGTGGAATCCCTTGCTGATGTATGGGCGATTGTGCAAACTGTGAGTGCAGATGAGGTTGGGAGATATGATGTACCGCCTTTGTGATAATGCTGATGTCTTCGTCCCGGTCTCATTATATGCTGCGAATAGTCCAGTTTTTCTTGATGCGCCACAGAAAAGGTTGTTTTCTGTAATCTAGTTTGCGAGAAGCCCTTGATTTCTTTCAATTCTTCTCCAAACTCCGCTATTTCACGAACCAGTTTTGAGAGGTAAGAGCACATAGATTTAGTCTTTTCACAATTACGAGAGTTCATCCCGTTCCGGCCTTCCTTAGCTACGGCATCAGCTTGGGCATACAGCTCAAAATAGTGTGCCACAGACGCAGGCTGTGACCGTTGTCATGCACCGATGTGCTCACTCACCCCGCGCACCTCTGTACATTTTCCCCGTTCATGAACATGTGCTTGGTCCCGGCGAGCCGAAGTTACCATTTTCCGAAATTGTGAGTTCTCTCGCTCAAGCACAGCACCAATCCGACTGGCAACCGGACCGATAATCCATTGGTAAGTTTCTTACTGTACCGAAAATGCTGTCAGGCCGTTTATTTCTGTATTAACTTCACTTTATTTCTTTACGTAAAAACCTGTGAACCATCCGGTGACAATATTCCGGTGCCAAGTGGAAAGCACAATACAGAAAACATAAAGGAAATCGGCAATTAAAGTAACCGATAACTAGGTCCGTAACAGTCCGATTTCCACATCCTCCGGATAGGGTGCAAGTTGGTTCGCCACAGAAGTGAGGTGGCACCACTGACTGGCTGGCTCGGGACGCGGGATCAAACTTCGGTCCGCCGGTACAGATTCTCTGAGGTAAGTGTCTGGAAGAGGGATGTCGATGTCGCCCTGCACACTGCTGATCAACAGACCCTGGATTACCTCGCTGTCGACAGTCTGCTCACCAAGCATGGTTGACAATTTGATTTTCACCATCCGGCCTGAAGCCTTTAGCTTGTCGGCTGTTTCCCGTGCGATAAAGTTCGAATTAGACTGATCGTCAAGGAGGGCGTCCACGACCATCGTTTCATCAGGAGAGTCCCGGTGGTGAAGTAGGACAGGGACGATCATGGAGTTGTATTGCCTCTTCAAGTTGGTGATGTCCGTCTTATGGACTATGACCTTCGTGGCACTCGTGTCGGACTTCGGAGGTCTTCTGTGGTTCCATTCCTTGGTCGCGAAGTAGGGTAGGATGCACGCCACCACATAGCTCACACTCCCTTCTCTTCCTGCATGCCTTCGCGAGATGTTTGCCGTTCATACAACCGTAGCAAAGACCTTTATTCCGTAGGAATGCCTTTCGGTCATGCAGGGTCATCTCCTTAAACTGTTGACATGATTCTACGTTGTGAGGTTTGCCACATGATGGGCAACATCGGTCCTGCCTTCCATCTGACGCTGACCAACCGATGGCCAAAGCTACCCGCTCACAGCCTTTTGTGTCTTCCGCTTCAATGGCACTGCTCGGAAAAACAGAACGGCCTGGTCTTGACACCTTTCCTCGCCCTGTCGCTGGTTGCTGCCACAGCTGCTCGCCACTGCAGGCGATGCAGTCACAAAATACTGAGAAAGGACCGTATCTGTTCTCATCGTTGTGTAGCCACCGGTCCACGATACGGAGCCAGTGATCATTGATGCCCCTTCCCATTTCACGCTGAAATAAAAAGCTCATTCCTCATGAACGTGCTACCTGCTCAAAGGAAAAGCACTTCCAGAATGTGTTCTCAGTCAGGAACCCCTGACAGTGGAGCACATACTGTTGATGTGCGTTGACTTCCAACAAACTAGGAATGAATATTACCAAACAACAGATTTAAGACACCTGTAAAATACTGTACCTCATCAAAAGATTTTAGACTATTCATCTGCCATAAATCTAGTCAAATGTATATGAGATCTAGCCAAATGTAGTCAAATGTATATGAGATATAGTCAGATATATATGAGATCTAGTCGAATGTATATTTGATCTAGTCGAATGTATATGAGATCTGGTCGAATGTATATGAGATCTAGTCGAATGTATATTTGATCTAGTCGAATGTATATGAGATGTAGTTGAATGTATATGAGATCTAGTTGAATGTATATGAGATCTAGTTGAATGTATATTTGATCTAGTCGAATGTATATGAGATCTAGTTGAATGTATATGAGATCTAGTCGAATGTATATGAGATCTAGTCGAATGTATATGAGATCTAGTTGAATGTATATTTGATCTAGTCGAATGTATATGAGATCTAGTCGAATGTATATTTGATCTAGTCGAATGTATATGAGATCTAGTTGAATGTATATGAGATCTAGTCGAATGTATATGAGATCTAGTTGAATGTATATTTGATCTAGTCGAATGTATATGAAATCTTGTCAACGTTTACTATCAAACAGTGCACTTTGTTGTATTTATGAATCACGGAATCTTGGTTTTAAATACCAACATCGATACCAACATTAATGGGCTTATATTCTGACAACTTATTGACTTTATCCTTTCATCATTCTTCTCTTTCATGGTTTTAAAACAATCTGCTCAATCACATTACTTGATATCCTCAGGGTCATAGTAATCTATTGATCGTTTGCACATTGACGGCATTCATGGTTTTATTCATATCTGCTTGACCCTTTATCATTTTTGCAACTGTTTTATCTTAAATCTCACATGTATTGATTTTCAGGGTTTTAATACTGACTCTTGACTTATTTAGAATGAACATTCTGACAACTTATTGACTTTATCCTTTCACCATTCTTCACTTTCATGGTTTTAAGACATTTTACTCAATCATAATACTTGATATCCTCAGGGTTTTATTATTTTTTTGATCGTTTCCACATTGACTGCATTCATGGTTTTATTCAACTTTTGTTTTACTTGACGATTTATCCCTTTTGCAATTGTTTTATGTATTGATTTTCAGGGTTTTTAGTATTGACTCTTGACTTATTTAGAATGAACAGAACCAGTATGGCATGATATAGCCTTACAGGCTGAAAGTGCCGTTAAGCCCCAATCAAATCAAAGCAAAATCCTGAACGCCCCCACGTCTATGCTTAAGCATCCATATGTTTAGCTATTCCGCTGCGATCGCCTTTACTCCGTGGAGAGGGGAGGGCACTGTTATACAAATCTGGTGGAGGGGGGGGGGGGGTCGCGGGTGCCTTGATGCCTGAGAGAGCGGATATTCGTGATGAAAAAGATATAGAGCGGACATTTTTGATAATAAAGGCCAAAAAAGTGATTATGCAGACGTAGAAAGATATGCTTTATCACATTCTAAACTTAGCAAGTAAGCGCATACTCTTGTTGGCGGCCCAAGTTTTGCCCATCCCGGATCCACCAGGTCCCCAACCCAATATAGTACGTGCACGCACATGTATCACAAGGGCCGATGCATGGCCCATGTGGGCCCAGCGTGGGCATAATAGCTGCACGTGTTCCATCTCTCCATAGATGCATATGGTTTGCTTACCTAGCACCCGTCACTAGCGCACAACTAACCCCTTACGCAACATAGCCCACGAGCCCATGCATGGCCTATGTGGGCCCAGCCTGGGCAATAAATGTCATAGATCCATGGTTTGCACATCTGGGATCTATATAGAGCCCATTGAAAATCCCACCCAAAGCCCAGGCCTGTGATATTTTCCGAAAGAGGGTTTTTTCTTCTAACTTTAATTTTACTTCTCGTTATCTTAATCTAATACTTTCTAAACTTAATTTCGACAACCCCAACTGTGTGTTCGTTTCGAGATCGGTCTCAACACGTGGTGGCGAAGGCAAAGAGGCGAAACGCAGTGGCCAAATTTTGATGATTTATTAAACCCTTAAACTTAAAAAGACACGAGTCACGAACTCCGATAACGGTGTGTAACTTACCTGGCAGCAGTTTGTTAACTGTCTGCCAGCCTCTT
Organism: Arenicola marina; assembly: GCA_964019135.1. Taxonomy (NCBI): domain Eukaryota; kingdom Metazoa; phylum Annelida; class Polychaeta; family Arenicolidae; genus Arenicola; species Arenicola marina. Next base: position 33,157,162 of record OZ025255.1, read on the forward strand.
GCTCCGCGAGGCGGTGAATCCTAACTAAATAAAAGGCCTACTACCCTCCTAGCTGGCTAGCTAAATCCCGTCCTCCCGCAACGCCGCTGACTGACTTAAAACCGAGGCGGTGACATCACCGCTATAGTTGCTATAGCAACACACGGGAGGACAGTTTATGTTTGTTAACAGCAGCACAGCATGAAAAGGTTTGGTGTTGAATTAAACATGAATACAATTGATGCGTAACTAAGATGATGACAATGTTTGTTATTGCAGTACTGCTGGGCTTATCCTGACTCGAGCCAACCTGCAGAGGACACGGGCCGACCTCCGACCATCCAGTCACACACCTGCCACACGTGTGGAAAGACCTTTGGCTCGGATACCGGATACAAGGACCACATGCGCGCGCACCGCGGCCAGTTCCGGTACACATGCCCCATATGCGGGCGCGGCTTTATGGTCAGATCTCACTACGACGGTCACGTGAACAAGCACGAGAACAGACGGCCCTTCAAGTGTGACATTTGCGGGAAAGGTTACCTCATCAATAGCAACTTGACATTCCATAAGAAGAAATATCACGGGATTCATACGACACCTACTGCAACCCCGTCCTAGTCCATCTGTCCTTACATCACAAGGACGGGGAATGAACAGTGTCTGTCTCGCAAGAGATCCCGATAGATATGTTCCGCCCGATGACAGCTGTGACCTGGAGAACCCAGTACGTCATAGCCCATCTGTCCTTACATCACAAGGACGGTGAATGAACAGTGTCTGTCTCGCAAGAGATCCCGATAGATATGTTCCGCCCGATGACAGCTGTGACCTGGAGAACCCAGTACGTCATAGCCCATCTGTCCTTACATCACAAGGACGGTGAATCAACAGTGTCTGTCTCGCAAGAGATCCCGATAGATATGTGCCGCCCGATGACAGCTTTGACCTGGAGAACCCAGTACGTCATAGCCCATCTGTCCTTACATCACAAGGACGGTGAATCAACAGTGTCTGTCTCGCAAGAGATCCCGATAGATATGTTCTGCTCGATGACAGCTTTGACCTGGAGAACCCAGTACGTCATAGCCCATCTGTCCTTACATCACAAGGACGGTGAATCAACAGTGTCTGTCTCGCAAGAGATCCCGATAGATATGTTCCGCTCGATGACAACTGTGACCTGGAGAACCCAGTACGTCATAGCCCATCTGTCCTTACATCAGTCACAAGGACGGTGAATCAACAGTGTCTGTCTCGCAAGAGATCCCGATAGATATGTTCCGCCCGATGACAGCTGTGACCTGGAGAACCCAGTACGTCATAGCCTGTCTGTCCTTACATCACAAGGACGGTGAATCAACAGTGTCTGTCTCGCAAGAGATCCCGATAGATATGTTCCGCCCGATGACAGCTGTGACCTGGAGAACCCAGTACGTCATAGCCCATCTGTCCTTACATCACAAGGACGGTGAATGAACAGTGTCTGTCTCGCAAGAGATCCCGATAGATATGTTCCGCTCGATGACAACTGTGACCTGGAGAACCCAGTACGTCATAGCCCATCTGTCCTTACATCAGTCACAAGGACGGTGAATCAACAGTGTCTGTCTCGCAAGAGATCCCGATAGATATGTTCCGCCCGATTACAGCTGTGACCTGGAGAACCCAGTACGTCATAGCCCATCTGTCCTTATATCACAAGGACGGTGAATCAACAGTGTCTGTCTCGCAAGAGATCCCGATAGATATGTTCCGCCCGATGACAGCTGTGACCTGGAGAACCCAGTACGTCATAGCCCATCTGTCCTTACATCACAAGGACGGTGAATCAACAGTGTCTGTCTCGCAAGAGATCCCGATAGATATGTTCCGCCCGATGACAGCTGTGACCTGGAGAACCCAGTACGTCATAGCCCATCTATCCTTACATCACAAGGACGGTGAATCAACAGTGTCTGTCTCGCAAGAGATCCCGATAGATATGTTCCGCCCGATGACAGCTGTGACCTGGAGAACCCAGTACGTCATAGCCCATCTGTCCTTACATCACAAGGACGGTGAATCAACAGTGTCTGTCTCGCAAGAGATCCCGATAGATATGTTCCGCTCGATGACAGCTTTGACCTGGAGAACCCAGTACGTCATAGCCCATCTGTCCTTACATCACAAGGACGGTGAATCAACAGTGTCTGTCTCGCAAGAGATCCCGATAGATATGTTCCGCCCGATGACAGCTGTGACCTGGAGAACCCAGTACGTCATAGCCCATATGTCCTTACATCACAAGGACGGTGAATCAACAGTGTCTGTCTCGCAAGAGATCCCGATAGATATGTTCCGCCCGATGACAGCTGTGACCTGGAGAACCCAGTACGTCATAGCCCATCTGTCCTTACATCACAAGGACGGTGAATGAACAGTGTCTGTCTCGCAAGAGATCCCGATAGATATGTTCCGCTCGATGACAGCTGTGACCTGGAGAACCCAGTACGTCATAGCCCATCTGTCCTTACATCACAAGGACGGTGAATCAACAGCGTCTGTCTCGCAAGCGATCCCGATAGATATGTTCCGCTCGATGACAGCTGTGACCTGGAGAACCCAGTACGTCATAGCCCATCTGTCCTTACATCAGTCACAAGGACGGTGAATCAACAGTGTCTGTCTCGCAAGAGATCCCGATAGATATGTTCCACCCGATGACAGTTGTGACCTGGTGAACCCAGAGTAGGCCCTCATAGAATTCGACCCTGGCACAATATCTCGTACATCTTTATTTCATCCCACCATGATTAGCAGTATTATTTCAAAGTAAAAGTAGAAAGAAAAAAATAAAATATTATTTAACTGGTTCAACTGACTGCCGACTATGTAAGAGTAGAAAATAAAGTCACTTTTTTCTACGAGCGCCACAATTTATATGTTCATTCCTTCCACTGCCTTTTCGGAATATGCAATCGAAATGCTTTTTAACAGAATCGTATGAGGAACGTTCCGGCCACCCAGTTCTACAATACGAGCGGCAACTGGAGAAAAACTGGGACTCAAGCTAGCCGGGAACAATCTTTGAATTTATATGTACGTCTTAAGGGCCCTATAATATACATGGTTGTATTCAAAACAAATAAGCATTACTGTTCTTCACACCGTCAAATGAGTATTTTCAAATGTTTTTCATTGACGATGCGACAGAACCCGGTTGTAGGCACATTATACGTCTCCTAAAGCTTAGTAGTAGACACCAACATGAAGACGAGTCTTAGTTTCCGAGGCACCAACTAAAGTACATGGAAAATGTTTTTACTGGACTCTACGCCCGCTAAAACCGAACAGTAAACACCGACATGTGGGTTCTAGGGGTGTTTGATTTGGCATTTGAAAAACACCACCTGATTACTTGCATGTTTAATTGATTTATCAGTGGTTCTTACGGACATCATAGACCAACAAGATAATTTGCTCTTATATATATTTCTTACGCTTCTTTCGCATGGGTCTCAATATGAAGAATTTAATCGGCTGTGACAGGAATATCAGACATCTTTGAATAACAACAAATGAATACAAGAGATATTCGACCATAGGTCGAGGACAAAATTCCATAAGTAAATTTGGAAACTGTATTAATGGCGACGATACGAGTCGTCAGGGTCAATGTCCGCTAAAGGGCCTTATAGGGGCAATTTGGGCTAAATGCTGCCTTCGACAGGCAGTGTGGCACTGTAGGCGGAGCTTAAATGGACATCCAGTTTAAAGCCAAAAGCGCTTCCCTTGAAGCAATATTAACGGTACTTTCCTACCTTTTATTTATTACTAGCCGACGTCTAGCGTTCGCAGTAATAAGCGAAAGAAATAACAGTATGACAGTATTTTGTTTTATACGTAAAATAGTAGCAGGCAGAAGGTGGACATTGGGCAGAAATAATATCGATAATTATATTGACATAAATTGAGACCGGGACATAAATGTTAAGGATATTTAAACCCTGTGCAATTATTGTGCATCCAGAACAGAATATTCAAATTGCGGCTAAAGCACGCTAATAAACGAATATCAGTCCAGTAAAACTAAGGCCCAAGTTCATACATTGATTGAGTAAGACAAAGGGGTTTAGTAAAAAAAAAGGGGCTGTTTCCCACCCGTTGTTCGTCATTTAACGTGCCTTCAGTGGACAAAATTTGCCACTGATGGGAAGTTGTGAACGCGAGACAGTACGGGATATGTTTGTTTTGATGACGGTTCGGGCGATAAGGCGTTAGGAGAAATGTTATTACTGTTGGCACCAAGCCAGGTTGCCCGCCGCAGGCATGGTCGCGGGATAAGCTGATAAGGTGATAAGCACCCAGCGGTTGTGTTGACACATGCGATAGCTTTGACACATCTAAGAGCGACGGCTGGATATTAATAGGTTCAAGGCGGCTAGGTTCAAGGCGGCTGCTGATGCCAATGCGCTCTTGCATGCCGCGGCATAGTGGGACAGACAGCTTCATTTATTAGTATAGATGTCTTCGTGACTTCACGAACTTCATTTTACGATAACGACAATATTCACGAGGGCTTCTATTTTGTTAAATATATCTACTTATGAAATCATGGGTGAACTCATGAACTTATGGGTGATGCTAGCTATTGCCAAATTACCTGAACAACAAGCAGGCCCAAACTTTCATAGGAGCACGTAAGCTATGACGTTGACGCACACTTAGCCCCCTCGCCATAAGGTGTCTCTGAAGACGACGTGCTTAAGTGAACATGAAATTTTGTTCTCAAGAGCGATTGCTTGACTCATTATGAATGACGCTACGAATTTAACGTTTTATCTAATAATACGTCATCGTGACGTAGCATGACGTCATTTGACGTTCGCGAAAATGCTCAAGATGGATTTTATTTTTTTAATATGCCTACTTATCAACTCGGGTTGTGACAGCTATTGCCAAAGTGGCTGAAAATAAAGCAAACCAACATTTCGTATGAGCACGTTAGCTATGACGTCATTTTTGACGCATACTTATCCCCTGCGCCAAAAGAGTTACACACGGCACAAACTGTCCCTGAACACGACCTGCAACGTCAAGCGACCCGAAGGTCGCCATACCTTATAATAGCTGAGTAATAGCTTACGTAAGAAGTGTGACGTCATGACGTCATAGTGACGTTATGACGTGACGCACGACAACGTCCAAGTAGCAATACGCCAAGGTTTACTGCCATAACTTATTCGATTAAAGAGCTAGGCGATAGAAAGAATAGTCCTTCAGCTATGGCTTGACGAAATGGCTAAGAGTTGCATTAGTTCATCATTGCGGAGACACGGAGACCTAGGTCAAGAACAAAGAACACTGCAGGCGAAGTGATATAGCAACTCATTTGTTTCTTTTACTAGTTCTCTGCCGATCAATGGTCCCTACCATTTGGCGTAAAGATCACAGCTCTGGAATGTTTTTCTTAATTTTGACGTTGTTTTCAAGATGGACACAATCCCCATTCACTCATCATTGGTGGCCCCGCAAAGGTATCGTTCCACTTTGAAGCGCTCTAGCGCCATAACTGAGCAACATTCGCCAGATTGAAGCATTAAGTGATCTGTAGATGCTTACTGGCAACTAGTTGGCGAAAAGATTGCAATTTTAGCATTTTTTTTCTTTCAATGGCAAGAATCTGTATGTTTATCATTAGGCCAGTGGCTTCATTGCCATGGAAACAAAAAGTAATACAGAGATCGCCGTGTTTTTCTTATAACTTGCTTTAAGGTGATATTACCTCACTGTGTAGTGAAGGAGACTGAAATAGCTTGAGCGAAAGAAAGTAGGTCATATTCACTCAAGTTCATTTTTCCCCATAGGATCCCATGTTAAACGATTTTGACTATATACCCAAAAGTAATATGACTATGAAACCATGTGGACAGATTATGACTCAGCTTAGTATTATCCATCCACAGCTGCAAGCATTGAGTGATGGCTTGAATAGGACGCCTGTGGGAGCCTCTGCTAACACCAAAAAGCCGTATCTTTCACCATTGGCCAAATTTCAAAAAAATCCTGTGACGTCACTATTTGATCCAATCGCATGCGGTAATCACTTAGGCTACTATATATCATGTTTAACTAAGGAAAAAATCCCAGTGTGCCTTAATGGAGGCACTTGTGAAATACACGACAAAACTGTTTTCCCAGCCTGAAGATACAGCGCTTTAACATTGGAGGTCCCATAGAGAAATGCCGTCTGCCCTGGAACCGGAAGTAAGATAGGAACATATTGTTTTTAGCTTGCAGCTATACGAGGAACTACGTTTCCTACAATATAATGCTACTTTCTCATTTTTAAGATTTTTTTCTGATTTTTGACGTTTTTTTTTAAGTACCAAAAGTGACGTCATCGTGACGTCACGTGACGCATCAGAAAACTCTAAGATTCAACACAACTCATCTCAATTCATATTTCTATGGCAATATTAGAACATAGCGATAGCTTGATGGCAAATGTGCCCAAAAGCGAGAAAACTGACAGAGGTTATTTAGTGTGTTTTCCGCAAAACTTATTACCATCATTTTACTCGAAAATGAGTATTACGCATCAAAAAGTGAACAATACCCGAAAATTGCGCCTTGAATGCTAGCACATCTTGAAACTGACAAGAGATCTGTAGCGTCAATATTAACGGAGATATAAGCGTTTTTAGTTATTTTTTCAAAAAATCGCTGTGACCTTGACCTGTGACCTTTTAACCTGGGTAACGAGTATGGTGTAGCCCTATAGCCTAGCTATTAAATACTGAAGAATGCGAACCGATGTATGCAGCCGTTAGGTCACAAGAAGACTTCCCGTTTTTTAGTGAAACAGACATACAAAAAAACGAACAAACAAACACGACCAACTGACATATGACGAATTTTCGTCATAATAAGTAGGGGTCCCAAGGAACCAAAGGAACCGAATGATACGGGGAAAAAACGCACGCATAGAAAGAATCAACTTGTCCAATGGTGCCATCTGTTGTCCGTAGAGTCACTTCGACATTAAATATGGCAATCGAACTGCGTGTATCTTTAGCAAAAATCACTTGTTGGCTGGTGTTTACCTGCAAAAAGGTTGACGTATTCAAAACCTTGCATACCATCTATATATAAAAAGGACTGCCTGGGAACGTGTGTAGGAGCTTCCAGAGGCAAGCCTGATGTTCTTTTCTCCGTACCAGAAAGGCACGGTACAAGAGACTTAACAGAAACGGTATGACATATTGCGAGGTTTATGGTGCAGAAAGGCTTCGGAACGTTCTGGTACCTTTAATGAGCTCGTTAGACGCCGGGCAGACGTTGCTGGCAACTATACCCAATGCTCCTGAGATATATAGAAATTTTAGGATAGTCTTGGTACGGCTTTTTAATGACCCCTAGATGTGCTCCTTCATCCAGACGGGCAAGCTCATGGTAGCTCCTGGAGTACCTCTATCGAATTAGGAGGGCTAAAATAATTATTTTATCTGTCAGATTTGGCAAAAACGAAGATGCGTTTCTTGAAAATTTGAACTCCTATCGATAAGGTAAACTGGTATCTCGTCGTGCCAGTATTTGACGAGGATCTAATTTTTACATTTAAAAGCGTGTATCTTTAATATACTTAATCAATAATATAGTTTATACGCAAGACTGATTGATCTTGATCCTCTACCGAACGTCGTTATAAAGTTGCTTTGTCCTTCATTGAATTGGTATATTTAATGAAACAAGCAGGTCGCACCGGTCATATGTGTCGAATGTGCAGTCGTCGAATATTGCATATTATGCGAGTAAGATAATGTCTGAGTGCTAAAAAGACTTGGTCGATTTTATGCTTAAATTTTGACGTTGCCAAATACATTTTCCCGTTAATTTAACTTAGGCTGTTTGGAGGACATTCCCATTGACATCTTCTCAGGATATTTCATATTTTCTCTCCTTCCCAGCTTGCTTTTCGCTTCAGTGAAGAATAAGTTTCCTCCAAATTGAGACACATTTGTCTCACTCACACCGGGGCTTTTCTTGCCGATATTCGTCCCCATCTTTGGCATGTAACCAGCCAATGTGGAGCTTATTCATCTTTGGTCGCCTGAGACCCATCAATGGTCCTTTATATAACGGATATGGGAGTATCGATGTTTCCTTTCCTCGCACCCCACCTGCCAGCGAAGATGAAGTAACGTAGTTATATCGCTTTACCCCTACTAAACCAGCAAATGAAAAGAAACAGTGAAATAGAAGGCGCAGTATTCGAGATGAAAGTATCTAACTCGATGACCCGTTTTGTTGACAGTCGTACAGCAAACACTTGGTTGCGTAAAAAATGAGTGTTTATATATCCTTTTTGTTAGTGTATCTACCTTTTTTCCTCTCGTCTTCTGCTGTGTGTATTCATTCCTTATCATCGAAACCAGATTTCTGATCCCGTGCCCTGGACAGATACAAACAAGGAATGCGTATCCATAGGCCAAATACTTTTTGACATACATTTAGATTTAACAAACCAGAATAGTGCCTGACATTACCTGCTGCATCTTAACTTGCTTAGTGTTCTGTAACTTATGGATACACACAAACGGGCGTAACACTATTGATAGCTGCATGGTCCATTACCACTTGATCTCTCTGGCACCTTAGCTTTCCACCTTTCAGCAATAGTGTAAAGTCCCCGCCTTGTACTTACTGTACTGAGCCTCAACAAAATATGTGTTTGCAACAGGAGGGTAGAACCCGTGACCCTTACTATGAACTAGCTGTGCCTAGTTTATTCCCGCCGTACTGAACGTATTATTTTGTTTATAACGTAAGATATAGGCTTAGTCACTGTACCTAGAGTGTAATCAACGAGTGAGCCAATGTGTAGGCCTACTCAGTCACTGGTACTAAGGCCCGCGTGGTAGTGGGTGAGGTCACTCTGCACCAATGAGCGATGATGTAACCGCGTGGCCCAGTAATCGTGACGCTTTCATGTTATATACATTTTGTATTTAAACATTTTGGATCAGCCGGTTTTATCAGGTCCGGATGGTATAGGCCCTCATACAGCTCTGGAAGCGAAGCAGGCGAACGTGAACGTTTGTCATCTGGAATCAAAACACCGGTGTTATGGGTGTTACGGCGCCAGTAAGTCTGACATGAAAATCATAAACGGATACGGTAGAAAGAGGATGAAAACATCTGTTTGTCAAGTAAGTTTGACCTATTTCGCATGGAGAAACAAAAATAGGAAATATTTAGAACTTACTTATTTCCCATTGCCTGAAGAGATATTAATGTAACAGGATCTTGAGTAGTATAAGTAGAACAACTCCTCCCGTTTCTCTAGTTTATTGTGTTGCCAGGGTGGGTCAAGCGCATACAGTTCAATTCTACAAAACACCTGCAACAAATAAAACCCTTCAATATTTCGATAGATATATACACTGCAATTCCTTTATTGTAACACTCATCACACTCTCTTTATAAACCAGTCATCACACACTCTTTATATACCAGTCATCACACACTCTTTATAAACCAGTCATCACACACTCTTTATAAACCAGTCATCACACACTCTTTATAAACCACTCATCACACACTCTTTATAAACCAGTCATCACACACTCTTTATAAACCAGTCATCACACACTCTTTATAAACCAGTCATCACACACTCTTTATAAACCAGTCATCACACACTCTTTATAAACCAGTCATTACACATTATAATTTAGAAGTCATTACGTTCGTTTCGCAATATACATCTAGAATATGTATTACTACATCATTGTACCATTATCATTATTATGAAGTAAACATACCTGCAGTGACGCTCAATTTCATAAAGTCCCGAGTTGGGTCATGAAATTCAACAAGCAATTGCCGAGTTGGCGAATTACATGTGATACTGCCAGGCCGGAAGTTGAGACAAAAGTGACTCGTTACACCCGCGAAATGGTGCGCCTGCACAGTCGATTGTTCAGCCGACTGGCTTTCCTCTAATGCTCTGTTTTTAGCTACCGGTCAACTTAACCACTTACCTATATAATACCGGGTGCGGGTCCTTTTTTCTCTCAAACCCCTTTCTTTGCGCCTAGACTTTTTAGATTTTTCTCTCTGTTTTTGTCCATTCATATTTACTACCTTCAAATGCTACCGATTATTATATGCATCGCCTTAAAATTAAATTTACCACGATAGCAAATATCGCATCACATGTGACCTATCCATGGTTCTCTATTATATTACCCTATGGTACAACGTCATGGGGTGAACATCTTCCTGTCCACCATTAAACCCAAGCTAGCGCTCATGGCAAACGCCTACAGTGATTAACTGATTAACGTAATTAACGATACCGGTAGTAAACCGACAGTTAAACCCGCGTCAGATGAGGGTGAGGGGCCAGCTCGCAAGCTGAGTGGGTTAGGACTCGCTTTGCGTGCTCTAGCCACCTGAAAGCCTAACGGCACATGGATCGGCGGTTCGCACCCCGCCGCGGCCATGTCTCAGGATACAGATCCCATGTCCTTCTTCGCATAGATCATGGTGACGTCGTCTTGTGGATCCCATGACACTGTCCAGCGACCGTGATGACATCGTATTCTGGCATGCGCTCGTGTAGCCCATGACATACGTCAGTCTGCCCACTCAGTAATAACAGAATTAGTCTCTACTCAGAAATTCCTGGAACCCCTGTCTTCAATGCAGGAGTGATGAGTGCCTGGTGGTCAACAATCTGGAAAACAACTCTAGTGCCATATCGATTTTGCAAAATGAAAATTTGTTTCGCTGTTAGTTTATTTAAATAGACAAATATAATGTACCGGAGAGGGCATTCAGAACTTTCAGATGCTTTAGTTTGTGACTCTTCTTCTTAAAAGCAGCAAGACATTGCAAAATTGGCTTTAGATGCAGAATGGGATGCAGATTAAATCACAGAGATATGTTAAATAAACACTCCTTTTCTAATACCAATGTCTGTGTAAGAACAAAATTTCCAGGCGTAGGAAAGGACATTTCTTCGACGAAAATTTGGATTGCTATCTCAAGTCTTATTATTCCTGTACAAAAGGTACCTTCGTCGGGTAATTAAATTATTTATTGAAATAAGTCATTCTATTGATAGAATTGACCTCAATCCAAAATTATTTAGACAAGACAGTTTGTGTGACGGAAATTTCATGTTTTGTTGAAAACAATATTTTTGTGTTAGTAAATAAATATAATGTTTACTGAAAAGCAGAGGCAAAAATACATACCATTATGCGTCAACCATTCTCTTTTACAACTTATCAATTGTAAAAACTGATTTATCTTATCATCTAAATAAAATTACTAACAAATCACACAAAGAAAGTTGTCGTCAAGACTGAAATTACCATTTCTCTGCACTCGAGCGAGATAATAAGTGTTATGTTGTATATTTAGATCAGATATTATAAGTCGGCGCGATGCCACATTGCCAACCTTTACATATATATATTTTTTTAAATACCACAAATGATGTCCAATTGAAGAGTTACTTATGACTTTAAAATGCCATATATAAACGCCCGCCGGCTTTCTCAACAGCGTTCAGCCCACGTTTAAAAAAACGTTTTAAAAGGTATATATGTAAAGAAGAACAGCAATTTTAACACACAATTGAACTTGTGGTATTTACGTAAGTTTTTTGAGTTGATTTATGAAAGTCATTATATGGTAACCGACATGTGAGGATCGCACGATGGGAAAAGGTTGGCATTATGCGCCGCCAGCTGTAGACCGTATAAATAATGATACATGTCAGCGCTGTCGACGAAAAACTACTAAAACATTACCTTGGTCGTGGCATTTTATGAAGACAGAATTAAAGGTTGGATGACGTGGGCAGATGAGTTGGGCATGGGAATTTAACTAAGACTAATTTAGTGGCATACCGACTACAAGCAAACCTTGCGTCACATTAAATAACATGTCTAAGATAAAGAAGGTCTTGACGTTGGGTTTTAGCGGCGTAGCAGCCTTGCTGGTGATCCTGCAGGTTGTATTGAATGACAATGCTGAAAGGTTTGAAGGCTGGTTCACGGAGGATCCCATCACCAAGTTCAGGATAGGAAGATTCGATAGAGATTTTATCCCCGTCAATAAGGCGGGTGTGTTCTCCTTTAATGACGTCTGTTTATTGGTGGCACCCCCTGGTGACGTCACTGCGAGGCCAAGGGTTCAACTCGCCTCTTTCTACGCCACCAACAACCAAGACTTGTGGTTTGATGTCGGAGGACCGGTGGACTCTCCTGGGCTGCGCTGGCACGTGGAGTTCCGTAAGGCAGCGCCTCCTAGCGGCGTACCCTACTCCAACAACAGCGTGGCTTACTTCATCAGGCAGAGCTACCCCTGTAACTGGTTTCACTTCTGGGACAACATGTACACCACGCTCTTCGGGACAATAGCAGCGACCCAACGGCTGAAATCCGCAAGTCAAAACGAGTTGGTCCTCTCAAGGGCTCGGGGCCTGAACTGCGTGAACCAGACTCATATTTCCTTGTATGAGCACCTTAATATTGACCGCAGCACGTTCGGCAACATGTTGGAGGAGACTTCGAGGAACGTGTGTTATCACCACGGCGTGTTCGGTGTGTCAAGCCTGGGACACACCCAGCGTGAGGCAGTCGACCATGTCCTGAGGGGCGACCACATCACCTACGACCAGTGCCCCAACGCCAGCCAGTTGACCTTAATACGAAGGAAGCGCCGGCAAATCTTGAATACCTATCAGCTGTTAGCCGCAGCGCGGCAGGCTGGCTTCGACGACGTGCGCGGGGTTTACTTCGAGGACCTGGACATCAAGCGACAGATGCGGCTAGTGGTGTGTACCAGCGTGCTGGTCGGGGTGCGCGGGGCAGGCCTAGAGTGGCTGACCTTCATGAGGCCCGGAGCCGCCGTGGTGGAAGTCACATGGTCCGACTATCATTGGGGGTCATTCTATAAGAACATTACCATTCGGTCCGGTATGCGATTCCACGAGCTGCCCGCCTCCAGCATTGAGGTCGACGGGGTATGGTACAAACAACAGGGGCGGGGGCTACGCGGCAAACGCAACGAACAGACCCCGCCCCCAGCTTCGCTGCTGTGGAAAACTGCTGACGTCATCGTGAACGCGGAGACATTCAGGTCGGTCCTTCATCGAATAAAACTTGCGGATTCGCAGGAGAGGCCGTAAAGACATGTCGTGGGTGACAGGGCATGGGGGACATGGCCTTGATGACATGGCGTGGGTGACATAGCCAAGGTGACATGATCTTGGTGACATTAGGTGGGTGACATGGTCATGGTGACATGGGATGGGTGACATCGGCTGGGTGACAGGTTGAGTGACATGGGCTGGTGGCATGACCTGGGTGGCATGGGCTAGGTGACAGGCTGAGTGACACAGACTGGGTAGCGTGAGTTACCTCAGGACGATGATGAGTCTGTACATATATTTGATGGCAAACAAACGAAGATGTACGAAGGATCCAGAACAAGAAATTGAAGAACAGCTTCTCATCAACCCTACTTTAAAGAGGCTATTACAACAAAATATGAGCAGGAACCCGCCAGTGCCGCAATGAACAGCCAGATATTTTCTTGCTTGATTACTCTTATTATTAATTGTGAACTATGTTATTTCCGAGAGTCATATGCCGGTTATTATATATTTCAATATTGCGAATTGTATGAGCCTGTAAAACGAGAACAAAAGGTTCCAACGCACAACCCTACGATGCACTGTGTGATCGGGGCTCTATACCGGCTGAGGTAACCTGGCTGTGTGATCGGGGCTCTATACCGGCTGAGCTAACCTGGCTGTGTCATCGGGGCTCTATAGCGGCTGAGCTAACCTGGCTGTGTGATCGGGGCTCTATAGCGGCTGAGTTAACCTGGCTGTGTGATCGGGGCTCTATAGCGGCTGAGTTAACCTGGCTGTGTGATCGGGGCTCTATAGCGGCTGAGTTAACCTGGCTGTGTGATCGGGGCTCTATACCGGCTGAGCTAACCTGGCTGTGTGATCGGGGCTCTATACCGGCTGAGCTAACCTGGCTGTGTGATCGGGGCTCTATACCGGCTGAGTTAACCTGGCTGTGTGATCGGGGCTCTATACCGGCTGAGTTAACCTGGCTGTGTGATCGGGGCTCTATACCGGCTGAGCTAACCTGGCTGTGTGATCGGGGCTCTATAGCGGCTGAGCTAACCTGGCTGTGTGATCGGGGCTCTACAGCGGCTGAGCTAACCTGGCTGTGTGATCGGGGCTCTACAGCGGCTGAGCTAACCTGGCTGTGTGATCGGGGCTCTATACCGGCTGAGTTAACCTGGCTGTGTGATCGGGGCTCTATAGCGGCTGAGTTAACCTGGCTGTGTGATCGGGGCTCTATAGCGGCTGAGTTAACCTGGCTGTGTGATCGGGGCTCTATACCGGCTGAGTTAACCTGGCTGTGTGATCGGGGCTCTATACCGGCTGAGCTAACCTGGCTGTGTGATCGGGGCTCTATACCGGCTGAGCTAACCTGGCTGTGTGATCGGGGCTCTATACCGGCTGAGCTAACCTGGCTGTGTGATCGGGGCTCTATACCGGCTGAGTTAACCTGGCTGTGTGATCGGGGCTCTATAGCGGCTGAGTTAACCTGGCTGTGTGATCGGGGCTCTATACCGGCTGAGTTAACCTGGCTGTGTGATCGGGGCTCTATAGCGGCTGAGTTAACCTGGCTGTGTGATCGGGGCTCTATACCGGCTGAGTTAACCTGGCTGTGTGATCGGGGCTCTATACCGGCTGAGTTAACCTGGCTGTGTGATCGGGGCTCTATAGCGGCTGAGTTAACCTGGCTGTGTGATCGGGGCTCTATAGCGGCTGAGTTAACCTGGCTGTGTCATCGGGGCTCTATACCGGCTGAGTTAACCTGGCTGTGTGATCGGGGCTCTATAGCGGCTGAGTTAACCTGGCTGTGTGATCGGGGCTCTATACCGGCTGAGTTAACCTGGCTGTGTGATCGGGGCTCTATAGCGGCTGAGTTAACCTGGCTGTGTGATCGGGGCTCTATAGCGGCTGAGTTAACCTGGCTGTGTGATCGGGGCTCTATACCGGCTGAGTTAACCTGGCTGTGTGATCGGGGCTCTATACCGGCTGAGTTAACCTGGCTGTGTGATCGGGGCTCTATAGCGGCTGAGTTAACCTGGCTGTGTGATCGGGGCTCTATAGCGGCTGAGTTAAACAGGCTGTGTGATCGGGGCTCTATACCGGCTGAGTTAACCAGGCTGTGTGATCGGGGCTCTATAGCGGCTGAGCTAACCTGGCTGTGTGATCGGGGCTCTATAGCGGCTGAGTTAACCTGGCTGTGTGATCGGGGCTCTATACCGGCTGAGTTAACCTGGCTGTGTGATCGGGGCTCTATACCGGCTGAGTTAACCTGGCTGTGTGATCGGGGCTCTATAGCGGCTGAGTTAACCTGGCTGTGTGATCGGGGCTCTATAGCGGCTGAGTTAACCTGGCTGTGTCATCGGGGCTCTATACCGGCTGAGTTAACCTGGCTGTGTGATCGGGGCTCTATAGCGGCTGAGTTAACCTGGCTGTGTGATCGGGGCTCTATACCGGCTGAGTTAACCTGGCTGTGTGATCGGGGCTCTATAGCGGCTGAGTTAACCTGGCTGTGTGATCGGGGCTCTATAGCGGCTGAGTTAACCTGGCTGTGTGATCGGGGCTCTATACCGGCTGAGTTAACCTGGCTGTGTGATCGGGGCTCTATACCGGCTGAGTTAACCTGGCTGTGTGATCGGGGCTCTATAGCGGCTGAGTTAACCTGGCTGTGTGATCGGGGCTCTATAGCGGCTGAGTTAAACAGGCTGTGTGATCGGGGCTCTATACCGGCTGAGTTAACCAGGCTGTGTGATCGGGGCTCTATAGCGGCTGAGCTAACCTGGCTGTGTGATCGGGGCTCTATAGCGGCTGAGTTAACCTGGCTGTGTGATCGGGGCTCTATACCGGCTGAGTTAACCAGGCTGTGTGATCGGGGCTCTATAGCGGCTGAGCTAACCTGGCTGTGTGATCGGGGCTCTATAGCGGCTGAGTTAACCTGGCTGTGTGATCGGGGCTCTATAGCGGCTGAGTTAACCTGGCTGTGTGATCGGGGCTCTATAGCGGCTGAGCTAACCTGGCTGTGTGATCGGGGCTCTATACCGGCTGAGTTAACCTGGCTGTGTGATCGGGGCTCTATACCGGCTGAGTTAACCTGGCTGTGTGATCGGGGCTCTATAGCGGCTGAGCTAACCTGGCTGTGTGATCGGGGCTCTATACCGGCTGAGTTAACCTGGCTGTGTGATCGGGGCTCTATAGCGGCTGAGCTAACCAGGCTGTGTGATCGGGGCTCTATAGCGGCTGAGCTAACCTGGCTGTGTGATCGGGGCTCTATACCGGCTGAGTTAACCTGGCTGTGTGATCGGGGCTCTATACCGGCTGAGTTAACTAGGCTGTGTGATCGGGGCTCTATAGCGGCTGAGCTAACCTGGCTGTGTGATCGGGGCTCTATAGCGGCTGAGTTAACCAGGCTGTGTGATCGGGGCTCTATACCGGCTGAGTTAACCAGGCTGTGTGATCGGGGCTCTATAGCGGCTGAGCTAACCTGGCTGTGTGATCGGGGCTCTATAGCGGCTGAGTTAACCTGGCTGTGTGATCGGGGCTCTATAGCGGCTGAGTTAACCTGGCTGTGTGATCGGGGCTCTATAGCGGCTGAGCTAACCTGGCTGTGTGATCGGGGCTCTATACCGGCTGAGTTAACCTGGCTGTGTGATCGGGGCTCTATACCGGCTGAGTTAACCTGGCTGTGTGATCGGGGCTCTATAGCGGCTGAGCTAACCTGGCTGTGTGATCGGGGCTCTATACCGGCTGAGTTAACCTGGCTGTGTGATCGGGGCTCTATAGCGGCTGAGCTAACCTGGCTGTGTGATCGGGGCTCTATACCGGCTGAGTTAACCTGGCTGTGTGATCGGGGCTCTATACCGGCTGAGTTAACCTGGCTGTGTCATCGGGGCTCTATACCGGCTGAGTTAACCTAGCTGTGTGATCGGGGCTCTATACCGGCTGAGCTAACCTGGCTGTGTGATCGGGGCTCTATACCGGCTGAGCTAACCAAGCTGTGTGATCGGGGCTCTATAGCGGCTGAGCTAACCTGGCTGTGTGATCGGGGCTCTATACCGGCTGAGCTAACCTGGCTGTGTGATGGGGGCTCTATACCGGCTGAGCTAACCTGGCTGTGTGATCGGGGCTCTACAGCGGCTGAGTTAACCTGGCTGTGTGATCGTGGCTCTATACCGGCTGAGTTAACCTGGCTGTGTGATCGGGGCTCTATAGCGGCTGAGCTAACCTGGCTGTGTGATCGGGGCTCTATACCGGCTGAGCTAACCTGGCTGTGTGATCGGGGCTCTATACCGGCTGAGCTAACCTGGCTGTGTGATGGGGGCTCTATACCGGCTGAGCTAACCTGGCTGTGTGATCGGGGCTCTATAGCGGCTGAGCTAACCTGGCTGTGTGATGGGGGCTCTATACCGGCTGAGCTAACCTGGCTGTGTGATCGGGGCTCTATACTGGCTGAGTTAACCTGGCTGTGTCATCGGGGCTCTATAGCGGCTGAGTTAACCTGGCTGTGTCATCGGGGCTCTCTAGAGGCGGAGTTAACCAGGCTGTGTGATCGGGGCTCTATACCGGCTGAGTTAACCTGGCTGTGTGATCGGGGCTCTATACCGGCTGAGTTAACCTGGCTGTGTGATCGTGGCTCTATACCGGCTGAGTTAACCTGGCTGTGTCATCGGGGCTCTATACTGGCTGAGTTAACCTGGCTGTGTCATCGGGGCTCTATAGCGGCTGAGTTAACCTGGCTGTGTGATCGGGGCTCTATACCGGCTGAGTTAACCTGGCTGTGTGATCGTGGCTCTATGCCGGGTGAGTTAACCTGGCTGTGTGATCGGGGCTCTATACCGGCTGAGTTAACCAGGCTGTGTGATCGTGGCTCTATACCGGCTGAGTTAACCTGGCTGTGTCATCGGGGCTCTATAGCGGCTGAGTTAACCTGGCTGTGTGATCGGGGCTCTATACGGGCTGAGTTAACCTGGCTGTGTCATCGGGGCTCTATACCGGCTGAGTTAACCTGGCTGTGTCATCGGGGCTCTATACCGGCTGAGTTAACCTGGCTGTGTCATCGGGGCTCTATAGCGGCTGAGTTAACCTGGCTGTGTGATCGGGGCTCTATACCGGCTGAGTTAACCTGGCTGTGTCATCGCGCCTCTATACCGGCTAAGTTAACCTGGCTGTGTGATCGGAGCTCTATACCGGCTGAGTTAACCTGGCTGTGTCATCGGGGCTCTATACCGGCTGAGTTAACCTGGCTGTGTGATCGGGGCTCTATACCGGCTGAGTTAACCTGGCTGTGTGATCGGGGCTCTATAGCGGCTGAGTTAACCTGGCTGTGTGATCGGGGCTCTATACCGGCTGAGCTAACCTGGCTGTGTGATCGGGGCTCTATAGCGGCTGAGTTAACCTGGCTGTGTGATCGGGGCTCTATACCGGCTGAGCTAACCTGGCTGTGTGATCGGGGCTCTATACCGGCTGAGCTAACCTGGCTGTGTGATCGGGGCTCTATACCGGCTGAGCTAACCTGGCTGTGTGATCGGGGCTCTATACCGGCTGAGTTAACCTGGCTGTGTGATCGGGGCTCTATAGCGGCTGAGTTAACCTGGCTGTGTGATCGGGGCTCTATACCGGCTGAGTTAACCTGGCTGTGTGATCGGGGCTCTATAGCGGCTGAGTTAACCTGGCTGTGTGATCGGGGCTCTATACCGGCTGAGTTAACCTGACTGTGTCATCGGGGCTCTATACCGGCTGAGTTAACCTGGCTGTGTGATCGGGGCTCTATACCGGCTGAGTTAACCTGGCTGTGTGATCGGGGCTCTATACCGGCTGAGTTAACCTGGCTGTGTCATCGGGGCTCTATACCGGGTGAGTTAACCTGGCTGTGTGATCGGGGCTCTATACCGGCTGAGTTAACCTGGTTGTGTGATTGGGACTCTATAGAGGCTGAGTTAACCTGGCTGTGTCATCGGGGCTCTATACCGGGTGAGTTAACCTGGTTGTGTGATTGGGACTCTATAGAGGCTGAGTTAACCTGGCTGTGTGATCGTGGCTCTATACCGGCTGAGTTAACCTGGCTGTGTGATCGGGGCTCTATACCGGCTGAGTTAACCTGGCTGTGTGATCGGGGCTCTATACCGGCTGAGTTAACCTGGCTGTGTGATTGGGACTCTATACCGGCTGAGTTAACCTGGTTGTGTGATCGGGGCTCTATACCGGCTGAGTTAACCTGGCTGTGTGATCGGGGCTCTATACCGGCTGAGTTAACCTGGTTGTGTGATTGGGACTCTATAAAGGCTGAGTTAACATGGCTGTGTGATCGGGGCTCTATACCGGCTGAGTTAACCTGGCTGTGTGATCGTGGCTCTATACCGGCTGAGTTAACCTGGCTGTGTCATCGTGGCTCTATACCGGCTGAGTTAACCTGGCTGTGTCATCGGGGCTCTATACCGGCTGAGTTAACCTGGCTGTGTGATCGGGGCTCTATACCGGCTGAGTTAACCTGGCTGTGTCATCGGGGCTCTATACCGGCTGAGTTAACCTGGCTGTGTGATCGGGGCTCTATACCGGCTGAGTTAACATGGCTGTGTGATCGGGGCTCTATACCGGCTGAGTTAACCTGGCTGTGTCATCGGTCTTTATAGCGGCTGAGTTAACCTGGCTGTGTCATCGGGGCTCTATACCGGCTGAGTTAACCTGGCTGTGTGATCGTGGCTCTATACCGGCTGAGTTAACCTGGCTGTGTCATCGGGGCTCTATACCGGCTGAGTTAACCTGGTTGTGTGATTGGGACTCTATACCGGCTGAGTTAACATGGCTGTGTGATCGTGGCTCTATACCGGCTGAGTTAACCTGGCTGTGTCATCGGGGCTCTATACCGGCTGAGTTAACCTGGCTGTGTGATCGGGGCTCTATACCGGCTGAGTTAACCTGGCTGTGTCATCGGGGCTCTATACCGGCTGAGTTAACCTGGCTGTGTGATCGGGGCTCTATACCGGCTGAGTTAACATGGCTGTGTGATCGGGGCTCTATACCGGCTGAGTTAACCTGGCTGTGTCATCGGTCTTTATAGCTGCTGAGTTAACCTGGCTGTGTCATCGGGGCTCTATACCGGCTGAGTTAACCTGGCTGTGTGATCGGGGCTCTATACCGGCTGAGTTAACCTGGCTGTGTGATCGTGGCTCTATACCGGCTGAGTTAACCTGGCTGTGTCATCGGGGCTCTATACCGGCTGAGTTAACCTGGCTGTGTCATCGGGGCTCTATACCGGCTGAGTTAACCTGGCTGTGTGATTGGGACTCTATACCGGCTGAATTAACCTGGCTGTGTCATCGGGGCTCTATACCGGCTGAGTTAACCTGGCTGTGTGATCGGGGCTCCATACCGGCTGAGTTAACTTGGCTGTGTGATTGGGACTCTATACCGGCTGAGTTAACCTGGCTGTGTCATCGGGGCTCTATACCGGCTGAGTTAACCTGGCTGTGTCATCGGGGCTCTATACCGGCTGAGTTAACCTGGCTGTGTGATCGGGGCTCTATACCGGCTGAGTTAACCTGGCTGTGTCATCGGTCTTTATAGCGGTTAACTTGTCTTCATTGTGGACGATCGCGTTTGAATGGCGCCATTACTGGGGATGTCTATGTGTCATGGAGGCCTATATTTCTGGATTCCCGTTGTAAATAGCCAATTACTATATGCGTATAAAAATGACTTACTGTCTGATATATTCTCCGATAATGTGTACAGCGTTATTTGGCATCACTGTGAGTGTCATTTATACTGTTTGGTTTCATTGGACATTATTGGGGTTTTTTCTCACACATATATTATACAAATATGATACAGCTCATGTTGTTGTCATTGTCAATGTCAATGTGTATATACCATGTTGCCTGCAAGATAATAAATTTTAGTTCAAAATGTTACCCTTTTTGGTAGAACGGGATACTAAGGAGCACATCACGAGCAACTGACAACCGAATCTTCTGCCTCTTGTCCTTTTCTATATACCCGCATTTTCCCAACATTAGTGCTTTGTTTTGTTAGAATAGCACAGCAAATTCGATTTGAGTGCAAACTTTGCAATTCGGTTCATTATAAATGTTGCACTAAGATAGTTAGTGTTGTAATGCATATCAACGTACAAGTTGGATTGCTTGCTGCTCTCATCGACAGCGCCCTCTGCTGGACTGGTACACATACCCATGCGATCTCCCGGCAGAGGGAGCTCGGCTCAAGCTATAGTCGATACTAATGCTGACGTTGTCTCGCTCTCCCACCCGCAACCAGCGTGATACCAATAAACCGGACCTTGCTCAACTCCTGTGTTAATATTTAGCCTTTGCAACACTTATGTTAAAAATGATGTTGTATTGGAAGGTTTGAAGACTAGGTTAACAATATATCTTATAAGCAAGCGTGTAGAATGTTCTTTGTAATTGAAACAGATTAATCTGCCCATGCATGTCGCAGTGTTTTATCATGTCCATGTATTATATTGATGAGCATTTGTCTATCGTACGGTTCAAACAAAGTTTTAGTTTTTTTCTGACGAATATCGTAACAATAGCAAGCAAATAGTGCTTCGTAAGGTAAAGAAAGAACGAGGTACGGTAAGGTACATGTTTATTCCGTACTATTTCCGTGCGTTTCGGCCAAGTATAACTTAAGCGTATGTATAACAGACGTTAAGCCAATTTAGGCTAAGTTGAATTACTGAGTCTAACGGCTAAAAGTGGTCTGACCCGCTATACTGTTATTTCTGTTTAGAAATGCGTTAAGCAATTCAACAGAATATAGGGAACCCGCTATATTGCTATTTCTGTTCAAAAAGACGTTAAGCCAATTCAGGTTAAGTTGAATTTCGTGTTAAGTCTGTTCCCCTCATCTTAGACAGTTCTTAAATCCAGAGCTGGGCAGCCCAACATCTAGATGTGTAAACAAAAAGTGTTACTGTAGTTGTATGTGATCTGTTACCAAATAAAATGTGTAAGGTTCCATAATGCCAAGTTTTGTAATATTATACTTGGCCGAAACGTCCGCCCTCGAAAAGCTATCTGGCCCAAAAACATCCTATGTCGAATCATCCTAGACCGAAACATCCTGGGCCGAAACGTAACTTAAGGTCGAGAGCGTTTTTTTTTTTTTTTTTTTTTTTTAGGGTCAAATTCAACCAATATCAATCTGTCACATCAAATAATATTTCCTCCACCAAATTTGCATGTACTTGGTTTAAACATATTTTTATTTCACAATCGGAACACAGGCAAGGCCTATATTAATTCCTTTTGCACATAATAATAATATATAATATAACACACACACACACACACACCAGTAAATACAGATTCAACGAATTAACACTATGTTTGCCATTAGTTCGATGATTTACCCACGCAGCGATAGGTACACGTGATGTTTATGTCCACATGTGTATCGTAAGACAGGCATGGGTTACCAAAAAAGAAGTGTGCCTAGTGACATCGGGGTATGAGTAACTATTTTTCCCATCAGTATTTCGCGCTCATTTGTGTATGTTGGATAAGAATAGCAAAAATGTACGCTATCTTCGCTAGCAATCTACAATATGCATATGAAACAGATGAGCATTTAAAGTACTGCAATTCATCCTTAGACGCCCGTGAATGACATTCGTCTTCCGACTTCCTAGATAATAAAGTTTCCTTAAACTGTGGACGTCTGTTTTCGTACACAGTTGTCTTTTAAACTCATTGAAATCGGTAGTTGTTCGAATATGAACGGGCAGTTCGTTCCACCTTCTGATTGTACTGGGAACAAAGGAATTGTAAAACGTAGTTAATCTTGCCCTGATAGGTGTGACACTGTTTGTATTAGAGTTTCGTAGAGCAATTAAGTTCTAGAATCGACCTTCAGAGGAATTAAATTAAACAGATATTCGGGAACTCTAGTATACAATAGTTTGTGAAAAGGCAATAGTTTAAACCTCGCCCTTCGCGTGGCCAGTGTCTCCCATCCCAGTTCATTGTAAATATGCAGATGGCTTGTATATTTAATAGCTCCACAAACCAACCTACCCGCCCTCAGCTGCACCGATTCTAATCGATCCGAGTCTGATTGCGAACAGCCGCCCCATACCACACAAGCATACTCCATTGACGGTCTAATGAAGCTTTTGTACATAATATCCAGGGACCCACGACCCAACTTATACCTTAATCGCGAGAGCATATCCACTCTTCCCATAACTTTATGATATATTTCATTAATGTGAGGAGACCAAGATAATTTGCTATTTAGCGTTAGTCCGAGATGTTTATGATCATGGACAACCTGCAGTCTCTTTAAACCCATGCATAACTCCATCTGAGTGTCCGATAACTTATTGGATATTACCATAGCCTTTGTTTTCGAGGCATTAAATGTAACAAACCATTTGTCAGCCCAGCATTATAATTTCTTGTCTTGTCTAAAATATCATTGCTATCAATGTTGTCCCCTGAAATAATATAAAGTGTGGTGTCATCTGCGAACAGCCGCATGTTGGATTCCAGACCTTCAGTTATGTCATTTAATTAGATAAGAAATAATACCGGTCCGAGAACTGAACCCTGTGGTACCCCCGCATTTATAAGACCCCACTCGGACGCCTCAGCCTTGATGGTAACCCTCTGATATCGATCCCACATATAGTCCTCATACCAGCTAAGTAGATTGCTAGATATACCTATACCGCTTAATTTCTTCAGGATACCTTTATGCCATACCCTATCAAACGCTTTGGATATATCACAAAATACAACTCTAACATCTTTCTTCTTATCCAACGCTTCACTAAAAACATGATACAATTCCGCTAGTTGATTGACTGTGCTATCTCCGGGGATCATTCCTGATTGGAATCTACACAATATGTCGTTGTCGCGAAGGTAGTTGAAAGTATGTCTAAATATAATGCGTTCGAGTAACTAGCCGATGCAAATTAAGAGAGACCTAGGACGGTAATTGCTTACATGACTACGATTTCCTTTCTTGTAAATGGGAACTACATTCGCTCTTTTCCATAAAACTGACAATCTACATTCAGACAGAAAGATATGAAAAGTTTCATTAGTAGTTTACATATGGTCGAGCCAGCCTCCTTTAACATTTTAGGGTTAATTCCATCGTAACCGCTCGCTTTGCTTATATCGATATTTACAAGAAGGTCACAGACATCCTCTTCTGTAACCTCAATATGACTTAGACCAGTAGTAGTCGAACAAATATGTGTATCCAATAAACAGGCCTCATCGTTGTCTAATTTAGTCTGTTGTAAAAAATAATTATTAAAACAAGTGGCTTTGCCCACGTTATCTGACATACAAGTACCGTTCAAGTCGAGTGCAGGGTAACCGCCACTTGCCGCTATCCCTAAGCTAGACTTGGATAGTTTCCACCAGCGCTTTGGATTGATGTTTTTATCTATTTCTAAAGATTTCTCTAGACTTTCGTCGTACTTGGTCTTAGCTTCTCGCACACGTGAAGCATAGTCATTACGCATGCAACGATAGGAGTTTCAATCGAGAGCAGATTTAGTTTGTTTGGCCTTACGATGAGATCTATCTAGTTTCCTCTTAAGACGCCTAAGGTAATTATTGTAGACAGGTTTGTCATCAGGCCTTATAGTCACAATTTTGTTCGGAATACACTTTTTACATATACTTAAAAAATGTTTAGTCCAGGATTCGCATGCCAAATCTGAGTCACCACTGGCAAAGCACAGGTCCCAATTGTGGGAAAGCAAAAGGTTCATGAAACGATTAAAATCTGCCTTATTATGATACCATACGAGGCGTTTGTAGGTATTTCCCCTATTGACGCGGAAGGACAGATTACAAGATATTGCTGAGTGGTCACTTGTGCACACAGGTGATAGCACGTCTACATTACAAACTAAGCTGGCATTTGAGCTGATAAATTGATCGAGGATTGACTCGGAAGTGGGGGTAATTCTTGTTGGTTGAACTACATGAATTGACAGATGGTTGTTGTTAGCAAAGGTTACCATATGAGCATGATTGCAGGGATTGGTATGCACGTCCGCGTTCAAGTCACCAGTAATAATTATGTTGGAAATTGATTCGTCATTTTGGGCCTATTTTATGGCCAATTTGGTTACAATAGAGCTTATAGAACAAAAGTTCGTTCGGTAACATATCGTTGTTTTGTTATTTTTTTATTCACCATGACGCTAGGCTTCAGCAGGCAGTTTTTTGAGGAAGTCTGTCGACCCGTTTTTATAGGGGATTTCAAAACATTGAGAAAAAAACACATTTATAGGATTCGACCTTAAGTATTTATTTTTTTCAGGTTCGGGCATAAGTTACGAATACAAAGGAAATGACATTCGTCTTCCACATAATGGAGGTCATTTATATTACAATCAGGCATGTGGCGATTATAATGTTAATGTAATCGATTATGCTTACTTGGAAATGTAATCGATTATGCTTACTTGGAGATGTAATCGAGTATGATTACTTGGATATGTCATGATTACGATTAAGATTACTTGAAAATCTCATGATACAAGAAATTTGAAGGCAATCGATTACGATTACATTGAATGTAATCAATCTTGATTACTTTCTATGGCGAGAACGGTTTCATGAGTTCAAAACAGGGGCCTCAAATACCAACAGTCTGCATGAAGCCTGGGGACTTTAGACGTGAGAGCGGACTTCTGATCCTTATGAGGTTATGCGCTCCATTCCCGATAGGGGCAAAGTGTTTTATTGCATTTATTGATGGTTGCAACCCTTGTTTAGGTTGGAAACTGTGTCTTACCCTTCTTTACATTGAGACGGCAGTGGCAAATTCCCGCATATGATAGTGGCGACACAGAAAGTGTGACGCTCAATTGGAGACTAAACAGCCAGAGTGAATATTGCAAAGTAATTATCAAAAGTAATCATAAATACGATTACTTTAGCAATGTAATCAATTACAATTGATTACGATTATTGATTATGAGTGCCCCATATCTGATTACAATATATGCATATATATATACGATCACACCATTAAACGTTTTTGTACCGTCCTGTTTCAATGGAAAGTCTGTGACTTGAACATCTATATCGGGTAATATGTTTACGATGTGTCAATAGATACATCAATAAGATATTTTTCTCTTTTCTCAGACAAAATGAGAGAACGTGCATACAGGTTAACCCGGATTAAGACCAAAGGTCGCTGACATCGGGACTACTATGAATACGCATAAGATTGATACTAGTTATTGATTATAGAGCGGGATGTCTGACATACGAACTTCAACAATATAAACATACATTAATAGATGAAAAACAAAACGTGTATAGCAGCTAGCTAGTTGCTAGTCTGACGCCATTTAAATTATTATCCCTGAGACACACATAATATTGAGGCACAGTGCATATGGTTTACGAAGGCGTTCCCCGAAATGTGAAGTGGGAGGTTCGAATTTTGACTATATCGTCTTTGGCAGTGTATCTTTACATTGGATTGTTCGAGATGCTCTGGGCAAAAAATGACCCCAGCTTCATCAGTTATGCGCTCCACTTACTACTAAATGTCCTAATTTTACATAATATTTACTGGCTGATTGGAACAACAAAGTCATCATGATTGACAAAGGGTGTCGTTTTCAATTTAATGGTGCTTGGGTTCAGTTGCAAAACAGAGCAGAAAACTTAACTTCCGATAATAATGAATCCTTTCCTTTAGATCAGAGTTCCGACTTTAATATGGTCCACATAGATCATACCTGGACATTTTAAATACATAGGCTCCTGCTTCGAATTGCCCTTAAATTTGGAATAAGGCCTATGGTACGGTTTAGAGTTAAGGGTTCCCTACCACTCGACATTCATACTTTCTAAACATTTATCCCTATGTGCCTTAATATTAAAAAACTGTTTATTATTTTATTATGGTAAATGTTTTGGGCGCCGAAAAGCTCTGCTATTACTGTCTGCTATATATTTTCTGTTGTGTTTTTTTATAATTTTTAAAAAGATGATCCATATTTAGATATTTATGACATTTCGCTGAATAACTATCTCATCATATTTAAAACAAGGTGTGTGCCCTTCTTTCTACTTTTCAACTTCTCGTCGCTATGGGCGACTATGTCATCTGCGTACAGCAAGATACTTATCATATTACGCCCTATTTTTAATCTCTTTATGTAAACCATTGATAGACGCAACTACATTCTGGATAAGTATACCACAAAAACTAGGTGCTAAGCTATAATCTAGTCGTATATCGCCATTATAAGCCTATATACATGCATCAGTAAAGGCCATCAACTGAAACATCATCCTTGAATGTTTGTCATTGCGATCACAAGGAGAGATGTTCCAGATCGGCTTAATTGAGAACTACAATATTCGCATTTATTATATATTGTTTGTTACACAATTGCTATTACTGTTACTATCATGGGACGCTTTTAAGACGGTCTGTAACAAAGTAAGGACTTGACTGTCCGTGTGTCAGAACATCACGCTGCTCAGTCCACCGATCCATAACATGCCTAATCATCACGAATTCAAATGGCAGTTTGAACATTACAGTTTCGTATTACAATTATTACTATCACTGAACATTGCAGTTCCTTTGTTTCGTACGTGGGCATGAAACACCGACTCCACGGGGAAGCATCTCGATCGTGATTGTTCGGTCGGACTACTTACGCTGTACATTTGTTGTCGGTCCTTTAGAAGCAACGTAGCAGCTGGCAATGGCTGATTAGGTGTTGTTCATGCGTTACAGGTGTCGCACCATTACGCTATGCAATAAGACGAAACTGATCCCTCATGAACGAACGAACAATATCCGCAGGCCAATGTGCGCTGGAAGCTCCATTGCTTCGTGCATTGCATTCCTTTTTTGTGCCTGATGCTATGATTGAATAGCTATAATGGTGACATTTCGAGTTTTTTACCCCGTTCGATCGGCGGATCTGCTCGAGGATAACATTGGCCACACATTCTCGGGGCTCAGACTTACTCTTCGTGAACCTGTTCGGTATTTCAGTTCAACGAGTTCCGTGAGGTAAGTTTTCACTTTTTATGCCATGCGACAATGAACGAAAGACCGAATGAGACACACGCGATCATTTGTCACACCATTCTGTAACATGCGATCATTTGTCACACCATTCTGTAACATGCGATCATTTGTCACACCATTCTGTAACATGCGATCATTTGTCACACCATTCTGTCACATGCTATCATTTGTCACACCATTCTGTAACATGCGATCATTTGTCACACCATTCTGTAACATGCGATCATTTGTCACACCATTCTGTAACATGCGATCATTTGTCACACCATTCTGTCACATGCTATCATTTGTCACACCATTCTGTCACATGCTATCATTTGTCACACCATTCTGTAACATGCGATCATTTGTCACACCATTCTGTAACATGCGATCATTTGTCACACCATTCTGTAACATGCGATCACTTGTCGCACCATTCTGTAACATGCGATCATTTGTCACACCATTCTGTCACATGCTATCATTTGTCACACCATTCTGTCACATGCGATCATTTGTCACACCATTCTGTAACATGCGAGCATTTGTCACACCATTCTGTAACATGCGATCATTTGTCACACTATTCTGTAACATGCGATCATTTGTCACACTATTCTGTAACATGCGATAATTTGTCACACTATTCTGTAACATGCGATCACTAGTCACACCATTCTGTAACATGCGATCATTTGTCACACCATTCTGTCACATGCTATCATTTGTCACACCATTCTCTCACATGCGATCATTTGTCACACCATTCTGTCACATGCGATCATTTGTCACACCATTCTGTCACATGCTATCATTTGTCACACCATTCTGGCTTATTTTCGACTGTCACGGTCGCGTTCATAGGAACAGGAAACGAATACCATCTGGACGATGTTTCCGAACCCTACCCGTAATGAAATGTCACCGAAAAGTCAATCAAAGATATATACCTAAATCGGTTTGAATTTCAGAAAAAAACGCTGATCCTCATGAGTGGGAGAAGTTGCGGATCTTTGTTATGGCGGACAACGGTTGTATGTCTGTGGAGCGGCGTAATCTGTCCGGCCAGTGGCTCCCCCATGTGGCCATATGGCTCAGGGTTAGACGAGGAACTATTTACAGATGATGCCAGCGGGCCAGTAGCAGTAGGCCTACGCGCGTTCCCCACACAATTTCTTGTGGCAAATGCCTCAGTAAGTCGTTTAGCGGTAAGTCTCCATATGCAACGCGAGGACAACACGTATGCCTTACTTATTGTTCTTGAAGACAATTGACAATGTGTAGCATTCATCAGTCATTTTACAGAGCGTGCAAGAAGCTGTACCGTGACATGGACACATCGCGGGACAGCGGACATGTGCTTAAACTTATTTTGTATTGTACAGAACAAGCAGTTCGTAATACGCTGTACACTCCCCGGTGACGGTCTTTATACTTACCGATAGCCCATTGTAGGAATACCATCGCTAAGCAAACGTCTTATATATATATATTTACCATGTTTTACTTCACAGCTAACGCCAGAAGGAGCAATGTTGTTTCTCCCTGTCGATGACCTGCCAGTAGACCTAGCTCTCCTACCTTGGTTACCAAAGATTGACCTCTCAAGTAGGATTAGCAGTCGCGCATTTCTCAGACTGAGTTTGTCGGCAGAGGACTTGTCCGCAGCCAACAGCGCCGTGGCGGACGCTTTCTGGCCACAGGAAACGGACTTCGCGGCTTCCTTCGCAGTGGTGGTCACCTTTCACAGAGTGCCTTTCAATGATAGTGACGACAACTCGGTAAGGGATAAAATTGTTTAACATAGGCCGACAACTATGATAATAGTGGTAAAGACGATTTGTTTTAGTGAAGTAACAAATCGTGGATTAATTGCAGAGAAAGTAAAATGTATCTAAAATTATAATTGCATGGATTAACGGGCAATCACTATGGCAGGTATGCGTTTTGTAAGAACATGGACCTGCGATCAGAGAAATATCTGAGATCAAAGATACATATCTAAGGACAGAGAACAGCAGCCTGAAAAAATCTAAGATCAGAAAACATGCCCACCGCAAATTCAGAGATCAGGGAACCGAATTCCATCCTGTTCCCCCCCCCCCCCCCACCCCTATGAAGATCCGCATCACGCTCTGTACCATGCAACATGAATTAGATAACGATCGAAATGTCGGTCTGTATTACTGCCTATGTGACGCTTTGTTTCAGGCTCTGTATGGCGATCTTTTTCACTGATACTTACAGGTAAACACCATGCAAGTGATCGTTGCAGCAAATGACAAAAATACGTTTGCCATATTTAATTTCGACGAGATCCAATGGACAACTGACGGAACATTTGGGTACGCCATGGTAGGTTGCAACCAGTTCATCAGTTAGCAATCAACTGAAACGATATACATGGGATGGTTACGCCTTGCGCTAGCAACAGATCGCTTTGGGTTATACAGCTCATCATAACCTTTCATCACCAGACAAATATAGATGGCTACATTGCTTATATTATTGCCTTCTTTGAATGGATAATGGAAATAAATTGTTTGAAAGGAGATCCTCTGGGTTGGATAGGCCATTGTACAATGGGTTTATGAATGGAACATGGTTTCCAATCTTGCGTCAGCCACATCACCCTCGTTATAAACTATTTGAATACAATGTTCACAGCCAGAAGGTGGTGTCTGTTCGGCTAAAACCGCCGATTTCGCATCTGACTTTTGAGGCCTTATGCAGAACATAGCTGGGCATGTTGCCCGAATAAAGTTCTAAACTTATTTCCTGTTTGAAGAGACAATAATGGCTGAGAGATGATCTCTCGTCAAATCTCGTCATGAAATCAGCAACCCCTTGTGTAAACCAGGCAAAGCCAAAACCAAAGCGAGGAGCGTAGCCTTTACACCAGACGTTTACACCCATGTTATCTCCCCGCTTTCGGCTAATTGCAGTAACATATGGTAACAATCCTTTGAGAGCCTGTCTTCGGACATTTTCAATAATCCTAACCAGTACTTTATCACCCGCATGAAACAGAGGTCATGATATACAAAGGTCGGCGTCCACATTTTCCACGCCGTTAGAAAAATGCTGGGGCATTCTGCGCTCTGCCATTTACGGCGCTGCGATGACAGCTTTCGGGAAAATGAAATCTGATAACAAAGACTGGTTCGCTGCTCACTCAGCAGAGATGGAACCAGTTATCGAAGCCAAAAATGAAAAGCACGTACAACACAATAAAAATCGGACAAACACGTCTTTGTTACAACTGAGTCTGGCGAGAAACGCAGTACAAAAAATTGCGCGTTATTGCGCCAATCAATACTGGATTGAGGAGATCCAGGAGGCTTCAGATAGAGGTAATATGCGGGCAATGTACACCTGAATTAAGAAAGCCCTGGGTCCCACGGTCACTAGAACAGCCCCCTTGAAGTCACTTGCTGGCGAGGTGATTACAGATCGTAGCAAACAGATGTCTCGCTTGGTGGAACACTATGTCTCATTGTACACTATGTCTCATAGGTAATATGCGGGCAATGTACACCTGAATTAAGAAAGCCCTGGGTCCCACGGTCACTAGATCAGCCCCCTTGGAGTCACTTGCTGGCGAGGTGATTACAGATCGTAGCAAACAGATGTCTCGCTTGGTGGAACACTATGTCTCATTGTACACTATGTCTCATGTATCGCCAACGGCGCTTGATTACTGAACATTATACGCTGCTTTCATGAACACTCGTTCAGCACAGTACAGTTCGACGGAGCTACGTCCGAGAGCTTCCAAGTCAGAAATGGCATTTTTTTTCTCTATGCTCATTTCGCACGCATTTGATGAGGATGCGGAGGGGTTTACCTGCACACCAGATCGGATGGGAAATTGTACAATCTTTCCTAATTGCGTGCTAAGTCCAAGCGGAGGCGCTTCCTAATAAGGCAACTGCTATATGCTGACGACGCAGCACTGGTTGCGCACTCAGAAAGCCAGCTGCAGAGACTTATGGATCGACTCTCAAATGCGTGTGCTATATTCGCTTTGACTATTAGTGTTAAGAAAACAGTCGTGCTGAGCCAAGGGGCTATTACACCACCAGTGATTATCCTAAATAACATGCCTGTAGAGGTGGTGAAAAAGTTTTGTTACCTAGGAAGTACCGTCAAAGATAATTTATCCCAGGACGAAGAAATAAATACTCGCATTGGGAAGGCAGCCACCACCTTTGGTAGGTTAAACAAACGTGCTTGGAACATTTCAAAACTAACCATTCGCACCAAAATGCTAATCTACAGGGCGTGTGTTCTGAGTAGCCTGCTGTATGGCAGTGAAATGTGGACTACATATTGTGGCCAAGAAAAAAAGTTAAACAACTTCCATCCTCGTTGCCTGCAAAACATTTAGGCATTTCTTGGCAAGACAAGGTAACAAATGCCGACGGTTAGCCAGGGCCTCCCTACCGAGCATTCTTGCTCTTGTGAAACAATGACGTCTTCGTTGGCTTGGAAGCGTTCATCGAATGCAAGATGAACGCATTCCAAAGGATGTGTTCTACGGTGAGCTTGCCGATGGCAAAAGGCCAACTGGACGGCTAAAGCTCAGGTTTAAGGATGTTTGCAAGTGTGACATGAATCTTTCGGCATCGATACATATTCTTGGGAGGACCTAGCCTTCGTAAAGAGGGAATGGTCACGTGTCGTGCGTGAGGGAATGGCCCACCACGACGGGGTCTGGTTTGACAAACTGGACTTGAAACGATCTAGGCTCACAGTGAGTACAAACCAGGACCTATCGACAGGTCATTCACGCGACGACTGCGGGAAGCTCTGTCGGTCACAGCTAGGTTTGTTGGCGGGAAGCTCTGTCGGTCACAGCTCGGTTTGTTGGCGGGAAGCTCTGTCGGTCACAGCTAGGTTTGTTGGCGGGAAGCTCTGTCGGTCACAGCTAGGTTTGTTGGCGGGAAGCTCTGTCGGTCACAGCTAGGTTTGTTGGCGGGAAGCTCTGTCGGTCACAGCTAGGTTTGTTGGCGGGAAGCTCTGTCGGTCACAGCTAGGTTTGTTGGCGGGAAGCTCTGTCGGTCACAGCTAGGTTTGTTGGCGGGAAGCTCTGTCGGTCACAGCTAGGTTTGTTGGCGGGAAGCTCTGTCGGTCACAGCTAGGTTTGTTGGCGGGAAGCTCTGACGGTCACAGCTAGGTTTGTTGGCGGGAAGCTCTGTCGGTCACAGCTAGGTTTGTTGGCGGGAAGCTCTGTCGGTCACAGCTAGGTTTGTTGGCGGGAAGCTCTGTCGGTCACAGCTAGGTTTGTTGGCGGGAAGCTCTGTCGGTCACAGCTAGGTTTGTTGGCGGGAAGCTCTGTCGGTCACAGCTAGGTTTGTTGGCGGGAAGCTCTGTCGGTCACAGCTAGGTTTGTTGGCGGGAAGCTCTGTCGGTCACAGCTAGGTTTGTTGGCGGGAAGCTCTGTCGGTCACAGCTAGGTTTGTTGGCGGGAAGCTCTGTCGGTCACAGCTAGGTTTGTTGGCGGGAAGCTCTGTCGGTCACAGCTAGGTTTGTTGGCGGGAAGCTCTGTCGGTCACAGCTAGGTTTGTTGGCGGGAAGCTCTGACGGTCACAGCTAGGTTTGTTGGCGGGAAGCTCTGTCGGTCACAGCTAGGTTTGTTGGCGGGAAGCTCTGTCGGTCACAGCTAGGTTTGTTGGCGGGAAGCTCTGTCGGTCACAGCTAGGTTTGTTGGCGGGAAGCTCTGTCGGTCACAGCTAGGTTTGTTGGCGGGAAGCTCTGTCGGTCACAGCTAGGTTTGTTGGCGGGAAGCTCTGTCGGTCACAGCTAGGTTTGTTGGCGGGAAGCTCTGTCGGTCACAGCTAGGTTTGTTGGCGGGAAGCTCTGTCGGTCACAGCTAGGTTTGTTGGCGGGAAGCTCTGTCGGTCACAGCTAGGTTTGTTGGCGGGAAGCTCTGTCGGTCACAGCTAGGTTTGTTGGCGGGAAGCTCTGTCGGTCACAGCTAGGTTTGTTGGCGGGAAGCTCTGTCGGTCACAGCTAGGTTTGTTGGCGGGAAGCTCTGTCGGTCACAGCTAGGTTTGTTGGCGGGAAGCTCTGTCGGTCACAGCTAGGCTTGTTGGCGGGAAGCTCTGTCGGTCACAGCTAGGTTTGTTGGCGGGAAGCTCTGTCGGTCACAGCTAGGTTTGTTGGCGGGAAGCTCTGTCGGTCACAGCTAGGCTTGTTGGCGGGAAGCTCTGTCGGTCACAGCTAGGTTTGTTGGCGGGAAGCTCTGTCGGTCACAGCTAGGTTTGTTGGCGGGAAGCTCTGTCGGTCACAGCTAGGTTTGTTGGCGGGAAGCTCTGTCGGTCACAGCTAGGCTTGTTGGCGGGAAGCTCTGTCGGTCACAGCTAGGTTTGTTGGCGGGAAGCTCTGTCGGTCACAGCTAGGTTTGTTGGCGGGAAGCTCTGTCGGTCACAGCTAGGCTTGTTGGCGGGAAGCTCTGTCGGTCACAGCTAGGTTTGTTGGCGGGAAGCTCTGTCGGTCACAGCTAGGTTTGTTGGCGGGAAGCTCTGTCGGTCACAGCTAGGCTTGTTAGCGGGAAGCTCTGTCGGTCACAGCTAGGTTTGTTGGCGGGAAGCTCTGTCGGTCACAGCTAGGCTTGTTGGCGGGAAGCTCTGTCGGTCACAGCTAGGTTTGTTGGCGGGAAGCTCTGTCGGTCACAGCTAGGTTTGTTGGCGGGAAGCTCTGTCGGTCACAGCTAGGCTTGTTGGCGGGAAGCTCTGTCGGTCACAGCTAGGTTTGTTGGCGGGAAGCTCT
Organism: Arenicola marina; assembly: GCA_964019135.1. Taxonomy (NCBI): domain Eukaryota; kingdom Metazoa; phylum Annelida; class Polychaeta; family Arenicolidae; genus Arenicola; species Arenicola marina. The sequence continues at coordinate 33,192,104 of OZ025255.1, forward strand.
GTCGGTCACAGCTAGGTTTGTTGGCGGGAAGCTCTGTCGGTCACAGCTAGGTTTGTTGGCGGGAAGCTCTGTCGGTCACAGCTAGGTTTGTTGGCGGGAAGCTCTGTCGGTCACAGCTAGGTTTGTTGGCGGGAAGCTCTGTCGGTCACAGCTAGGCTTGTTAGCGGGAAGCTCTGTCGGTCACAGCTAGGTTTGTTGGCGGGAAGCTCTGTCGGTCACAGCTAGGTTTGTTGGCGGGAAGCTCTGTCGGTCACAGCTAGGTTTGTTGGCGGGAAGCTCTGTCGGTCACAGCTAGGTTTGTTGGCGGGAAGCTCTGTCGGTCACAGCTAGGTTTGTTGGCGGGAAGCTCTGTCGGTCACAGCTAGGTTTGTTGGCGGGAAGCTCTGTCGGTCACAGCTAGGTTTGTTGGCGGGAAGCTCTGTCGGTCACAGCTAGGTTTGTTGGCGGGAAGCTCTGTCGGTCACAGCTAGGCTTGTTGGCGGGAAGCTCTGTCGGTCACAGCTAGGTTTGTTGGCGGGAAGCTCTGTCGGTCACAGCTAGGTTTGTTGGCGGGAAGCTCTGTCGGTCACAGCTAGGTTTGTTGGCGGGAAGCTCTGTCGGTCACAGCTAGGCTTGTTGGCGGGAAGCTCTGTCGGTCACAGCTAGGTTTGTTGGCGGGAAGCTCTGTCGGTCACAGCTAGGTTTGTTGGCGGGAAGCTCTGTCGGTCACAGCTAGGTTTGTTGGCGGGAAGCTCTGTCGGTCACAGCTAGGTTTGTTGGCGGGAAGCTCTGTCGGTCACAGCTAGGTTTGTTGGCGGGAAGCTCTGACGCAAATCGTATCACTTGAAATCTAACAAAGCTGCAAATCCATCGTCTTTCGTAGTTGGACGGATGCCAACTAACATGACGAAAATATCATCATGACTGGCATGTATGCGCGCGGTATCTATGGTTACGTAGCAACGCTCCTTATATGGACTTACCAGGCGAGGACAATGGTGTTCTGTTTGTCGCAGTGTGATATCTCGGCCCAGGCCCGGTGGATGATAGACACCAAGCGCCTCGGGCCTAATGCGTAAGGTGTTCGCTCTGGATGCGAAGGTTGATAGTTCGAAACCCGCCAGGCGGGTATAAATTTCGGCGTCAATTCGGGCCTGGGACCAGAAATACTACATTTGGTGCCGTGACCAGGATTGTCGGAACCACCCGGAGCCACATCAGCTATTCTGAAGCACTGGGTGACAGGTCGGATACATGTAGATCACTTCGGTGACGCAGTCCGGCATCACTCCCCAGCTGTGATGTAGAGGCATGGTGGCGGTCACTGCGAGGTCGCAGTCGATTGGGGAAAGGGTGGAGTGTGATATCTCGGCCCAGGCCCGATGGATGAAAGACACCAAGCGCCTCGGGCCAAATGGGAAGTTCCCTTTGGTCTAATGCGTAAGGTGTTCGCTCTGGATGCGAAGGTTGATGGTTCGAAACCCCCAGGCGGGTAGAACTTTCGGCGTTCATTCGGGCCTGGGACCAGAAATACTACAGCAGCAATAGGGCTGTACAGTCACTTCGAGATCTTATCGAGACCCTACGAGACCGGGATACCTATGCTCTACGTCAATGCCTAGCATCAACGGCCTGTACGTGCTGCCTACCTTCCGGTTGTTTGCCTTCACTCGCCTCACACACAAGATCGGCTAAAGCTGTCCTTAGAAGCACAAATAACCACTGAAGTTATGTGCATATCCGAATTATAACCATCCGAGTAGATTTATGTCATGTATGAGCGGTTAGGCAGTTGATAAACCAGAATACGGTTGTCTCATGAGTGACTGTCAGTGTCAGGCGATCTAACGTGCTGCGCGGGGTTTTCCATGTCGTATGACGTAATAATCATCATGACGCGCGTGTCTGCGCGCGGTATCTATGGTTACGTAACAACGCTCCTTATATGGACTGAGCAGGTGAGGACAATGGTGCTCCGTTAGTCGTAGAACTGTAAACATCGATGATTTGGCTCAAAATACAACGCTTCCAACAGTCTCATCGAACGGACCACATGCATTATGGAGAGATAAATACCTTATCTTTAATTATATTATGATTTTATAGTTAGCCATTCCTGGACCAAAGCAAACAAAAAATAGTTTCACACCCACTCGATTTTTCACGCACAAACCGCGCAGCCGGCCGGTTCCCAACGCTAAAACGTTGACTACAATGAGTGCGAGTCACGCAGTTGCAGCAAGGCACCAGCGTAAGGCGCACTCGTTTTAAGAGCACGTGTTTTTTTTTGGTCCCCAAAAGACCTAAACCGGAAATAGAACCCGCGAAAACTGTACAGCCCTATGTAAGCATCGATGATTTGCCTCCAAATACAGAAAAAAAATGCTTCCCACAGTCTCGTCGAACGGACCACATGCATCATGGAGAGATAAATGTCTTATGTTTAAATATGTTATGATTTTATAGTTAGCAATGCCTGGACCAGAGCAAACTAAAATATTTTCACACCCACTCGATTCTTCACGCATAAACCGCGCAGCCGGCCGGTTCTCAACACTCAAACGTTGACTACAATGAGTGCGTGTCACGCAGCTGTAGCAAGGAACCAGCGTGATGCGCACTCGTTCTAAGACCACGAGTTTTTTTTTGTTGGTCTTCCAAAAACCTACACCGGAAATAGAACCCGCGAGAACTGTACAGCCCCAATTCTTTCGTGCGTGACGCCATCTTTCATTGTTCTACGCCATGTAACTGTGGTAACGATTGTCTATTGAAAGGGTCAAAGGGCGGTTTAGGTCAGAATACATGATTTTAGCGACAGTAATAATAGCATTTTTGTAAGTTTACTAAGCATGTCCATGTAATCATTGGTGGTTAAGCGTAGAATTGGTGATTTGGTTTCAAGGCTATTCCCCAGTGTTACTTCAGATATGTTTTCTTAACTCGACAAACGCGTGAGCTTTAATAAAGAGCGTCGAAGTAGGTTTACCCGTTCCTCCAACATACATTAAACAAATTTACAGTTAATATAAACACGCGAATCGGCGGGCCTACGACCACACTTCCGGTCTTCTGGAAGCGTTTAAATTCACTTTGTTCTCAACTTCTTTTGATAACTTTGCCGCAAAATGTGTGCGGCCCCGCTGGTCGAATGTTGAAATAGTAATTTAAGCCGCCTTTGCTACTGTATCGGCCTTGTGTATGACAGCGACCGCAAGACATGACTACAATTAGTCACGTATGAAACATCCGTCTTCTACACATAATTATTTATTTTGTTGAAATGAGTAAATTTGTTTTTCGACCGCAAGTGCAAAATGAAATGTACTCAGCAGCAATATCCAGTGGTAATTACTACTGTTGAGAAACTATCCCCATTATTTGCAACAATGCGCTTGATCGTATATTCTAACTGATGATAATACAGATACAATTAAGTTTCTGTGTTTGAAGGTTGGCCTGGTTGACATCGGGAAGCACGAACATTGTTACCATCCACTATCCATGAGTGAGACTATTTCTACCGTGGTGAACACAAGCAATGCCTGTCTCCCCGGCCGCTGGGTGATGAAGATTGACGGCGTCCAATGCTGGCCGGAGATGGCCAACATTTACAAAGTATGTCCCTTTATCGGGACACAGTACACCAGACCACGGACCGTGAAGGAACCAACACTGGGTCCGCATTACACTGAAGTATCTACTGCATTGGTGAGTGTCTGACATACCAAGGCGGATATTCGAAGGGTACTTGTCCTTTAAATCTACGGTAACATGCGGTATGCATAAAGTCTGTTCTTGATGTGTTCCAGCGCGTACAAGACAAGGGCAATATCTTTACTAATCACTAGTACCAACAGTACCAATCACTAGTGCCAATCACTAGTACCAATCACTAGTACCAATCACTAGTACCAGTCACTAGTACCAATCACTAGTACCAACCACTAGTACCAATAGTACCAACAATTAGTACCACTAGTACCAATCCCTAGTATCAATAATACCAGTCACTAGTACCAACCACTAGTACCAATAGTACCAACAATTAGTAACGCTAGTACCAATCACTAGTACCAATAGTACCAATCCCTAATACCAATAGTACCAATCACTAGTACCAATAGTACCAATCACTAGTACCAATGGTACCAATCACTAATACCACTAGCACCAACCACTAGTACCAATAACGCCAATCACTAGTACCACTAGTACCGTTCCCTAGTACCAAAAGTACCAATCACTAGTACCAATAGTATCAATCACTAGTACCACTAGTACCAATCCCTAGGACCAAAAGTACCAATCACTAGTACCAATAGTATCAATCACTAATACCACTAGTACCAATCCCTAGTACCAACAGTACCAACGCCTAGTACCAAAAGTACCAATCACTAGTACCAATAGTACCAATCACTAGTACCAATAGTACCAATCACTAGTACCAATAGTACCAATCACTAGTACCAATAGTACCAATCACTAGTACCAATAGTACCAACCATTAGTACCAATAGTACCAATCCCTAGCACCACTATTACCAATCACTAGTACCAATCCCTAGTACCAATAGTACCAATCACTAGTACCAATAGTACCAACCATTAGTACCAATAGTACCAATCACTAGCACCGCTATTACCAATCACTAGTACCGCTAGTACCAATCACTAGTACCAATAGTACCAATCACTAGTACCAATAGTACCATGCATTAGTACCAATAGTACCAATCACTAGCACCACTATTACCAATCACTAGTACCAATCACTAGTACCAATAGTACCAATCCCTAGTACCAATAGTACCAATCACTAGTACCAATAGTACCAATCACTAGTACCGCTAGTACCAATCACTAGTACCAATAGTACCAATCACTAGTACCAATAGTACCAACCATTAGTACCAATAGTACCAATCACTAGCACCACTATTACCAATCACTAGTACCAATCACTAGTACCAATAGTACCAATCACTAGTACCAATAGTACCAATCACTAGTACCAATAGTACCAATCACTAGTACCAATAGTACTAATCACTAGTACCAATAGTATCAATCACTAGTACCAATAGTACCAACCATTAGTATCAATAGTACCAACCATTAGTACCAATAGTACCAATTACTAGTACCAATAGTACCAATCACTAGTATCAATCACTAGTACCAATAGTACCAATCACTAGTACCAATAGTACCAATCACTAGTACCAATAGTACCAACCATTAGTACCAATAGTACCAATTACTAGTACCAATAGTACTAATCACTAGTACCAATAGTATCAATCACTAGTACCAATAGTACCAGCCATTAGTATCAATAGTACCAACCATTAGTACCAATAGTACCAATTACTAGTACCAATAGTACCAATCACTAGTACCAATCACTAGTACCAATAGTACCAATCACTAGTACCAATAGTACCAATCACTAGTACCAATAGTACTAATCACTAGTACCAATAGTATCAATCACTAGTACCAATAGTACCAGCCATTAGTATCAATAGTACCAACCATTAGTACCAATAGTACCAATTACTAGTACCAATAGTACCAATCACTAGTACCAATCACTAGTACCAATAGTACCAATCACTAGTACCAATAGTACCAATCACTAGTACCAATAGTACCAACCATTAGTACCAATAGTACCAATTACTAGTACCAATAGTACCAATCACTAGTACCAATAGTACCAATCACTAGTACCAATAGTACCAACCATTAGTATCAATAGTACCAATCCCTAGCTCCACTATTACCAATCACTAGTACCAATCCCTAGTACCAATAGCACCAATCAGTAGAATGTGAAGTCGCATGTATTGTGAGAAAGGGAGCATCTGTAATAGATACATACGCTTTGATTATTACAATCTTGCACAAAGGGCAATGAACAGCTTAAGAGTAACACCATATACCGACTTTACATCCCGTACAAAACAAAAACCGAATAAACCTCCTGAATCTCGGCATAGCTATATATATATGAAGCTTAACCGTGTGTGTGTGTGAGGGTTCACGTTGTTATACCATAGTCGTCCATGGCGACCGGAAGTGAGAGGCCACCCCTGAAGGAAAAAACGACAAGGCCTCCCACAAGCCAACCACAGTTTTCCTCTGAGACGACCTTAATGGCAATCACGTGGTTAAGCAAGGAGCGGATGACAGGTCCACATCAGGTACCTCGGTGTGGCTTAAGGCGTTGGGATGAGTTGATCGTGGAACTAAACGGTACACGATAGACAGTTCTTGATCAGCCAAATGTTATGTGGGGGTCTTCATTATAACCGCTGATTTAAGGCCATTTGTTCATGTATTCTGACCAAATAACAAGTCCCAGTGATATGGGCAGACATTCAAATGTTTAATGGAAACCGATTGAACATAATTTGAAAGAATAAAAACCTGCTCGTTGTACTCTGTGTCTGTAGGCGGGCCCTGTCTAATTTTTGCCCGTCCTACAGCATCTGGGCCTATCCTGGATCAAACTCCTCCTTATATGTTATCAATAGGAGATGACGTCACCGGCAGATGATGGAATGACTCCAGACCATTCAGACACTGGATTAGAACAAGATCAAAGTACTTCCGGTGCTTCTGACGTCAGTCTGTCGCAGAAAATCCTCGCCCTCATTGTCGCTCTCTCATTACTTGATAAACTGATCTACTGAGAACATATCTATGCAGTACACTGTGAGCCACAGTCTGCCGTAGTTACTCGTTGTCTCGCACTACAAAACGGTGATATGGCTGGCTCGCCCGCACCTCGTCCCCTGTTTCACAATAACAAAATAACACAATTTCAATTGGAGTAATCGTATATGGCAACCTTATTGCCCAGAATACAAAGTTCAAAATTATTGTCAGTGGCGGAAAAGCACTTTGCCTTTAATAAACATGTGGCGGAAAAGACATCGCAGTGAAAAACATGTGGTGGAGAAGACATCGCTTAGAAGACATGGATATTAGGAAAGGTTATGGTGGGGGGGGGGGGGGGGTACGTGTTTCCGATCTCCGCGATTGGCATCCAAGAATTCTTGGAAAATCGCGATTAGCTGTTGGCAATGTTTAGGGATGGTTATTTGTACAATGCCTGGTTCAACGCGAAGACCCTTTCCGTATTTACCTCGATCCGTTATAGCAGTCTGCGAATTCCTCGATACTCGCGATATCATCATTAAGGCGTTTTTTTCGCGCTCGTCTTTAAAATATCCTAATCTTGGAGATTCGATATTGCTCTCCGTAATTCTTGGGGATTCGCGATTCAGAGGGGGGTATCCTCCCCTTATATAAAGGTAGACGTTGCCATCTTTCTAAGCATGGATGGTGCGGGGACAGGCGAGACATACGAGTACTAATTACAGTATCGCTTTATGATATGATTATTATTTACATTACACCACTAAATAACCAACCATCACCCCTTTGTATCTCTGTTTCTTTCTAGTGCCGTAGTCTCAGATTTAGACACACATGTTTGATTAAAGCAATGCTGATGGTCGAATGTTACAGGTTTGCGAGGCATTGCGCACGGCTGACTGGCCACATCACATCACCACAAACGAATCCAGCAAACGTATCCATGTAGGTCGAGAAACACCCCCGAGTTCTGATGATGTAATGCTCATCGGATTTACGTTTACTTGAAACGTTCAATCGATCACGTTGTGCAATAATTGTTGAGTGTTTCCGAGATTGAAAACGCACGTGGTTTCATATGGTCTGTGGTAAGCGATGCCCTAGTATAATTATTTTTTCCATTACTGTCTCAGTTACTATTTCGCAGATAGCTTCTATAGCTATAGAAGGGATGGTTTCTATAGACACTTGCCCTGTTCAATAACGATTGCCCTGTTCAATAGCACGATGCATCGTTTGACTGATGCCGCAATAAATTGTTATGCAGGTCGAAGTCCTAATTTACAGCTATATATATATAAACATAAGCTGCTTGCTCGTTTGCGCCGAAAACAAGAAAATTAAGACTCCCAATGGAGGAATTGCAAATGTCATTTTATTAAAGGACGAAAACAAATCGTAAATGTGCAATCATTCACATACAAATAAATCGCACATACATATATAGGATAACGATATCACTTGTGATTGTCATTTGTACTAAGTGGTATTGTCGTAATTGTCATATGCAACTTTTTTATTGTCTTGCTGTGATTCTCGGAATTTATTTCTCGTTTTGCTACCATGAAAGTAACCTGCTAGGACCTTGGTAGTGTCAGTGACACAGGAGTTGATTGAAGGCGTTGTTGAGGTTGTCTGTGTGTCCGTGAGTCTGTTGGTAGCCACATGCGAATTAACTGTGGAACGTCTTGAGATATGGACTCTGAGATTCGCCTAGCGATGCGAAGGGCTCATCTTAATTTCGTTGCTTGGCAATATAGGCCTACATCGAAAGATAGGGCGAAAAATCGCTGTTACTGTCACAGTTTTGTTGCATGACATATTGGTTCCCATAGGTGGCTTGTACGCAGTCTTTAAATTTGCAAGTCTCCTGACTAGTTGTTCTGCCTATGAGAGAATTTTAGCGGGAATATCAACTCAGTTTCTCCGTGAAGGAACAAAAGACAAATGAGACCTTGCATAAAAGCATGAGTATTTGGACGCGGATGACGTATATTGACTAAGGTCACGTAACCAAGGTCAATGTCACAGCTAGGTCAATGTCACAGCTAGGCCAATGTCACAGCTAGGTCAATATCACAGCTAGGTCAATGTAAAAAAAACAGGTTTTATGTTTGCAAAAGTGAGCGGCTTTTGTTTTATTGTCTCATATTTATATTTGTTGGTCAATCAAATATTAGCTAATATTAAAATTCGCTGCGACTACTTTCCCGGCCGCCAGGGTTTACACTCCCGGCCGCCAGGGTTTACTCTCCCGGCCGCCAGAGTTTACACTCCCGGCCGCTAGGGTTTACTCTCCCGGCCGCCAGGATTTACTCTCCAGGCCGCCAGAGTTTACACTCCCGGCCGCCAGGGTTTACACTCCCGGCCGCCAGGGTTTACTCTCCCGGCCGCCAGAGTTTACACTCCAGGCCGCCAGGGTTTACACTCCCGGCCGCCAGGGTTTACTCTCCCGGCCGCCCGGATTTACTCTCCCGGCCGCCAGGATTTACTCTCCCGGCGGCCAGGGTTTACACTCCCGGCCGCGAGGGCTTACACTTCCGGCCGCCAGGATTTATTCTCCCGGCCGCTAGGGTTTACACTCCCGGCCGCCAGGGTTTACACTCCCGGTCGCCAGGGTTTACTCTCCCGGCCGCTAGGGTTTACACTCCCGGCCGCCAGGGTTTACACTCCCGGCCGCTAGGGTTTACACTCCCGGCCGCCAGGGTTTACACTCCCGGCCGCCAGGGTTTCCTCTCCCGGCCGCTAGGGTTTACACTCCCGGCCGCTAGGGTTTACACTCCCGGCCGCTAGGGTTTACACTCCCGGCCGCTAGGGTTTACACTCCCGGCCGCCAGGGTTTACACTCCCGGCCGCCAGGGTTTACACTTCCGGCCGCCAGGATTTATTCTCCCGGCCGCTAGGATTTACACTCCCGGCCGCCAGGGTTTACACTCCCGGCCGCCAGGGTTTACACTCCCGGCCGCCAGGGTTTACACTCCCGGCCGCCAGGGTTTACTCTCCCGGCCGCCAGGATTTACTCTCCCGGCCGCCAGGGTTTACACTCCCGGCCGCCAGGGTTCACACTTCCGGCCGCCAGGATTTATTCTCCCGGCCGCCAGGATTTACTCTCCCGGCCGCCAGGGTTTACACTCCCGGCCGCCAGGGTTTACACTCCCGGCTGCCAGGGTTTACACTCCCGGCCGCCAGGGTTTACTCTCCCGGCCGCTAGGGTTTACACTCCCGGCCGCCAGGGTTTACACTCCCGGCCGCCAGGGTTTACACTCCCGGCCGCCAGGGTTTACTCTCCCGGCCGCTAGGGTTTACACTCCCGGACGCCAGGGTTTACACTCCCGGCCGCCAGGATTTACTCTCCCAGAGTCAAGCACTCAGACGGATTGAGGCTTCATTGTGACGTTATCGAACAGGATAATTGTCGTGACAATTAAGACGATAATCCATTCCATGATGGACGAAATCATCAGCTTCTTGTTGGTCGCAAAGTTACAAATTTTAAACAACGACAGGCTTAATTAAAAGTCACTTTATTTTCTCTGGTAGAGACTTATCCCTGCCTATACAAGAGACAGGAAACAGGAAACACAAAACGAATACCTAAAGTAAATATTCAGGAGATAAATGCGAATTTCCAAGTTATCGGCCGCTCTACACATATTGTCCGTCGACCAGTGGCCGACTCATTGACGTAGTCAGTAACATTAAGCCAACCCTTTAATAGTTTTACCATTTCTGGTAACTCGCCCAGAAAATCGCGGAGACTTTTCGTGTGTGTTACTTGTAATATCTATTGATAAGGCAAGCAATCGAATATACGAGTCATTTCCTCGTGCTTTATCACAGTACCGTCAAGTCTCAGTTTTTCCCTTTAATATACTACAAATGCGTAGAAACAAAACACCAGAAAGATACGAGCAGAAAAAGTTCCTGTCACAGTGTCAATACACAGTAATAGAACGTTAAGTCACCGAGCGTTTCCACAACACTGTACACGCCGGAATTTGACCCCCATATATCATTCTCCGCTTTCGCTTTCATTGTATATTTTTACGTAATCATTCATTAACAACTTGTAGTGCTACCTTATGTTGCCATAGCGAATAAACTCGTTTTCCTATCACTACACTCACGACGTCGAGAGGTGAGGATGCGGCTCGTGGTTTGAGGGCCGCCCGGCGGCTTTCCTGATAACAGCAGAGATCTAACCTTGTCGCCGAGAATTTAACTGTCATTATTCGTCTAGCGAGTCTCGTGACTCGTTTTACTCATATGTCACTTTATGATTGGTAAGAAGTACAGGCTTGAGCAAAAGGGTAACACGTGACCAGTCACGTCACGCAGGATCTGTACGTGACGTCACGTGCGATTACCCTCCGCGCTACACCACTCGACCGTCCTGGGTCACGACTCTCGTGACGCCTATTATTCGGCAGGCTGCCAGTGACGTCATCAGGCCGCCAGTGACGTCATCAGGCCGCCAATGACGACATCAGGCCGCCAGTGACGATATCAGATTACCAGTGACATCAGGTCGCCAGAGACGACATCAGGTTACCAATGACATCAGGCCGACAGTGACGTCACCAGGCTGCCAGTGACGACATCAGGTTACCAATGACGACATCAGGACGCCAGTGACGTCACCAGGCCGCCAGTGACATCAGGTCGCCAGTGACGACATCATGTTACCAATGACGACATCAGGCTGTCAGTGACGTAATCGGGTTGCCACTGACGTCAGCAGACCGACAATTTCCGTTCCCCGCTCAGCTAATGGCCTTGAGTTCGACATCGAAGACGAGGGTGCTGTTCGGAGGGATGCTGCCCGCCCGATCGAAGCCATAGCTGAAGCAAACAGACAATAACTATGGTCAGCTCAGCTCTCTCTCACCCTGCCACGTCCTACTGCGATACCGGCGACACAAGTAAGCGCACGAGACGGTCCACGGGCGACGCTTCTCCATTGTGGAAGGTCTTTAACCTGCACAAACACTGAGTATGGTGCAGGTGTAATGTGTACCAAACTTGGTGCAAACAATGTTTATATATTTCATAAGCATACATATCTGCCATCAAGTGATTCATGCTTGGCTCAAAGCTGGGAACGCTTAACAGATTTATAATGTCTAATTACAAAGATAACGAACTGAGGCCTAAAGTCACGACCCACTTAATGGCTAATTACACGAAGGATGTGTGTGAAACACGCCACAGACCCAGCGGCGTCTCCGAAATTACCAAGTGGCTATCGTTATCTGATATAAAGAGGTTTGAACGCAATATAGACACTATATGTTGGACCACACCACACCGTTTGCTTATGCACATTATTGTAATTGCACGAATCAGTCAATATAACTCTTACCCCATTTTGGGAGGGATCACTAGTTTTCGCTTGCCACCGACTTTCATTCCTGGAAGAAAAATAGAACGATATAACAAACAAAATCTTCGTTGCTGGAACCACACATGAAATAACGGAATAATCATATTTCTACATAGATATAAATCACCAAGAACAATGTATGCAATGAGAGTTTACTACGAAACACAATCTCAAGTATGATACTGTTTTATATAAGTATCGAATCTCAATAACCTATACGCATATTATCAACACGTACCAAGATCACACAACGCTAACGAAAATTAAACCACCATGTCGAGGGAGGTGAAGGTTACCTTGGAGACCGGCGTCCCATCCCTTGATGACCTCCGACTTGCCCAGCTTGAACTTAAAGGGCTTTCCGCTGGTCGAGGAGTCGAACAGTTTCCCGTTCTGCAGACGTCCCGTATAGTACACGTGCACCTAGAACGTGCCAATAAATAATTATCAAGCACGGAATGCAATTACCGCTTACACAATTTTACGTGCATAATTGATACCCAAATGTGCCCGCAAGACTGGCTGGAAGAACTACCCTTTACTTAGGGAGTGTTCGATTTACATGAAGCCGACAGGAAACCGAACCGAAACCGGTTTCAACGGTTTGCCCACCTAGAGGCGAACACATAGTTCTATTTGTTTACAGTTTCAGCATGTATTTAGGCCACGACCATGTACTTATGAAGAGATGCCAGCATAAATATGCTGTCTGTTTTATTTTCTAGCCGCGATTGGACTGTACGTTGATATATTAGTGTCACACTTTAGTCCATAAGTCTCTATTCATTACATTTAAGATTAACTATGGTGTATGTGTGGATTGAACTGACAGTTCCGCGGAACCGAAACCGTCAAACCAGCTCTCTCGATAGTTTAACGGTTTCGAGCTAACCGGTTTCGGTTCTTGTCCGGTCGAACAGTCAGTACGGCAAACCTGTTTTGGTTTCAAGTATATCGAACACGCCCTTAGACTGTTATGGAATATGTTCTTTCATTAACAGTGGCCGGGTGATCTCATTTCATCGTGTATGCCAGCATCCCTTGCGCCACGGGATCCACCTTCAGCATGGGCCTCAGACTCACCATTTTTCCTGGGGTGGCTGTGGGGCCGTGACCGACCTTGACCTCCTCCGCGATCACACCCCCCACCAGCACCTGCTTGGCCGCCTTGGGGGTCTTCTCTTGCTGTTTAGGGGTCTTCTCTTGCTGTTTGGGGGTTTTGTCTTGCTGTTTGGGGGTTTTCTCTTGCTGTTTGGGAGTTTTGTCTTGCTGTTTGGGGCTTTTGTTTTGCTGTTTGGGGCTTTTGTCTTGCTTCTGACCACCGGCTGGCGTGGCTGTCTGGGACTGGTCGCTCTGTGGACGGAAGAACATCATTTTAACAATCCATATATTTATCCAAAATTCCTCTCATTATCGCAAACTAAATATACAGTTAAAGAGACTGTATGGCGATAAACCTGAACTACGCACACTCGCACGACATGATAGAGCTCCCGTCTGACTGGGAGAGATACGTGCTGAGATATGAATGCTCTATATGGGAATTCGCCATGTGATAAAAAAAAATTGGGAAAGCCTTTCAGACTGGTGGATCAGGCATCCTTTGTGACAAGCTAATTACCAAAATATTCTCAGATATCTCGAGGGAATTTGCGTATTAAAACGATATTGCTCAAAACAAAAATGCTCCCGGGTCAGGTTTCTGCACATCCCATCAGTTTATCGTGAATCATACCGTCCAAGTACCCACCTGGTCTCCCGGGCTCTCGGCTCCCTTGTTCTTCTTCTTTCTCTTCCTTTTCTTCTTTTTCTGCGAACTCATCTCTCCATCAGATTCTCCAGGCTGTAAACAAAATGTAAGGAACAATATAAACACGGGCAAAACGAGGATGTGTAAAAATTCTGTTGAAGCAAAAACTAAACCTATGTCGGGGATATAGATAACCTTAGATGACCTTGCCACTCACCGGCATCGTGTAAACTGCGTATTTACAAAGCTTAGACTTTGGGATAGTACTGTGGCTCGGTGTAGGATAAAAGGTGGACAGTTCCTTTAATGTAATATTATGTGAAGCCAATATTGTCAGTCCACAAAAAACCCTGATGAAATACGCCATGACGTAAGGATGAGTGTGTCCGCGAGGTGTCCCATACCGTCTGGCCATTCTTCTCCCCTTTGTTTGGAGTCTTCTTCTCGTTTCCCTTCTGCTCCTTGGCGCCTTCCTTTCCGGGCGTCTTCTCTCCCTTGGCGGGAGTCTGCTGCTTCTTGCCCCCTTCCTTCACTGGATGGTTCTTTGACTTCACAGTCTGAATGAAACTGGCGCCGATATCTGCTCCATCTTCCTCCTCCTCCTCCTCTTCTTCTTCCTCCTCGTCATCTATATCCAAAACGACATCGGAGGCCACTATGACAAGTCTGGGCGCAAGATGCAATCGGGACACGGTTAATAGCATATGGACTGTGGCAATTCTTGTAAATCCACCTTCCACTGGGTATTTAAGGCGATATATATTGCAGCGTTACACGTGTTCTTCAGCAGTGTCATAAATACAAGTATAGACAACATTTGCTTGCCCTACTATTTTGTACAATCAAAGGTGTTGTACTGGCAACCTTGCCACAAGGGGTTGCCTTTTAATTAATTGCTTATCTTCTAACTGGCATACCTTCATCATCCTCATCATCATCCTCATCATCATCCTCATCATCCTCCAGTCCCTCTTCATCGAAGTCATCTTCGTCTATGTCCAGCTGTGCAAATAAAAAAGAAAGGAATCAGAATAGCAAAGGCATTCAAATTTACTTCACAATAAGGCAGCGTTGTTCAGTTTAACTCCGTAATTAACCGTCTGTCCTCCAGTAATGAAGTGAATCTCACATAGTGCAGTAAGTTCACAACGACTGAAGTGTTACTCTTCCTGGGTATTCCGAAGTGAGGGGCATACAAACGTCCCCCACAAGCCTGATGCCCAGGGTCACGTGATCAGTGGCACACAGTCCAGGCCAGTAACGCATATTACAAAATTACACGACATGACAATAAATCGCCATCCGCTTTGTTCCCTGTTTACAGTAGGACTGGTTCCCTGACTCCGCTCGTAAACCATACTACCAGAAACCCTCCACTGTTACATAGCCACAAAGTCAGTATTATACAGACATATCTGTCCCTGCGTAATGAAACGGTCCCATCCACAACCAGATGGCACCTTAACCCACACACGAATCACTCTCCCTGGTGTTTACTACACACAGAAACATGGCGAAGCATCTTCATGCGAAATGACCAGGCTGACATTTATTGTCCAATGGATAGTTTCAAGACAATTGTTTTATTACGCTCCACATGTGGTTGTACAAACCATATGATCGTCTCCGTATTATAGTGCCCACCAAGGGCACAGATTTACTGTTGTGATGATATGCTGCATATGACATTGATTCCAGTGCCAGATGGGTTTATCTCACCACAAGTCTCGTAGGATAGGAGACTTGTGCTGAGATAAACCCATCTCGTACGAGAAGCCATGCCATAAGCATCTTCTCGCACAAACCAGTCACATTTCACCTTCAGAGAGGACGAATCGAACTTCTAGAAACAACCCAGTAGGAGAGTGCGAGACGGTTTATCCCAGACCTGGTGCCACAATGGGCCACAGCCAAGCGAGTGCGAGAAAAACATTTGCGACGTAACCAATCATTCACAAAATGTGCGTTTTTTTTTTTCAAAAGCTAGTTTCTAGTGGTTCTCCACGATTACCATTTAATCAAGGGGATTTGGGTCACACTCTTAGCTTATCCTGGCTAATATACATCCGTTCTCAAGACTACAAGGGGCCCATTATGGTCATATTAATGGTTGTCCTCCGGTAATGAAGTGAATCTCACACAGTGCAGTAAGTTCACAACGACTGAAGTGTTACTCTTCCTGGGTATTCCGAAGTGAGGGGCATACAAACGTCCCCCACAAGCCTGATGCCCAGGGTCATGTGATCAGTGGCACTCAGTCCAGGTAAGTGATGCAATTCAAACAATACACGACATGACAATGAGTCGCCATCCGCTTTGTTCCCTGCTTACAGTAGGACTGGTTCCCTGACTCCGCTCGTAAACCGTACTACCAGAACCCCTCCAGTGTTACATAGCCACAAAGTCAGTATTATACCGACATATCTGTCCCTGCGTAATGAAACGGTCCCATCCACAACCAGATGGCACCTTAACCCACACACGAATCACTCTCCCTGGTGTTTACTACACACAGAAACATGGCGAAGCATCTTCATGCGAAATGACCAGGCTGACATTTATTGTCCAATGGATAGTTTCAAGACAAATGTTTTATTACGCTCCACATGTGGTTGTACAAACCATATGATCGTCTCCGTATTATAGTGCCCACCAAGGGCACAGATTTACTGTTGTGATGATATGCTGTATATGACATTGGTTCCAGTGCCAGATGGGTTTATCTCACCACAAGTCTCGTAGGATAGGAGACTTGTGCTGAGATAAACCCATCTCGTACGAGAAGCCATGCCATAAGCATCTTCTCGTACAAACCAGTCACATTTCACCTTCAGAGAGGACGAATCGAACTTCTAGAAACAACCCAGTAGGAGAGTGCGAGACGGTTTATCCCAGACCTGGTGCCATAATGGGCCATAGCCAAGCGAGTGCGAGAAAAACATTTGCGACGTAACCAATCATTCACAAAATGTGCGTTTTTTTTTTCAAAAGCTAGTTTCTAGTGGTTCTCCACGATTACCATTTAATCAAGGGGATTTGGGTCACACTCTTAGCTTATCCTGGCTAATGTACATCCGTTCTCAAGACAACAAGGGGCCCATTGTGGTCATATTATTAAGACGAACATTTTCAATTTTCGTCTTATGTCGGTGTGTTCTGTTTTTTAAGACTGCGTGTCTGTCTGTTTGTCACATCACGCATTATCTGTCGAATGCCTTAAGATATCGACTTCATAATTCACAGCAAGATGCGGAATGGCAATTGTCAGGCTAAGTTCGTAGATGGGCTATGTAGGTCAAAGGTCAAGGTCACAGGAATTTTTCGAAATTCGCTTAACCATTGAAAGATAGGACCAAAAATCGGCAAAATCGCTATAATGTTCGTAGTTTTCATTTAACCACGCTGCAAATTATTTCACGTATTGGGCCCATAATTACCTTCTATAACGTATTTCATTTGTGCAAATCACCCAAATAGTTTTCCTGCTAAAAATTCCCAAAGTTTAACATGGGACCCTATGGGAGCATTTTGGCGGGAACCAGGCCTCCTCAATTTCTCCATGAAAGGTACATGTCAGACAAACTACACCTTGCGTGAGATATGACTTTAGTATTTGGGCGTAAAGTATTATATTGACCAAGGTCACGCTTCCAAGGTCAAGGTCATACCAAGGTCAAGGTTACGAAACATGTTTTCCCGCGTAACTTCGTTAATATTTCGTCTCACATTTATAGTTTTCGAGTTATTGGATGATCAATTTTGACATTGCCGAAAGTGCCAAAAAATCGCTGTGGGTCTTCCTATAATCGAATTGGTCCCATGATCACAATTTTCGTCTTCCTTCTCAAGCTCTGCTTGACCGTCTAGTTAATGGTTGTCCTCCAGTAATAAAGTGAATCTCACACAGTGCAGTAAGTTCACAACGACTGAAGTGTTACTCTTCCTGGGTATTCCGAAGTGAGGGGCATACAAACGTCCCCCACAAGCCTGATGCCCAGGGTCACGTGATCAGTGGCACACAGTCCAGGCCAGTAACGCATATTACAAAATTACACGACATGACAATAAATCGCCATCCGCTTTGTTCCCTGTTTACAGTAGGACTGGTTCCCTGACTCCGCTCGTAAACCATACTACCAGAAACCCTCCACTGTTACATAGCCACAAAGTCAGTATTATACAGACATATCTGTCCCTGCGTAATGAAACGGTCCCATCCACAACCAGATGGCACCTTAACCCACACACGAATCACTCTCCCTGGTGTTTACTACACACAGAAACATGGCGAAGCTTCTTCATGCG
Source organism: Arenicola marina (assembly GCA_964019135.1). Classification (NCBI taxonomy): domain Eukaryota; kingdom Metazoa; phylum Annelida; class Polychaeta; family Arenicolidae; genus Arenicola; species Arenicola marina. The sequence continues at coordinate 33,210,193 of OZ025255.1, forward strand.
AAATGACCAGGCTGACATTTATTGTCCAATTATTCGTTTCAAGACAAATGTTATATTATGCTCCAGGTGTGGTGGTACAAACTAAATGATCGTCTTCATATATAGGAGGTAACATATTTACTTGCCATTCGTTTTATGACGTCATTAAATCAAACTGTTGTAAAGAAATTGGGACGACAGTATTAACTGATCGTGAGTGATGTACATGTGTAAGCCCGGTTAATCCCTTGTTAATATAACACGGGGTTCAGAATAGCTTGTCCTTCAGTACAGAAGTGAATCTCACACAGTGCAGTAAGTTCACAACGACTGAAGTGTTTCTCTTCCTGGGTATTCCGAAGTGAGGGGCATACAAACGTCCCCCACAAGCCTGATGCCCAGGGTCATCGCGAGACGAATGGGAATAAGACTATAAACCATCTCTAGTAAACCGAAACCAAAAACAAGACTACTTGAAACCGGGACGAATCATACTTCCGGCTACGCTGGGGGGCGGGGGGTGGGGGTGGTCATGGCAATCACTATAGCGGCAGTCTCCGGTCCGGACAGACTAGTAGCCCGCCACCCCCAGCAGGCTACAACTACTACTTCTTTCAACGAGACTTCAGATTACCTTGTAAGAGCGTATCAGAACGAGTGACTGGCGGAGTTTATTCGCGCATGAATCCAAGGATAACTTTTACCCCGCTTTAATAGGGCATGAAGCGTGAAGTAAAATAAATTGGTGTTTTAGGCCGCTATATACACCAAGCGGCTATATGGGCCAAGGAACATCCCGGGACGACGGAGGATGAATGGATAACAGCATGACCCATTCGAAGCCCACTCAAAGGATTCGAACCCAGAACTCATTGATGTGGGCTAACCACTACATCAGGGAGGCCCACGAACACAGGACGCATTGATGTGGGCTAACCACTACATCAGGGAGGCCCACGAACACAGGACTCATTGATGTGGGCTAACCACTACATCAGGGAGGCCCACGAACCCAGGACTCATTGATGTGGGCTAACCACTACATCAGGGAGGCCCACGAACCCAGGACTCATTGATGTGGGCTAACCACTACATCTGGGAGGCCCACGAACCAAGGACTCATTGATGTGGGCTAACCACTACATCAGGGAAGCCCACGAACACAGGACTCATTGATGTGGGCTAACCACTACATCAGGGAGGCCCACGAACCCAGGACTCATTGATGTAGGCTAACCACTACATCAGGGAGGCCCACGAACACAGGACTCATTGATGTGGGCTAACCACTACATCAGGGAGGCCCACGAACCCAGGACTCATTGATGTGGGCTAACCACTACATCAGGGAGGCCCACGAACCAAGGACTCATTGATGTGGGCTAACCACTACATCAGAGAGGCCCACGAACCCAGGACTCATTGATGTGGGCTAACCACTACATCAGGGAGGCCCACGAACACAGGACTCATTGATGTGGGCTAACCACTACATCAGGGAGGCCCACGAACCAAGGACTCATTGATGTGGGCTAACCACTACATCAGGGAAGCCCACGAACCCAGGACTCATTGATGTGGGCTAACCACTACATCAGGTAGACCCACGAACACAGGACTCATTGATGTGGGCTAACCACTACATCAGGGAGGCCCACGAACCCAGGACTCATTGATGTGGGCTAACCACTACATCAGAGAGGCCCACGATCCCAGGACTCATTGATGTGGGCTAACCACTACATCAGAGAGGCCCACGAACCCAGGACTCATTGATGTGGGCTAACCACTACATCAGGGAGGCCCACGATCCCAGGACTCATTGATGTGGGCTAACCACTACATCAGGGAGGCTCACGAACCCAGGACTCATTGATGTGGGCTAACCACTACATCAGGGAAGCCCACGAACCCAGGACTCATTGATGTGGGCTAACCACTACATCAGGTAGGCCCACGAACACAGGACTCATTGATGTGGGCTAACCACTACATCAGGGAGGCCCACGAACCCAGGACTCATTGATGTGGGCTAACCACTACATCAGGGAGGCCCACGAACCAATGACTCATTGATGTGGGCTAACCACTACATCAGGGAGGCTCACGAACCCAGGACTCATTGATGTGGGCTAACCACTACATCAGGGAAGCCCACGAACCCAGGACTCATTGATGTGGGCTAACCACTACATCAGGTAGGCCCACGAACACAGGACTCATTGATGTGGGCTAACCACTACATCAGGGAGGCCCACGAACCCAGGACTCATTGATGTGGGCTAACCACTACATCAGGGCGGCCCACGAACACAGGACTCATTGATGTGGCTAACCACTACATCAGGGAGGCCCACGAACACAGGACTCATTGATGTGGCTAACCACTACATCAGGGAGGCCCACGAACCAAGGACTCAGTGATGTGGGCTAACCACTACATCAGGGAGGCCCACGAACCCAGGACTCATTGATGTGGGCTAACCACTACATCAGGGAGGTCCAAGAACCAAGGACTCATTGATGTGGGCTAACCACTACATCAGGGAGGCCCACGAACCCAGGACTCATTGATGTGGGCTAACCACTACATCAGAGAGGCCCACGAACCCAGGACTCATTGATGTGGGCTAACCACTACATCAGGGAGGCCCACGAACACAGGACTCATTGATGTGGGCTAACCACTACATCAGGGAGGCCCACGAACCAAGGACTCATTGATGTGGGCTAACCACTACATCAGGGAAGCCCACGAACCCAGGACTCATTGATGTGGGCTAACCACTACATCAGGTAGACCCACGAACACAGGACTCATTGATGTGGGCTAACCACTACATCAGGGAAGCCCACGAACCCAGGACTCATTGATGTGGGCTAACCACTACATCAGGTAGGCCCACGAACACAGGACTCATTGATGTGGGCTAACCACTACATCAGGGAGGCCCACGAACCCAGGACTCATTGATGTGGGCTAACCACTACATCAGGGAGGCCCACGAACACAGGACTCATTGATGTGGCTAACCACTACATCAGGGAGGCCCACGAACACAGGACTCATTGATGTGGCTAACCACTACATCAGGGAGGCCCACGAACCAAGGACTCAGTGATGTGGGCTAACCACTACATCAGGGAGGCCCACGAACACAGGACTCATTGATGTGGCTAACCACTACATCAGAGAGGCCCACGAACCCAGGACTCATTGATGTGGGCTAACCACTACATCAGGGAAGCCCACGAACCCAGGACTCATTGATGTGGGCTAACCACTACATCAGAGAGGCCCACGATCCCAGGACTCATTGATGTGGGCTAACCACTACATCAGAGAGGCCCACGAACCCAGGACTCATTGATGTGGGCTAACCACTACATCAGGGAGGCCCACGATCCCAGGACTCATTGATGTGGGCTAACCACTACATCAGGGAGGCTCACGAACCCAGGACTCATTGATGTGGGCTAACCACTACATCAGGGAAGCCCACGAACCCAGGACTCATTGATGTGGGCTAACCACTACATCAGGTAGGCCCACGAACACAGGACTCATTGATGTGGGCTAACCACTACATCAGGGAGGCCCACGAACCCAGGACTCATTGATGTGGGCTAACCACTACATCAGGGAAGCCCACGAACCCAGGACTCATTGATGTGGGCTAACCACTACATCAGGTAGGCCCACGAACACAGGACTCATTGATGTGGGCTAACCACTACATCAGGGAGGCCCACGAACCCAGGACTCATTGATGTGGGCTAACCACTACATCAGGGCGGCCCACGAACACAGGACTCATTGATGTGGCTAACCACTACATCAGGGAGGCCCACGAACCAAGGACTCAGTGATGTGGGCTAACCACTACATCAGGGAGGCCCACGAACACAGGACTCATTGATGTGGGCTAACCACTACATCAGGGAGGTCCAAGAACCAAGGACTCATTGATGTGGGCTAACCACTACATCAGGGAGGCCCACGAACCCAGGACTCATTGATGTGGGCTAACCACTACATCAGAGAGGCCCACGAACCCAGGACTCATTGATGTGGGCTAACCACTACATCAGGGAGGCCCACGAACACAGGACTCATTGATGTGGGCTAACCACTACATCAGGGAGGCCCACGAACCAAGGACTCATTGATGTGGGCTAACCACTACATCAGGGAAGCCCACGAACCCAGGACTCATTGATGTGGGCTAACCACTACATCAGGTAGACCCACGAACACAGGACTCATTGATGTGGGCTAACCACTACATCAGGGAAGCCCACGAACCCAGGACTCATTGATGTGGGCTAACCACTACATCAGGTAGGCCCACGAACACAGGACTCATTGATGTGGGCTAACCACTACATCAGGGAGGCCCACGAACCCAGGACTCATTGATGTGGGCTAACCACTACATCAGGGCGGCCCACGAACACAGGACTCATTGATGTGGCTAACCACTACATCAGGGAGGCCCACGAACACAGGACTCATTGATGTGGCTAACCACTACATCAGGGAGGCCCACGAACCAAGGACTCAGTGATGTGGGCTAACCACTACATCAGGGAGGCCCACGAACACAGGACTCATTGATGTGGCTAACCACTACATCAGAGAGGCCCACGAACCCAGGACTCATTGATGTGGGCTAACCACTACATCAGGGAGGCCCACGAACCCAGGACTCATTGATGTGGGCTAACCACTACATCAGGGAGGTCCAAGAACCAAGGACTCATTGATGTGGGCTAACCACTACATCAGGGAGGCCCACGAACCCAGGACTCATTGATGTGGGCTAACCACTACATCAGGGAGGCCCAAGAACCAAGGACTCATTGATGTGGGCTAACCACTACATCAGGGAGGCCCACGAACCCAGGACGCATTGATGTGGGCTAACCACTACATCAGGTAGGCCCACGAACCCAGGACTCATTGATGTGGGCTAACCACTACATCAGGGAGGCCCACGAACCCAGGACTCATTGATGTGGGCTAACCACTACATCAGGGAGGCCCACGAACACAGGACTCATTGATGTGGCTAACCACTACATCAGGGAGGCCCACGAACCAAGGACTCAGTGATGTGGGCTAACCACTACATCAGGGAGGCCCACGAACACAGGACTCATTGATGTGGCTAACCACTACATCAGGGAGGTCCAAGAACCAAGGACTCATTGATGTGGGCTAACCACTACATCAGGGAGGCCCACGAACCCAGGACTCATTGATGTGGGCTAACCACTACATC